>CM040189.1:117742976-117832976 GCA_022606455.1 Callitettix versicolor
TACGAAGTACACTGTGAAGTATTCTTTTCTAAATCTGAATTATACCAGTTGACTCTGGTAATACCTAATGCACTTATCGCACCGACCATTCACAAAGCTAACTGTGTCTTCGAATGATGTTTACAAAAGCAACTTGGCAAGGTCCTGCGAGGAGACCTGCTTCCCCTGGCTGTTTGCTTTGCAATTAATGCGATTTAATTAAACGCTGCCATCAGACAGCCAGGCCATAATTAACAAATCATTTATCCGGTTATATTTTTCGCAAACTAATCCTCCCCGGAGACAGATTACCCGGCTGATTTCCGCGCCCTAATTACGCCGGATAAATCATTGACTTAATGTCTCGCGACGTCGCTGCGTCCTCCGGCATTGAATATTCATGCCGAGCCTGGCGGCAAGAAGTGGAACTGAGAAAGAGTAGCAGCAGGACGACGAGTGTATTGATGAAGTGAGACGTAAAGCGTAAAATGACGGGCCGGGGTTATGGGGTGGAAAATTGAACGACGCTAATAAAGTTGGTGCAGTGCAGTTTATGGCGAGCTGCTCGTGTTTACCTGCGCTATGGTGTGCTTCTTTTTACAAAGTAGTCTAGTGTATGCGGAAGGGACGAGAACCGCTAGGTTTGAAAAACTGGAATTCGAAGTAATTTGTCATGCGGTTTACTTTAATTTAATAATATTTTTATTTAAAAAAATTTTTAATTTTATTTTGTCAAAAGGGTTTCAACGATTTCGGCAAAATCCCATCAGGTTTTGGAAAAAAGTTGACTCTTCCGAACCGGGCGTTAGTGAGAATAGCGACCCGTATATTTTTTAGTTCCTTAAATATCTCTTTAAAAAAGGTAAACGTTATCTGAGAAAGTATGTGCGCTATGTCCATGGCACATTTATTATTAGCAGTACCAGCACTGCATTGCATGTGAAAAACGTTTTCACCGTCAGTATCCAGTGTTAACATTTTTAATTATATGATAATACGTTACAATGGTTCTCTTTTTGTCTCTAATTTAAAATTGTTCATAAAACAGACGCTAGATAACGTCAGGTGTAAGTTTCAGCTAAGTGTTTAATTTCAAAAAATTAAAGGGAAATTTTCAAATCTCTGGCTTTGAGATGTCCAACCTTCTTGTAGCTACGTTAAAATTTCAGATCTTTGTGTTTCATAGATTTAGCTTTACATCGCGCTTGTACGCGTGCGCGCATAAACACAAATACGCGTTCACGCGTTTTTTAAATGTACTTTTTATGTGCTTTTATTTTATTACTAACAGAAGATGAGACAACTTATTGTGATCGTGTAAACATCGATCTTGAAGATTTTCATTGGACAAATCAGTTTTAGGGTCGTCAAAACCAAAACAATTGTATTTCACTTGGTTGTTCGTGTTTCTGTGCACATCGCTGAAGATTAAACGAATTTACCGATACTGATGGAAACTCTACACGTAGATCTGGTAGAATGGTTAATTTTTTGAAATCGGTAATTTTACTGCGGTCAGAGTTCATTTTCGTAATGCAAAAATATGAACGTTTACCAGCTGAATACCCGTGCTTCGCTTTGTTATTTAAGATTAACACAAATATGTCCGCTCTGTGAGTGCGACTGGCGAAGGTGAGAGAAGCATAGCTTTATTCACTTAATAGCTGAGATTAGTATAGAACCGGTGTGCTTGCGTTAGGAAGACGTAACCGGGGGGCTTGCCAACGGCGAGAATATAATTGGTCTCAGCCAGCCGCAGTCCGAAAGCGAACACAATGGTAGCAGTTCAGGCAGACCTTGCAGGGCACTGTAAGCCTTTGCCTCCTTGCCTATATACGGCTGCTTTGCAATTATTAAATTATTATTGCGATTTGATGACTGCAGTTTCAAAAAAACCTGACCAAATGTCTAATGTGTATAGCCTACATTTATATAACAGTCCACGTAGTAGTTTATATTTCTGTTCCAGACAAACTTACGTAGGCTAGTCTTGTTTGTTTGTTTGTTTAGATTAAACTGTCTTCTATTCGATGAGATATTATTACTTTTTTGGAATTAGGTAAAATTGCATTTGCGATACTGTTGCGTGCAGTGATTGTAGTAATTATTCTGGAAACGTGTTGATAATTTCAGCAAATTATATCAAGCTTGATTGAAAAAAATCATGTTTCTTAAATTGCCGCCATTGTCAGTTTGTAAGAATTTTTCTGTGATGTTAATGTCACGGTTTTCTTTGTAATTTTAATATTACGATATTGTTTGTAATGTTTGTCAGAAGTTTTTGTAATGTTAATGACAAGATTTTATTTAATGTTAATGTTAGGGTTATTTGTAATATTAATTCCAGATTGTTTTTTTTTCTGTAGTGTTAAGTGTCATGTTTTTTGTAGTGTTAGTTAATGTCAGTATTTTTTGTAGTGTTGATGTCATGTTTTTTGTAGTGTTAGTTAATGTCAGTATTTTTTGTAGTGTTAAGTGTCATGTTTTTTGTAGTGTTAGTTAATGTCAGTATTTTTTGTAGTGTTAATGTCAGGTTTTTTGTAATGTTAGTTAATGTCAGTATTTTTTGTAGTGTTAATGTCAGGTTTTTTGTAATGTTAGTTAATGTCAGTATTTTTTGTAGCGTTAATGTCAGGTTTTTTGTAGTGTTAGTTAATGTCAGTATTTTTTGTAGCGTTAATGTCAGGTTTTTTGTAGTGTTAGTTAATGTCAGTATTTTTTGTAGCGTTAATGTCAGGTTTTTTGTAGTGTTAGTTAATGTCAGTATTTTTTGTACGTTAATGTCAGGTTTTTTGTAGTGTTAGTTAATGTCAGTATTTTTTGTAGCGTTAATGTCAGGTTTTTTGTAGTGTTAGTTAATGTCAGTATTTTTTGTAGCGTTAATGTCAGGTTTTTTGTAGTGTTAGTTAATGTCAGTATTTTTTGTAGCGTTAATGTCAGGTTTTTTGTAGTGTTAGTTAATGTCAGTATTTTTTGTAGCGTTAATGTCAGGTTTTTTGTAGTGTTAGTTAATGTCAGTATTTTTTGTAGCGTTAATGTCAGGTTTTTTGTAGTGTTAGTTAATGTCAGTATTTTTGTAGCGTTAATGTCAGGTTTTTGTAATGTTAGTTAATGTCAGTATTTTTTGTAGCGTTAATGTCAGGTTTTTTGTAGTGTTAGTTAATGTCAGTATTTTTTGTAGCGTTAATGACAGGTTTTTTGTAGTGTTAGTTAATGTCAGTATTTTTTGTAGCGTTAATGACAGGTTTTTTGTAGTGTTAGTTAATGTCAGTATTTTTTGTATGTTAATGTCAGGTTTTTTGTAGTGTTAGTTAATGTCAGTATTTTTTGTAGCGTTAATGACAGGTTTTTTGTAGTGTTAGTTAATGTCAGTATTTTTTGTATGTTAATGTCAGGTTTTTTGTAGTGTTAGTTAATGTCAGTATTTTTTGTAGCGTTAATGTCAGGTTTTTTGTAGTGTTAGTTAATGTCAGTATTTTTTGTAGCGTTAATGTCAGGTTTTTTGTAGTGTTAGTTAATATCAGTATTTTTTGTAGCGTTAATGTCAGTTTTTTTGTAGTGTTAGTTAATGTCAGTATTTTTGTATGTTAATGTTTTTTAGTAGTTAGTTAATGTCAGTATTTTTTGTAGCGTTAATGTCAGGTTTTTTGTAGTGTTAGTTAATGTCAGTATTTTTTGTACCGTTAATGTCAGGTTTTTTGTAGTGTTAGTTAATGTCAGTATTTTTTGTATGTTTATGTCAGGTTTTTTGTAGTGTTAGTTAATGTCAGTATTTTTTTTATATTGTTTAATGTCAGGATTATTTGTAGTGTTCATTGTCAGGATTTCTTGTTGCTATTAATGTCAGGTTTTTTTGTAGTGTCCATATCAGGACTTTTCTGTAGTGTTGTCAGGTTTTTTTTTAGTGTTAATGTCAGGATTGTTGTTTTTTTTTAATATTAATGGAACGATTTTTTAACGGCCTAAGGGCGTGGAAATCGGTACGGCACGTGTTTAAGCGCGATTTTTCAAGTCATCGATTTAATATTCTATTTTGTTCGTGTAACGTAAAGTGTACAACAGTAAATTGCACGTTATAGTTTATACGACAATAAATTCAAAGCATCTCTTCTAACAAGTGTATATTACTGGCGTGAGCCACTCCGGCGGCAGTGAAAAATGCTGCTGAAGATACCGTATAATTTCTCATTTGCATGCAATATCAGAGTGTGAAATATTTAGAGAGAAGCCAATGACGTAGTAAGGCGATCAATCTTCATATTATAAGCATTTATTTTATATGATATAAACTTTATCTTATTACGGATGTAATGATGGTGGATGCGTAAGAAACGTAACCTTAGAAAGTAACAGCTGTTGCCCGAAATCAACTGTTTGTCGTTCACGCACCTGTCTCGTTGACGTGATAAAGCGAAGTTTCAAAAAACTATCAGAGTTTAATGACGGCTGTCATTGTAAGACCCAGACTCGGGACCTTAAAATGAACACCGGTTCTGTTCTCTAAATCACTTTTTGAGGTGATTTATTTTTAAAATGTGCGTGTGTGTGTGTGTGTGTTTTAGCACTCTCACTTTCGCAATTTTGGTATGTTTTAATTCAAACGATACAAAAATAGGTTATAGTGACAGCTTGAATAATTTCATTAACTAGCAAACAATTCTTCGTTCAATAGTTTCAAAATGGCGGACATTTCAAAACTTCAAAATGTACATTTTTTTGTCTTATAAAGCTCTGATTTCACTGAAGTAACGTTAACAACTGCATAAATTATCATTTGGAATTTTCAGAACCCTTTAAAATTAAGAAATATTTTGACGATGGTCTGGGTTCATTTTGAGAATTACTGAAAATTTAAAGTGCTAATATACACAGATTTAATGCTGACTATGTTGGCGAAATGAAAATTTCGAAAATTGTAAGATAATGGGAAATATTTTTGAAAATTTGCTTGTGTCAAGACAGCGAGACAGCTGCGTGCCATAATTGTTTTAACTACGCTGATGAGGACGGCGGATTGTCTTTAACGGCAAAACGTAAATCTCATGGCAGTAACTGCAGCCTCGATTTTAAATTCCCGTTAAATTTCAATGAATAAAATGACTTTGAGTAACGTAATTATGGAGTGTATTATAAAAATGATTTTCTGTGCCAATTTTTCGCATTAGAAATATTCGTTTACGTGGCGTTTGTTTTTAGAAATTCATTGTTACTATGTCTGCGGACCGGGAGCCGACTTCCCCAAGTACCTGGTGGTTTCACCGCTCAATCATATTGCATTAAGTTCTGTTTAATATCAGAAGAGCTGTGGCAGACGTTATCAGCTTGCGGAGGAGAGCGGTTGCCAATAAATAAACAGTTAACTCAATTAAGCTTCAGTTCGCAATTAAATAAAGTTAATGGCTTCTGTGGTGCCTAATGGATTAGATAACATAGCCTACTAAGTGACTATAAAATATATTTAATTACTCTGCGACTTGAATGAAATAAATTCGCGTTATTTGCATAAGTGTCTGTTATGATGTACCGGATAACATCCCGTTCAGTAATTAATTAATGTGTTTTTTATTTTCCTTCTGTTTTATTGTTAACAGATTTTTACGTTTAATGAAAACCAAAGTGATAAAAAATACTTTTTAAACGGAACTGTTCCTGATACTAAGTATAACATTGTTACTAACTGTAACAAATTATTTTTGTCAATTACTGCGTTACCTTCTTATAAAATAAATAAGAAGTCGCCTCGGTGGCCTAGTTGATAGCGTACTATCACCCCGAGGACCCGGGTTCGATTCCCGGCCAGGGCTTGGCATTTTCATAAGCTATAAACCATCCCATCGTCTACATTAGCCCAAGTGTGCACAATAGTCGGACGTTAAAAAAAAAATAATAAAAAAAATAATAATAAAATAAAATAAGTACTTTTTTGTCGTTCAATGTGGAAAATATATCGTCTTTAGTACATTTTTTAAACAAAATTAATGGTAACTTTTTCAACCTGGAAAGTATATAGTCTCTTGTCGATTTTATTATGGAAAATTAATGTTACCTTTTTCAATCCCGAAAAATGTCTATTGCATCCCAGGTTCGATATCTTCTCTGTGGTCTTCCGGGAGTGCAACCTGTATCCATCTTCTGTTAATCTCGGGCCAAGGATCTTCCTCAAGATTTTACGTTCTTCCTTCAAAATATCCTCCATGGTAGCTTTTGTGTGGAGTGCTAGCGTCTCGCTTGCATATAATACCTCCGGTTTTATGACTGTGTTGTAGTGTCTGATACATCTCTTAATGTAGATATCACGCGTTATACCAAGAGCCCTCTTCATTCTCAGTAGCCGAACCCTTTGCGCAGTCTTCTCGCCACCTGTGGGTTCAAGAATTTCTCCCAGATATTTGAAGTGCTTGACTCTGTTTATCTTACCATACTTTGTGTTTAGTTCTTGAATATTTAATTTTGAACAGAAGAAATCGGTTTTTTTAAACGAGATCTGTAGACCGATCCTCTCTGCACATTCCTTTAGGATATATATATATATATATATATATATATATATATATATATATATATATATATATATATCAAATTTATGGTTTGGTCTATCTTCTAAATGTGTATTAGCATCGAAGTTTGGACCATCATCTATTTGGACTATTTTCTAATCGATGTTTGGACTATTTTCTAAAATTGTATTAATATCGTGGTTTGGACCATCGTCTATGTGGACTATATTTTCATGCATAGCTTAACGTTTTATCGCTTCGGGCGGGATTAAATTTGTTTTTGCACGTCATAAAAGGCTCTGAAAAGGCTTTCACACCATTAATACTGACTGTATCCAAGCGCATTTGTATGTGTGCAGATAATGTCAGAAGTTAAGAGTCGACGAATCACTACAAAGGCGGGTAATTACAGCCATTACTGTGAGAGGATTATACACGGCGTAACTTATGAATTGCGTACTTACAATCGACTCATTAATATTCACAAGCCGTGCCTGCAGAACGGAGCTGGTTGGTTTCAATGGAATCGTGAGTGACGTTTATAATATTTCAACCGGTTTTAAACGATTTATATCGGGAAAATCGTTCTGTAAGTTTAAATGAATAAATAGTACGTTTAAAATAAACGTTGCTTTCTCCGCGAAAAACTGAGGAAAAAAGAGAAAATGGTTATTTTTTCAATTTTTACTTCTTATTGTGATCGATTTTAAGATTTTAAATATACGCCAGTTTTCAAATCTGGTAAGTCTAGTAAAAGGTTCTGACTTTGCTGTCTCCCAGTTTTGTGGCTCACAAAAAGACAACCGAATGACCGATTTTGGACACGTAGGTTTGGCCATATCTTTGGGTAATTTTTATTTAACATGCATTATGTTTTCGGGTTGATGGATTTTGCGCGTCGCGTGATGCGAGTGCACAAATTTACATTGGTAGTTATAGTAAAAGATCAGCTGTTTTATATTAATTCGTAACGATCAGCTGATAGGCTATAATAACTTTTAGTGTATGTTGTTAAAAACTAGCTATGTTAATTTGCCGTGTTTTGGAACAGATTATCGTAATTTATGTTAGTGTTTATAGTAAAAGATCAGTTGCTTTATATTAATTCGTAACGATTGGTCGAGATCAGCTGATTTCATTGAACAGCTGATAGGATAGGCCTATAGTAAGTTTTAGGTTATGTTACTAAAACAGCTATGTTAATTTGTCGTATTTTGGAACAAATTATCGTAATTTATATTTGTAGTTATAGTAGAAGATCAGTTGTTTTATATTACTTCGTAACGATTGGTCGAAATCAGCTGATTTCATTAAACAGCTGATAGGATAGGTCTATAGTAAGTTTTAGGTTATGTTGCTAAAAACAGCTATGTTAATTTGTCGTGTTTTGGAACAAACTATCGTAATTTATGTTAGTATTTGTAGTAAAAGATCAGTTGCTTTATATAAATTCGTAACGATCGGTCGAAATCAGCTGATTCAATTGAACAGCTGATAGCATAGGTCTATAGTAAGTTTTAGGTTATGTTGCTAAAAACAGCTATGTTAATTTGTCGCGTTTTGGAACAAACTATCGTCATTTATATTTGTAGTTATTGTAGAATATCAGTTGTTTTATATTACTTCGTAACGATTGGTCGAAATCAGCTGATTCCATTGAACAGCTGATAGCATAGGTCTATAGTAAGTTTTAGGTTATGTTGCTAAAAACAGCTATGTTAATTTGTCGTGTTTTGGAACAAATTATCGTATTTATATTTGTAGTTATAGTAAAAGATCAGTTGTTTTATATTACTTCGTAACGATTGGTAGAAATCAGCTGATTCCATTAAACAGCTGATAGGATAGGTCTATAGTAAGTTTTAGGTTATGTTGCTAAAAACGGCTATGTTAATTTGTCGTGTTTTGGAACAAACTATCGTAATTTATGTTAGTATTTGTAGTAAAAGATCAGTTGCTTTATATAAATTCCTAACGATCGGTCGAAATCAGCTGATTTCATTGAACAGCTGATATATTTATCTGAACTATATCGTAATTGAACAGCTGAACTATATCTTATATTATATTTATAGTTATAGTAGAAGATCAGTTGTTTTATATTACTTCGTAACGATCGGTCGAAATCAGCTGATTCCATTGAACAGCTGATAGAATAGTCCTATAGTAAGTTTTAGGTTATGTTGCTAAAAACAGCTATGTTAATTTGTCGTGTTTTGGAACAAATTATCGTATTTTATATTTGTAGTTATAGTAGAAGATCAGTTGTTTTATACGTCGTAACGATCAGCTGTTTTCATTGAACAGCTGATAGGCTGTAATAAGTTTTAGGTTGTCTTGTTAATTTGTCGTGTTTTATCGTCGTGTTAAATTATCGTAATTAAAGTAAAAAGGAAGAGAAAACAAAATACGTAATTTTTATTTTCGGTTCAGTAACTGAAATTTTCTCTTTAATGTCCTTTTTTAATTATCTTCCCCAAAAATGAGGCCCAAGAGCTATCAGAAACAAACTGTAAACTCAAATTGCGTTCGTAAATTGGCTAACCAAATTCAGCGTACCAAAGTTTATACAAAATACGAATGCTTAATCTTGGCAGCAGTTTTTTTTTTTTTATTTATGCTATTCAGGCTTTACTGTTGAACCGTTAATTTTTGTAATTTTTTGGTACACTGAATAAATTGTATAATAGGTTTTTAAGTATTCTCACACGTTTGGGTCGTACCGTGATGGCAGTTCCAGTAGAAATTTTACCAACGGAAATTCTTCAAAGAAACAAATAAAAATGTCTGTTTTCGGAAGCGCAACGTTTTTGTTCCTGCAACGCCGCTTGTCGAATATGCCTAAAATAATTTGAATGGATTTGTTTAGAAATCGGTAAACGAATTGACGTGTGGAACTGAACAGTAAGTAAATGTTTATCGTATTTTACTATATGTACCGTAATACAGTATTAAATCACGGACAAATCTAGACTCTGGAGTACGAAATGTAACAACTTTCGTGTAGTATAACAACGTGAAAATAAAACGCCAAGATTTGATTTAAAATTTTTAATAAATTATGCAGATTTAAGGTGTGATTAGGGTGGTGGAATCGATTTTTTTTTAGTGTAAATTGAAAAGTTTTGTTTATAACGACAAATTAATATTAGCACAAAAATTGATATTTGCGTATCGAATAAGTCTGTTCACGTGATGTTATTCGCAGTTGTTTAGATTTAGGCCACGCGGCCACCGAATGCGGAGCGGAATGAAGTTCAACAGCGACCAGAAACCGAGTTCAGTCAATTTAAAGAACGCGTTTGTATCTTTTAAATAAATATTTAGGCCTCTATACTTTAACGGATTATATCAACTATTTCGTATAAAACCGTAACCTAGGCAACGTGAAATAATAAGCTTTTAGGCGTGGTCAACGTGGTGGGGATAGCGGAGTCAGCTTCAAAACCGAACCAAGACAAAGTCAAAGCTGCGCTGAGCGGAGCTCGGCGACGTTACTTCACCCAGCTCAGTTCCGTTACGCTTTCAGTGGCCATATTTACATTAAAATAGGTTAGGTTTTGAGCTCAGCTCAGCGCAACTACGCTTTTGGTGGCCTTGGAAATTAGTTTTCATTACGTCAGCGAGACAGGTGCGTGCCGCGATTATTTTAACATTTGCACAATCACAGCATTTATCTTTTAAATAAATATTTAGGCCTCTATTCTTTAACGGATTATATCAACTATTTTGTATAAAACCGTAACCTAGGTAACGTGAAATAATAAGCTTTTAGGCGTGGTCAGCGTGGTGGGGATAGCGGAGTCAGCTTCAAAACCGAACCAAGATAAAGTTAAAGCTGCGCTGAGCGGAGCTCGGCGACGTTACTCCACCCAGCTCAGTTCCGTTACGCTTTCAGTGGCCGTATTTACATTAAAACAATAGGTTAGGTTTTGAGTTTCGCTCTGCGCAGCTACGCTTTTGGTGGCCTTGGAAATTAGTTTTCATTACGTCAGCGAGACAGGTGCGTGCCGCGATTATTTTAACATTTACACAACCACAGCATTTATCTTTTAAATAAATATTTAGGCCTCTATTCTTTAACGGATTATATGAACTATTTTGTGTAAAACCGTAACCTAGTCAACGTGAAATAATAAGCTTTTAGGCGTGGTCAACGTGGTAGGGATAGCGTAGTCAGCTTCAAAACCGAACCAAGACAAAGTCAATGCTCCGTTACTCCACCCAGCTCAGTTCCGTTACGCTTTCAGTGGCCGTATTTACATTAAAACAATAGGTTAGGTTTTGAGCTCCGCTCAGCGCAACTACGCTTTTGGTGGCCTTGGAAATTGGTTTTCATTACGTCAGCGAGACAGATGCGTGCCGCGATTATTTTAACATTTGCACAATCACAGCAGTCATTCGAAGCGAAAAAAGAAAATTCTTTTATAATCAGTTTTTGCCGGGATGAAAGAAAATCCAATTACCTTTGTATAAATTAGTTACTTTAAAAAAAAAGCAGAAAGTTTGCATAAAATCCGTATTTCCATTCGCCCGGTAATGCGAAGATGTTTATTTTATATCTGTTCTCATTAACTGAGTTACCTTTTGTTTTAATTTTGTTGACACGCAGAAAGATACTGCCTCTAATTAAGAACATAAACATCGCTTATTGTAGAAAGTTTTATTATTTAAGTAACATTTATTCCCGGCCTTTAAAGGAAACTTTGCTCCAACTTTAATTGCTGCAGCTTCGTATAATAAGGAAACGAAGATATTAAAAGTTTGGAACGTGGGTGTTTTTTGTACAACAGTATTGGATTTCTGTACACTTTTTGTTCTCTTTATTTATTTGTATTTGTTTCTGTACAGGTTTTTTTTTTTTTTTTTTTTCGTTTCACCCTCTTTGGGGTACGCTGAATCAATCATTTCTTGCGAGCTGTACTTTTCTTTGTTCCCAGTAGCTCTTCATTCTTTCCGATCTTCTCTTCCTCTCCTCTTCCGAAATGACAGGTTTAGGTCTTATTTTGGCTTTATCTTGGAATCTTATTCTTTCGTCTTTGGTAATTATCTTAGCAGTTTGGTCAAACAATGAATCTTCTGTAATTTTTAATTCTATTAGGTCTTTTTCAATTTCTTTAAACCAGTTCGGTTTTGTTTTACGATTATGGAAAAAATCAAACACCTGTTTCGTCAATCTATTGGAGTTCATTCTAGAAGATGGCCGTAAAATTTATTCTCCTTTTTCTCATAGTATCTGACAGTTTTTCAATTTTCTTATAGAGAGCTTCATTTCTTATATATACAACCTTATTATCCTGAAATTTTGTTCCTATAATTTTTCTTAAGATTTTCCTTTCCGTTATTTCAAGTTTTTCTATCTGGCCTATGCGATTCATGGTTAATGTTTCTGCTGCGTACAGTGCTTCCGGCTTGATCACTGTTTTATAATGTTTAATTTTGGACCCCCATGAAAGGGATTTCTTATTGTATGTTTCTTTCGTCAATTGGAAGGCCAATTCAAGTTTGTTTCTCCTGGATTCCATTGCCTTGCCCTCATCTGCATTCCAACTAATCCATTCACCAAGATATCTGTACAGGTTTATTAATGTAGTTTTTAATACGTTTATTTATACTGTAAAATAACAATTATAAAAATGTATGAACTTTTAAAATGCATAGTTAGTTATGTATAGATAAAGTTGTAAGAAACATTAATGGAATAAAAAAACCTGTGGACTCGGAGAGTCACCGACAGAAGCGAAGCTACTAATAATGATATCTTGCGTAATTTTTACATACATGCATATACTATATATTAGATATTATTTATTGTAGTAATAGTAAAAGATCAGCTGTTTTATCAGCTGATTTCATTGGACAGCTGATAGGCTATAATAAGTTTCAGGTTATGTTGTTAAAAACCAGCAATATTGACAGAAATTATTACAAATATTTATATTAATTTCGAACGTATTATAAACGGTTACAACGTGCACTTGTTCTTCAACTAAGGAAAAATACCGAAACCAAAGCACCACAACGTTTCATATAATACGCGTGTACTGTTATCGAAAAGGAGGGGGAAAAAGAGAGACAGAAATAGAGACGAAATTCGTTTGCTCGTTTGCGTTTCATATTTCCGTTACATTAGAAGGTAAGAGGCACTTTCTATTCACTCGTCCCGCCAATCCTAATATTATTTGCTTCGCTTCAAAAAAATAAATAATAGTTCATAAAAGAAATGTTCAGTTATTAGTCATTTCTTACCATGTGATAAAACAAGTCATGTCATAATAAAATATTCATATTAGAAACTCCAATGTACGACGTGTGTTCAGAAATTAACGAGAATTAAAATTTTTTGAACAAAATATTTATTTATTCTTCTACATTGATGGGGCCTTCAAAATAGTCCCCATTGGAGATTATGCACTTGTGCCAACGCTTTTTCCAATCCTCGAAACACTTCTCAAACTCGATCTTTGAGATAGCCTTTAGTTCTTTCAGCGATGAGCTTTTAATGTCATCTACGGCTGTAAAACGACGGCCCTTTAAGGTTCTCTTTATTTTTGGAAATAGGAAAAAGTCACACGGAGCCATGTCTGGCGAATATGGAGGCTGGGGCATCGTTACAGTACTGTTTTGGGCCAAAAACTCACGAAAAAGCGATGAAGTGTGAGCTGGTGCATTATCGTGGTGCAAAAGCCATAAATTGTTTTTCCACAGATCCGGGCGTTTTTTCTGATTGCTTCACGCAAACGGCGTTGAACTTGTAGGTAGTACTTCTTATTGACCGTTTCACCTGGTGGCAGGAATTCATGATGCACTATGCCATTAATATCGAAGAACACAGTGAACATAACCTTCACATTCGACCGCACTTGTCGAGCCTTTTTCGGTCTTGGCGAGCCAGAATGCCTCCACTGGGATGATTGAGCCTTAGTTTCGACGTCATATCCGTAAACCCATGTTTCGTCACGTGTTGTAATACGTTTCAGTAATTCTGCATCGTCGTTGACTTCATTTAGTGACTCCTGAGCAACTTCTATTCGCCGCTGTTTTTGTTCAAAATTCAACAATTTTTAAACGAATTTTGCTGCCACGCGTTTCATACACAAAACACTGGAAACAATGTCATGATATGATCCAATCGATATGCCAACATCATCAGCGACCTCTCTAATTGTGATTCGGCGATTGTTCATAACCATTTCTTTCACGTTTGTCCACGTTTTCATCGGTCGTTGATGTGCTGGATCGTCCCGGGCGTTCGTCATATTCAACGTCTTCACGGCCTTCTTGGAAATTCTTATACCACTCGAAAATTCTTGCTTTACTCACAGAAGACTCACCATAGGCCTTTGTTAACATTTCACACACTTTGTCACCAGGGCATGTATACCAACATAATAAAAAAAAAAAAATGTTTGACAATCGGACTATCCAAGCCCGCGAAATTTAAAAATTCTCGTTACTTTCTGAACACACCTCGTATTTCTCTCAAGTGAAAATTGTGTATAAAAGGCACTGAAATATATTTTGGCAGCATCTACAAGTCCGAGATAACATCTGGAAAAAGTAACCACACAAAGCTGTAGTTAACAAATTTTTACAATATATGAAAAACCAGCTATAAATTTGTATTTACAAAACCTGGATTAACTTACAGTTTTCTCTAAAGTGGTATACTGTGTATAGTGGCACATAAATTTTGCTGATTATAATAATTAATTATACAAAAAGTTGAGATAACACAGAACTGCTGCACACAGAGCTGTAATAAGAGACAAGTCTGGAGTGAGAATAATCTGTGCCTCCCCAGATTAAATTATAATTTCAACGTTGTGTATAACGTAAAATGGCAAATAAAGGTTGCGAAATTGTAATTATACAACTAACACAGAACTGTTGTGACAAATATCTCAAGTCTGTATTGGGATTGCATTGTGCAGCTCTAGATTAACTTGTAATTTGTCACTATAACATGGTACACAATGCACTTTGGCAGTTATGCTTAGCTGATTGTAATTATACTAGAGATAACACTGAACTGCTGTAATAATTAACAGAAAACGGGTCTAGAGTAGGATTAAGTTGTAAGATTAACTTATAATTTACCTCGTAACGTGGTGCACAATATACTAGGACAGTTATTCTTACGCGAAGTAATTATACAAGTTGAGATAATACAAAACTACTGTGCACAGAGCTGTAATAATTAACAGAGTGCAGGTATGTTGTACAATTAACTTGTAAGTTACTGTCAAAACGTCGGTAGATATTTTTTGCTTATTGTAAAAAAAGTAGAGAACACAGAACAACCGTACAGAGCTGTAATAATAAACAGACAACCAGTCTCCAGTAGGATTAATTTGTGACGCTCAAGATTAACGTATAATTTGCCTTATAACGTGGTATACAATATACTAACTCAGTTACTCTTATGCGATTGTAATTATACAAGTAGAGATAACACAGAACTGCTGTACACAGAGCTGTAATAATTAACAGAGAACGGGTGTGGAGTGGAATTAAGTTGTGAAGCTCAAGATTTACTTAGTTTACCCTCATAACGTGATACACAATATATTGTGGCAGTTATTCTTATGTGAATGTAATTATACAAGTAGAGATAACCCAGAACTGCTGTACACAGAGCTGTAATAATTAACAGAGAACGGGTGTGGAGTGGAATTAAGTTGTGAAGCTCAAGATTTACTTAGTTTACCCTCATAACGTGATACACAATATATTGTGGCAGTTATTCTTATGTGAATGTAATTATACAAGTAGAGATAACCCAGAACTGCTGTACACAGAGCTGTAATAATTAACAGAGAACGGGTGTGGAGTGGAATTAAGTTGTGAAGCTCAAGATTTACTTAGTTTACCCTCATAACGTGATGATACAAATATATTGTGGCAGTTATTCTTATGTGAATGTAATTATACAAGTAGAGATAACCCAGAACTGCTGTACACAGAGCTGTAATAATTAACAGAGAACGGGTGTGGGGTGGAATTAAGTTGTGAAGCTCAATATTAACTTAGTTTACCCTCATAACGTGATACACAATATATTGTGGCAGTTATTCTTATGTGAATGTAATTATACAAGTAGAGATAACACAGAACTTCTCTACACAGAGCTGTAATAATTAACAGAGAACGGGTGTGGGGTGGAATTAAGTTGTGAAGCTCAATATTAACTTAGTTTACCCTCATAACGTGATACACAATATATTGTGGCAGTTATTCTTATGTGAATGTAATTATACAAGTAGAGATAACACAGAACTTCTGTACACAGAGCTGTAATAATTAACAGAGAACGGGTGTGGGGTGGAATTAAGTTGTGAAGCTCAATATTAACTTAGTTTACCATCACAACGTGATACACAATATACTGTGGCAGCTATTGTAATTGCACAAGTAGAGATAACACAGAACTGCTGTACACAGAGCTGTAATAATTAACAGAGAACGGGTCTGGAGTGGAATTAAGTTGTGAAGCTCAATATTAACTTTGTTTACCCTCACGACGTGATACACAATATACTGTGGCAGCTATTGTAATTGCACAAGTAGAGATAACACAGAACTGCTGTACACAGAGCTGTAATAATTAACAGAGAACGGGTGTGGGGTGGAATTAAGTTGTGAAGCTCAATATTAACTTAGTTTACCCTCACAACGTGATACACAATATACTGTAGCAGCTATTGTAATTATACAAGTAGAGATAACACAGAATTGCTGTACACAGAGCTGTAATAATTAACAGAGAACGGGTCTGGAGTGGAATTAAGTTGTGAAGCTTAAGATTAACTTATTTACTTTCACAACTTGGTACCCAATATACTGTATCATATATTCTTTGCTGGTTGTAATTATACAAGTATAGAAAACGTGTATACAGAACTGTAATAAATAACAAATAAGTTTGGAGTGTGATTTGTAACAGATACCTTTTCGTGTATTTTGGTACCGTAGAATGGCAGCAGGATAATAACGTTGCATGTCTTTTTTGTTATGATTTAAAAAAAAAATGGCTATTTTTTTGGAAGTGTTTTTACTTAAAGTTTTCTGATATATTGAACCTCCCTTATTTGTAGTCATGTTTTAATTCTTACTTGCATGTTTCCATTCATAATCTTGAATATATTTCCTTTGTGTTTTTTTTATTAAATCATGAATGTAACGTATATTTGTCTGTTTATAATGAAATTAATTAAAAGTATCGATTAAATTTTAAAATTCAATTGAATGAAATTAATGCAATCAACAAACGACAGACGTGTGTGTATAATTGCTTCAGGGTGTTGCAATATTAAGCAATACAATCCTTAATTACTCTGCGTGGCGCCTGCGCGATGGTTACAATACGACGTGTTCTTGGGCAAATCTAATTTACACCGAAGATTCCCCCCGGTTCAGTTTAACCGTAATGGCGAAATAAATGAGTCGTGCGGTGATACTGTTACTTAGGTATTTTTATCTGGGCTTACCTCATTACGTGGGCGATATGATTATTGGTTGGCCCGGGAGTTGGCACGGATACTGCTATTGGAAATCGCTTAGCGAGTTGCCTTACGTAATTCATTGCCACCTCCGCCTCCTTCTCCAGCAATGCGTCTTTTCAATATCTCTGTCCAAATTCCATTTACGGGAAAGTGCGTTTAAAATAAAATTATTGTATATTTTCCAGGGTTGGGGGGGAATATCGTTCCGGTGAAATTGGCACGTAGAAGCTCGGTGATTCGATTCGGATTCGAGTGTTCGGTTAAAATCCTGTCGGCTTTGTTTAATTAAGACGTGAAATTAAAACGGCGCTGTGGATATCGCACCGAGTTAACTGCAGAGGTCATTCAAACGTAATCGAATTTGTTTTTTGTCAGGATGTGGTAGAAGTGATGCAGATAGTGATGCCAGATTCCCATAGAGAGAAACTATTTCCCGTTCCTGCGCAAAGCACAAAGTCGTATCGTCCGTTGCCCTACAAGTGACTACAATTGGAAGTTGTCAAATCTGCTAAAACTCCGATTTCACTAGGTCTGTTTTCGTAGCGTCCATACTTTATGCCAGAGCGGTGTCAACAGGAGGGGAAAATCGTATTGCAGTAACGCCAGTCTTGAACTTAAGACCTTGATGTGCGCCAGTTCGGAAATGCAGCAGATTGAGCACATCGGACATACCGGCTCTAATTTGACCAAAGGCACTGTACGGGAAGCAGTTCTATTCAGAATTCAGAACGGGTTTAAAGTGACCGCAATGCAATGGGAAACGGCATTTACTCGACCGTTAAACCTCGAAGAACGAGAAAAAGGAATGGTGGAAAACCAACTCCAAGATTCGCTAAACAACTTGTAAGGCAAACGTGTTTTTGGGACACAGCCGCCTCGGTGGCCTAGTTGATAGCGTACTTGGCTTTCACCCCGAGGACCCGGGTTCGATTCCCGGCCAGGGCTTGGCATTTTCATACGCTATAAATCATCCCATCGTCTGCATTAGCCAAAGTGTGCACAATAGTCGGACGTTAAAGAAAAAGAAAGTTTTTTGGGACTGGAAGGACGGTGAATGCACTAGGACTATAAACAAGGTGCTAATCTCAGGGATCCACGTCTAGGTCTTACCATGATGGCAGCTGTGAACATTCTCTTGTATTATGAAATTAATATCTTGGTTTAGGTAGAGAGGTTCTTTATAAACATTCAATCAGTTATTGGCAGTTTCAGTTGTGTGTATGTTCACAAAACCATCTCGTGCTTATTTCTCAGTCTAACGTTTTTCAATTTTAAATTATGATCAGTATGTGCTCATTTATACTGGATTTATCTCGTTCGCTCAGCCTCACTTAATATGCGCCGAATGTTCTTAACTCATAATTTTAGTCTTACTTTAGTAAGATAAATTTCATCACGTGTCTCAGCACACAGTTTTATCGGCTGTGATGCCGCGGTTTAACGGTTTTGCTTTATTGTATAAAATTTGAATAAAATTTTACTAAGTTTCGTCTCTTTTGTCAATTCTGTATTCATTTCACTTCGGCGGCAGTATTCATTGACTGTGTTCATTGCCTATTGGAGAAATTATGCGTCTGTTTTATTACATTTATAAACGGGGCAAAATGCAATGTAATATTACCATATAAATTGTGAAAGCAGAAGACTGGCGGTAGGATATATGTAATACTGGCGAAAATAATCGTGGAAGAGTGTAGCTAATGTTGGACGTGGATGGGGGGGATGGGATCAGAGTTTAGAGGTGGTGATGTATACCTTTATATACGGGCTTAATTTATGAATGCGTTGAAGGCAATTAACCTGCGCTGGCGGTATCAACATACGGGGAGAATATTAATTCACGCAATTATTGTTGTGTTGGCTAACCTGTATCCGCAATGCGCTGCCATAACCAGAAAACAAACGAATAAAATGATTATGCAAACTTTCTCCAAGTCAGTTATTCCCTCTACATTCTCCCCCCCCAAAAAAAAAGTATTAGTAAGCTAGCGAGAAAAATTATAAAATTGAATAGAATTACAGCTCGTCAGTTTACAAAAATTGAAATAAATGAAATTTATGGCGTAGTCATCAGTGGAATAATTAATTTATTTTTTACTCTTGAATCATAAAATTCTTTAATTCGAAATTTGATGTACTAGTTTTTACATCATTGTAACTTATATTTTTACATCATTAATGTCTATAATTTCAGCGAATTTCTCTAAGCGGAATTTTATTTTTTAAAAGCATCCTATACGTTTTAGTATGGTCAAAATCGTTCCTTCCGATTATGGGAAATTAAGGTTTGTAATAGTTTTTTTTGTGCCAAACATATAGTATCGAGGTTTTGGAACATCAGATCTCAATCGAAATTGTTTGACGAGTTTATCTTGTAACGATGTGTACTGAACATAGATGGACAGGCATTCTAGTAAACACTGTTTTTTTCGAAAATAAATAAATCAGTTAAAATCTTACTGTCTGTTATCACAATTCACCAGAATTGTGTGCCAAGATGAGCTCAAACAGGACTACATAAATTAGGATTATTTTCTACAATTTTAATGATCTCTCTAAACGTGTTTAATAGGTTAGGATCTGTGCAAAATGTCATGGTCCCGGGTTTTGTCGTGAAGGATCATTTTCAAATAGAAATTCACTAAAATATTTCTTTCAGTGTCCAGTAAAGAAAATGTCTATTATATCGAATTACTTAATATACGAAAGTATCTGTACAAGGTATTTTCAGCCTTAAACCGTAACAAGGAAAATAAACGAATGAAATAGTCGTGAATACATTTTTATGATTTAAATTAATTTCAGTTGTTCCAGGAAAACAAATTTTTTTCTTCCGAATATAAACTTTAGACAATGTAATTTCGCTGGTGAAATAACAGTTTCTGTCTTGCAAATAGTTTTGTTTTTCTAACGAATCCGCCGAGCTGATGATATCCGATGTAGCCCAGTGAAGTTTGTGAAAGTAAAGTGGCACTTTTAAACGGCAAAGCACCAACTTATGTAATGGGTCTCACAGCAGTCTGGCGACAAAACTTTAGATTAGTTTAGTGAGTGAACTTCAGCTTAGTGTGTGCACCGTTATTCTATACAAGTTCTCTTGCGTCACTGCTTTATTTTAGTTTAGTGTTTGCAATCGATAATCTACGTATAGTCAGGTTTTGCTGTGATTTCATTAATAAAGTGTGTCAGCTCAAGTACGTCACATAATGGCGAAAATTGTATAAAAAGACGTACCAACGTTGTTACGGTTGTTACAGTGCTTTTATGTTCCTCTTGCATCACTCTTCAGTTTAGATTTGTTTTACAGCGCTTTTGTGTTCCTCTTGCATCACTGTTCAGTTTAGATTTGTTTTACAGCGCTTTTGTGTTCCTCTTGCATCACTGTTCAGTTTAGATTTGTTTTACAGCGCTTTTGTGTTCCTCTTGCATCACTGTTCAGTTTAGATTTGTTTTACAGCGCTTTTGTGTTCCTCTTGCATCACTGTTCAGTTTAGATTTGTTTTACAGCGCTTTTGTGTTCCTCTTGCATCACTGTTCAGTTTAGATTTGTTTTACAGCGCTTTTGTGTTCCTCTTGCATCACTCTTCAGTTTAGATTTGTTTTACAGCGCTTTTGTGTTCCTCTTGCATCACTGTTCAGTTTAGATTTGTTTTACAGCTCTTTTGTGTTCCTCTTGCATCACTCTTCAGTTTAGATTTGTTTTACAGCACTTTTGTGTTCCTCTTGCATTACTGTTCCGTTTAGATTTGTTTTACAGCGCTTTTATGTTCCTCTTGCATCACTGTTCAGTTTAGATTTGTTTTACAGCGCTTTTATGTTCCTCTTGCATCACTGTTCAGTTTAAATTTGTTTTACAGCGCTTTTATGTTCCTCTTGCATCACTGTTCAGTTTAAATTTGTTTTACAGCGCTTTTATGTTCCTCTTGCATCACTGTTCAGTTTAGATTTGTTTTACAGCGCTTTTATGTTCCTCTTGCATCACTGTTCAGTTTAGATTTGTTTTACAGCGCTTTTATGTTCCTCTTGCACCACTGTTCAGTTTAGATTTGTTTTACAGCGCTTTTATGTTCCTCTTGCATCACTGTTCAGTTTAAATTTGTTTTACAGCGCTTTTATGTTCCTCTTGCATCACTGTTCAGTTTAGATTTGTTTTACAGCGCTTTCAGTGTATGAAATACCCTTCGCGGCTTCGCCCACGAAACTTAAACTATTTCAGTAATGTTATAATTTAGAAACATAAAAACATATATTAATAAAAGCGTGATCATCTAAACTCTTGATTATTTTACACTGAATATGAAAAAATATTATAACATGAATGTGTTGTTTTATTCAAACGTGTTCCTTTCGAATTTAAGAAAATATGGTAAAAAATATTTTTTCTCAAATAAAAACATTTATACCCCTTTTATATTTTTGTCCTTTTAGGGGATGAATTCGGGGAAGGGAATAATGAATTACATATATCATAATTCGTATTTTAGAATATTTTGTTTGCTTTTAAGAAAATCCGATAAAAAATATTTTTTCCAATGAAAACACTCTTTTTCTCCAATTATACCTCTTTTTTACATTTTTAATCTTTTAGGAAATGAATTCGGAAAAATATTGCAATATGTTTCATAACATATTTCTAGAATATTCGATCCAAAACAAATATTTTTTCAGTGCAAAATTATATACCCCTTTTTTAGATTTTCTACTCGCTTTCAGTCTCTTTAGGGGATGAGTTTTGGGAAATGGTGAAAAACATATTTCATTACTTATATTTAAGAGTGACTATGTTACGTTTTAAGAAGGTCAAACGAAAAACATATTTTTCAAATAAAAATTGTACCTCATTTTTACTTATTTAGGGGTTGAATACTGGAAAATCGGTTTTCAGTGCACCCCTACATGTGATAGTAATCCTGAAAATTTGAAATCTAGCTATTACAGTCTCGGCTATACGTTGGTTATTAAGGTTTGACTGGGTAAATAGTTTAATGGCGTCAAAATCAAATTTTTGCAAAATCCTTTCTCAGTGCATCTCAACAATGTTGTAAGAAGGTACCCTGAAAATTTCAAGTCTCTAGGTATAATAGTCTCGGCTATACGGTGATTATTAAAATTGGACTGGGTAAGTATTTTAATGGCGTCAAAATAAAATATTTTTGCAAAATCCTTTCTTAGTGTACATTGACATTGTTGTAAGAAGGCACCCTGAAAATTTCAAGTCTCTAGCTATAATAATATTGCCTGTACATTGATTAATAAATTTGGACTGGGTGAGTAGTTTAATGGCGTCAAAATCAAATTTTTGAAAAGTAGTTTCTTAGTACACTCATATATGGTAACATAAATGTACCCTGAAAATTTCAAGTCGCTAGCTAAACTAGTTTTGGCTCTGCGTTGATTATCAATCAGTCAGTCAGTCAATCAGTCAGGACTTCTTCTTTTATATATTAAGATTGTCAAGTTTTAAAATAAAATTGTAAATACTTGGTTAGGTCTGAGCAGTTGAAAATTTAGAAGTTGATTGGTAATTTTATTGAACGCTTGTTCGAATTAAAAAACTCGGCTATTTATGGGTCTTGTTTTCAATAAGGTATTCGATTTCAGGAGAAAATATGGTAAGTGCGATTGTCGTGCAAACAGTGGCTTGCGTTTCAGCTGAATGTGATTAATTGTAATTACCATTCATAACATTTTAACGTAAAACACTACACCCATATTCTCTTGCTCTCAAAAAGTACTAGTTGTAATTACCATTGATAGCCTAACATTTTAAAATAAAACACTACACCCATATTCTCTTGCTCTAAAAAGTACTAGTTGTAATTACCATTGATAACATTTTAAAATAAAATACTACACCAATATTCTCTTGCTCTCAAAAAGTACTAGTTGTAATTACCATTGATAACATTTTAAAATAAAATACTACACCCATATTCTCTTGCTCTTAAAAAGTACTAGTTGTAATTACCATTGATAACATTTTAAAATAAAATACTATAACGATATTCTCTTGCTCTCAAAAAGTACTAGTTGTGATTACCATTGATAACATTTTAAAATAAAATACTACACCCATATTCTCTTGCTCTCAAAAAGTACTAGTTGTAATTACCATTGATAACATTTTAACGTAAAACACTACAACCGTATTCTCTTGCTCTCAAAAAGTACTAGTTGTAATTACCATTGATAACATTTTAACGTAAAACACTACACCCATATTCTCTTGCTCTCAAAAAGTACTAGTTGTAATTACCATTGATAACATTTTAACGTAAAACACTACACCCATATTCTCTTGCTCTCAAAAAGTACTAGTTGTAATTACCATTGATAACATTTTAACGTAAAACACTACACCCATATTCTCTTGCTCTCAAAAAGTACTAGTAATTACCATTGATAACATTTTAACGTAAAACACTACACCCATATTCTCTTGCTCTCAAAAAGTACTAGTAATTACCATTGATAACATTTTAACGTAAAACACTACACCCATATTCTCTTGCTCTCAAAAAGTACTAGTTGTAATTACCATTGATAACATTTTAACGTAAAACACTACACCCATATTCTCTTGCTCTCAAAAAGTACTAGTTGTAATTACCATTGATAACATTTTAACGTAAAACACTACACACAAAAAGAAATGGTTGGGCGGTATCAATGCACTTTAGGAAATTTTGTGGAAATTATTATTTCACCGATTGTTCTGCTCGCGTTATATGTTATACAATTTCCTTGAGAGATATTAAGACGCGGAAGATGACATTTATGGTGGTAAATGCACAAGAAATTACATGTTCAGCTATTTATTACTAACCTGTATTTCTAACCTACATTCTGACGTCATTGACGTTTACTTTGCATCAATGTACTCGCTTGTTCATTTTACACGGATTTGCTTGTATGTTTACTTTGTAAGATAAATTTGCTTTACTAGATTAATAAGTACTTTATAATAAATCAGTTATCGTGAAAGTTCTCGTTCTAAAAACATCGTTCGAAAAAATGGCTGCCGTCAATTGTGAACTTTGCGATTTGCCTCTACGTGTCAGTTGAAGTTGGAATTACGGGAGTGTTGTTGAATTTCTTATTAATCACGGCACCTTTAAACAATCGTATTCGTGTTCTAAATGCGGCAGTAATTGTGAAATCGACAGAGAAACGTTACAGTTTCGTTGCAACCGTTCGTCGCCGTATTTAAACACGTAACAGCCGAGACGAGTTAGGTTATGGCGTTCTTTTTTTTAAAAACAAGAAAAAATTATGTTCTTTTCATTGTTAGTAACATGCATGTCTGTAAACACGTAACAGCTGAGTCGAGTTAGGTTATGGATGTATTATTTTTTTAAAAGAAAATTATATTCCTTTCATTATTAATAACGCACGTTTATTTATTAATAAACACACATGGAATTTAGCTGTTGTAAACACGTTTTTCACTTCCTCGCGGTAGTCATTTTGAGGTTATGTTTGGCATGTTCATTTTCACTTTTTTTCTAACTTCCCCTTATTTTCGCACTTTTATATTTTGGATTATTACTATGGTGCATATTTTAAGCGTTTTAGTACAAAAATTACGAAAATCGACTGTCCCTAAACTGCATTTTTATCAGTTGGACTACCCCTTCAATTTATCAGGATGCAAGTAGAGCTTCCGATTTCTTTCGCCAGAGTACAGGGCATTCGTGAAACATTTTAGGAAAAAACTGGTGTTACTAAAATAGGCCACTTTTCAAAAAAAGTTCATTTGTTAAGGTGCTAAAGTGACAATCGTTAGGAAAGGTCGTACTTTGACAGACTTTCTTCTTAAAAAAAAAAAAAAAGGTGTGGTTTGCAGAAAATGAAATAAGTCAGTGAAAATTCAGGGTTTTTTTTTTGGTGCGCTGTAAATACGAAACAGTTTCAAAGCGAAGTGTTTAACTATTTCGGTAGACGTGTTTAGTTAAATGCAATGTCAGTTAAACCGATAATAATTCGCCAACGCCCTTCTGCTATCAAAACCACAGAACCGGAACACCGATTTTCAAAGTATTATGAACTTGCTGCAGACATTTTCCAATATGCATACAATCTAATATAGATTAACCCATAGAAATTTAAATAAAACTTAATATTGAGTATTTTTTTTTAATAATTTAAAAGTTTGAAGATATACTGTTTAGTAATGTTTGCTAATAATTGCTTTACAATCTGCTACCAGATTAAACATTAGACATTTTAATTAATACGGAATATTTTAAAAGTTTGTGGATATACTGTTTAGCAACGTTTGTTAATAATATCGAAGGTAGAACAAGTTGGCCAACTGAATCATTTAACGATATAAATTTTACTTTTCATTTTTTTTGTGTTTAACGTCCGACTATTGTGCACACTTGCGCTAATGCAGACGATGGGATGATTTGTAGCGTATGAAAATGCCAAGCCCTGGCAGGGAATCGAACCCGGGTCTTCGGGGTGAAAGCCCAGTACGCTATCAACTAGGCCACCGAGGCGGCATTTTACTTTTCAAACAATATAATTAGAGGCAATTATATATATATATATATATATATATATATATATATATATATATATACATATATATATATAAAACTATCTTATATATATATATATATATATATATATATATATATATAAGCTGTTTTCCATAGCCGTTAAGTTTTGCAGATCGTTTTTTTACCGAATCATGGAAATTCTATCTGGACTGGTTTTCATCGAATCATTGAAATTCTGTCTAGATTGGTTTTTCATCGGATCATTGAAAATCTGTCTACATTGATTTTTCATCGGATCGTGGAAATTCTGTGTAGATTGGTTTTTCATCGGATCATTGGAATTCTGTCTAGATTGGTTTTTCATCGGATCATTGAAATTCTGTTTAGATTGGTTTTTCATCGGATCATGGAAATTCTGTCTGGACTGGTTTTCATCGAATCATTGGAAATCTGTCTAGATTGGTTTTTCATCGGATCATGGACATTCTGTCTAGATTGGTTTTTCATCGAATCATTGACATTTCTGTCTAGATTGGTTTTTCATCGGATCATGGAAATTCTGTCTGGACTGGTTTTCATCGAATCATTGAAAATCTGTCTAGATTGAATTTTCATCGGATCATGGAAATTCCCTCTGGATTGATTTTTCATCGGATCATTGAAAATCTGTCTAGATTGGTTTTTCATCAGTTCATGGAAATTCTGTCTAGATTGGTTTTTTATCGGATCATGGAAATTTTGTCTAAATTGGTTTTCATCGGATCATGGAAATTCTGTTTAGATTGTTTTTTTATCGGATGATGGAAATTTCGTCTAGATTGATTTTTCATCGGATCATTGAAATTCTGTCTAGCGATGTGCAAAAACAGACGGAGTAGCGTCAAAGTAAAAAAAACACTTTTTTTAGTTTGTAAAACGTGTGTGTGTGTGTGTGTGTGTGTGTGTGTGTGTGTGTGTGTGTGTGTGTGTGTGTGTGTGTGTGTGTGTGTGTGTGTGTGTGTGTGTGTGTGTGTGTGTGTATTAATAACACCATTGTTCCTTTACTTCGTATGGCAAAAAATTAAAGGAAAATTAATGTTTTGCGAAGGGACATTTTCTTCATTCTTCTCTCGGCTGAGAACACTTCAACATTGCTGTACTCGTAGTGTCGATTAAAAGGGATTTGTTTACTGGAGGAAGGCTGGGAACTGAAGGCATGTTGTTGCATTCCTGGCGCTGCGGAATGCCATTACAGTATCTCGAAGCAGACAGCTAATCTTGCCTCTCTAAGCACAGGCGTAAATCGATAAATCGTTTTTTTTATTGTTTGACAACGTTTTGCCGTTCCGTTCGTCCGACGAACATTCCCAGTATTGTCTTTCTTTTGAAAACAAATTGCCGAGATTCGTCATCGATAATATTTAATAAGGTATGTGGAGTTACCTGTACGTATAAAACATTTCGAGCTGCAACCAATGTCCGTACATTGTTAAAAATAAATGTTACTCAATATTTGTTATACGTAATTACAATACAGATGTAATTAACCTAAATGTTGCATAATTTATGAAAATCAGTTCATCTGATTTTGCTAGAAATTTGTTCAGAAACAAGAAAATCTCTCTATTACGGATCTCTTTATAACGGGAATCTCTCTATAACGGTAAAGTGTGTTGGTCCATTCCCATTTATACAGTAAAAAGTACTGTAACTTTCTCTGCTGAAGCCAACAAAATTCCAGGACACTCTATAGCGGCGAAACACGTGCATACTTACCCTACTCTTCTACCCTATTTCTCAGTATGCGGACATATTTCAGTGCTGAAAGCGGTGCTTAGTGTGCTAAGTGAATCGAGTGTTTTGTGACCAGTACATTTTACATATTTTTTTGTGTTTAACGTCCGACTATTGTGCACACCTGGGCTAATGCAGACGATGGGATGATTTATAGCGTATGAAAATGCCAAGACCTGGCGGGGAATCGAACCCGGGTCCTCGGGGTGAAAGCCCAGTACGCCATTAACTAGGCCAACGATGCGGCATATATATATATATATATATATATATATATATATATATATATATATATATATATAGAGAGAGAGAGAGAGAGAGAGAGAGAGAGAGAGACCTATTATGAAAGAAAAAACGGTGTTTTTTGATTTTTTGATATAGTAGGCCTACATATTTTTGTATTACTAACCTGAACAAAAGCGTGTTCTCAAAAATTCACCAGAAACTTTGAATAAAAAGATTTTTTTGTAAAACACTCTAGTTTTACATTTAACCACTCGATAGCCTACAAGGGAGGAAGCAAAGCACGTATGGGTTCTTAGTACGTGTTGTCTAAGCGTGAACTTGATCGTATTATTAAAAAAAAAAATCATGTTTCGAGATATCGAACGACCGTACATACAGTAATTAATTTCATGAATACAGTTATTTTGTCTTAGGACAGCGAAGTGCAATGTGCATCCAAGTAAAAAGTATGGACTGTATCTGATCTCATGGGACTGGAAGACAATTAATTATATCAATATATCGTAAGTTTTGTAGACTACCATATAATACTTCGTATAGTGAGAGTAAAAAAAATGTTACGTAAGTTTTTCTTGGAGTAAAACAGGTAGTCTAGTTTCTGTAAATTAACACGTTCAAATGTCGTAAAATGTTGGCGCTGGATTTGAATGAAATCCGGTGACAAAATGACCGTTGCGCCGTTAAACGCCGGCCTCAGGGTTTCAGTTATTTAACAGTCAATTAACACAAGTTTATTGTCAATCAAAGTTAATTGTCAATTTCCCTTTATTAAATTGCATCGCTTGACTGTTATATGCCTAGCTAATTGCTTAGCGAGGACTGCGTTAAGGCTTGTTCTGTTTATGTTGGTTGTTAGACCTTTCTTCATCAACTGACTCAAACACTGAATCATTTCCATATGGATCTTGCGGTACTTGACCTTTCTTCATCAACTGACTCAAACACTGAAGCATTTTCATATGGATCTCGAAGTACTAGAGACCTTTCGTCATCAACTGACTCAAACACTGAATCATTTCCATATGGATCTTGCGGTAATAGACCTTTTTCATCAACTGACTCAAACACTGAAGAATTCCATATGGATCTCGAAGTACTAGAGACCTTTCGTCATCAGCTGACTCAAACACTACAGCATTTCCATAAGGATCTTGCGGTACTAGACCTTTTTTCATCAACTGACTCAAACACTGAAGCATTTCCATATGAATCTTACGGTATTAGACCTTTTTTCATCAACTGACTCAAACACTGAAGCATTTCCATATGAATCTTACGGTACTAGACCTTTTTTCATCTGACTCAAACACTGAAGCATTTCCATATGAATCTCGAAGTACTAGAGACCTTTCATCATCAGCTGACTCAAACACTGCAGAATTTCCATAAGGATCTTGCGGTACTAGACCTTTCTTCATCAACTGACTCAAATACTGAAACATTTCCATATGGATCACGAAGTACTAGAGACCTTTCATCATCAGCTGACTCAAACACTGCAGAATTTCCATAAGGATCTTGCGGTACTAGACCTTTTTTCATCAACTGACTCAAACACTGAAGCATTTCCATATGAATCTTACGGTATTAGACCTTTCATCATCAGCTGACTCAAACACTGCAGAATTTCCATAAGGATCTTGCGGTACTAGACCTTTTTTCATCAACTGACTCAAACACTGAAGCATTTCCATATGAATCTTACGGTATTAGACCTTTTTTCATCTGACTCAAACACTGAAGCATTTCCATATGAATCTTACGGTACTAGACCTTTTTTCATCTGACTCAAACACTGAAGCATTTCCATATGGATCTCGAAGTACTAGAGACCTTTCATCATCAGCTGACTCAAACACTGCAGAATTTCCATAAGGATCTTGCGGTACTAGACCTTTCTTCATCAACTGACTCAAATACTGAAACATTTCCATATGGATCACGAAGTACTAGAGACCTTTCGTCATCAGCTGACTCAAACACTGCAGCATTTCCATAAGGATCTTGCGGTACTAGACCTTTCTTCATCAACTGACTCAAATACTGAAGCATTTCCATATGGATCACGAAGTAATAGAGACCTTTCGTCATCAGCTGACTCAAACACTGCAGAATTTCGATATAGATCTCGAAGTACTAGAGACCTTTCGACATCACCTGACTCAAACACTGCAGCATTTCCATATGGACCTCGCGGTACTAGAGACCTTTCATCACCAGCTGACTCAAACACTGCAGCATTTCCATAAGGATCTTGCGGTACTAGACCTTTCTTCATCAACTGACTCAAACACTGAAGCATTTCTATACTGTAACAAAAATCTTTCGGAATCATTCGCGCTCTAAATGAAAGTATAAACGCTAAGAAATACGTATCATATATGTAAATCCAAAAAATCTAAAATATTAAAAAATGGTAAAATAGGTTAAGGCACCGTTCAGTCTGATGCGTCTCTAAACTGTGCACCTGAAGGTTGTTGTTATAACAGAAGTTACTGCCGTTTATTTATTCTTACCACTTAAGCCGACCCCGTGTCATTAGTCGAACTGGTATAAGTATTCACGTTAAGCAAAACAATAAATAAATTTTAATTTAAACTGTAATTGCCGCCTGCCCAATAACGCGAAGGTCCCCATCGGTCAAGAACCAAAACTTAACCGGCGATGCTAATTAATGAAACACTAATGCAAAACAAGATGGCGGTCTCGCCGGAGTGTCTCACTCTACTGTCCGCTGGTAGTTCAACGGACAGTCGTTGCGCCCGAAAGGGGAGGCCGCGCATGCGCACAGCCTGAAGTTAAATAATACCGTTTTCAACAGTATCCAATAACAATATTTTCATTTTCGTTTGCTTTTACAAGTAATACAGTATTTTATACAGTATTTAAAAGCATGCACTTTTTTGGGCGGATTTACGATATCGTCACTTTAATTGAATTTTGGATTGTTACTGTGAAGGTTTTGGAGTAGACATATCTTTAGACGTAATGCGTATAATTTGTTTTCTGGTTAACGAATAAGGCCGGACTGCCACCAAATACGGAGCGCTGAGCTGAACGGAATGAAGACGAATTGCAACCGGAAGCGGAGTTCAGTCAGTCCTGATCGGAGCGGACTACTCATTCAAAACCTAACCTATTGTTTTTAATGTGAGTACGCAACTGAAATCGTAACGGAGCTGAATGGAGTCAAGCGGCGCGCAGCTTCGACTCTGTCTTCGTTCGGTTTCAAGCTGACTCCGCTTCCCCCACCACGTTGACCACGCCTTAAAAATGTATTATTTTCCATTACCTACGTTACGGTTTTTAAACATAATAGTTCCTAGAATCCGTTAAATATTGAGATTTAAAAGATACAAACACGTGCTTTAAACTGACTGAACTCCGCTTCCGGTCTTAAAATTATCTATCGTGTAAGTTTAAAACTTTGGTGTAGTGTTTCTTATAAACCCTAGTAATTATTTAACCGATGATTAATTTTCATATTAAATTATTTCTATATTAAAATGATTATATTGAACTCGCGCGCGCGTGTGCTGTAAACGTAATAAGATAATGTAAACATCCCCAGGTAGTGCATATTAAGCAAGTTTAATTAGTTGGTACTGATATCATCAGACACTGTTGTAAAGTTGCTAATATTGAACTTATCAACTCTACTTGAACATTTAGCGAAATTTAATAATACGTTAACTCCGGGTGAGCTGATTATAATCAAATTGTTATTAAGTTATCGTTGTTCAAACTTTTTAATAATTAGTTTGTGTAAAATTAAAGGAAAAGACGAGCTTCTGAAGAATTGAATTGAATCGGTAGTAATTAGTTTGTGTTCTATGAATTACTATACTCTTCGCTGGTTCCGCCTGAATGAAGATTTTCAATCTGAAACCATTTTAATTAAATTCGAAGTGTTATTGTTAAGCATATGAAAACCTTGTCGGCCATATTGAATCTTCTCTTCTATAACTGACGGTACAGATTACTCCGTTATTTGTAAGGTTTGATATTGCGAGAATGTGGTCAGTTTTTTTACATTGCATATATGTTCCATGCTTTTAAAGATACTGGACCAACATGTAAACATTCCCACATCACATACAGGACCTTTTTTTGGCCTCAGGGCTTTAGTCTAAATTTCAGTTCTTCCTAACATTGGGCTGTAATTTGTTTCTCCAATAATCCCCCAATCCCTCATTCGATCAGATCGTTGCTTCCTGACGACATGTGTGATCGTCAGACCTTCGTAACCTTCGATAACCGTAACCTAGGCAACGAGAAATACGTTTGGAGGCATGGTCAGCGTGGTGGGGGTAGCGCAGACAACTTCAAAACCGAACCTAGACAAGGCCGAACCTACGTAGATGCGGAGCCCAGTAACGCCGTTTTACTAGCTCCGTTACGCTGTCAATGGCCGCACTTTTAGAACAATTGGTTAGCTTTTGAATGCGTAGTCCGCTCCGCATTTGGTGGTCACCTGATCTAAGAGTCTGTGGACCCCTTCAGTTTAAACAAATATGTTCCCAATGAGACTAACTTTAATTAGCAATACATATTACTGTTATCGATAAGGATTACACGCTATTATAGAATTAAGATAAAATTATGTTTAATTTTTCATTATAAAGGTCCTGTATACTCTCTTCCAAATCAAAAACAATAAGACGGACCCGCTGCTTAAGACAGAGAGAAGATCATCAGAACGTGTCTCAACAAAAGCTACCGGAAAGACGGGACCTGGAGAATAGCCACCAATAAACAGTATACAATTTTTTTTTTTTTTTTTTTTTTTTTTTAACGTCCGACTATTGTGCACACTTGGGCTAATGCAGACGATGGGATTATTTATGGTGTATGAAAATGCCGAGCCCTAGCCGGGAATCGAACCCGGGTCCTCGGGGGTGAAAGCCCAGTACGCTATCCACTAGGCCACCGAGGCGACTAGTTGTGATTGCTCTTCAACTATCCTGTTCCCTGCTTTTTTTTTTAACGTCCGACTATTGTGCACACTTGGGCTAATGCAGACGATGGGATTATTTATGGTGTATGAAAATGCCAAGCCCTAGCCGGGAATCGAACCCGGGCCCTCGGGGTGAAAGCCCAGTACGCTATCAACTAGGCCACCGAGGCGGCTCAATTGCCGTCGAAACGACAAATAATCGAGCTGGTGAAAAAAAAACGGTTGGCCATTTTGTCTTTGCAGTGAAGGCCGTTTTTAGGACAACTTACAAGATTTTGTGGAGTGTTGTGCTTTGATGTTAAAGTATTCGGGCGCGAGGGTAAAATGAGGGTTAAACCACACGTAGGGATAGTGTTCAGTTATGCCGTAAATACGTGAGTTATCGTGTATAATAAGTGTTACTCTACTTGACTCATTAAATGCTGGTTTATTGGGAGAATCAGCTGTTAAGGAAGTACGCGGATCCTATCAGGTCACGAACATGTGCGCATGTGTGTGCGTTATCTGCACGTGTTATTTTGTGTATTTGATAACGGTAGTAATTGTATTTTATATTGTAAGTGGTTTTGTTGCAGGATTCGGAAGGTGACACGCCTCTACACGACGCCATATCGAAGAAACGCGACGATATGCTGAACCTGCTGCTGGATCAGAATGCTGACATCATGCTGACCAACAACAACGGCTTCAACGCCCTGCACCACGCTGCTCTTCGCGGCAATCCAAGGTAAACTGTAGTAGAGTGTTACAGTTACGGTTATTTTTGTTACTTTCAAATAGTGGTTAACAGAGATATAGTAAACAGTGATTTCAGTGTTCGACTGCCACTGCTTTCCTTTGTTTTGGGGACAACGATTTACCAAACGGACGCAGTGTATCCTCTCGACCTAATTTGGGGCAGCAGTTTCAGTGACTGTAAGACCTTTTTGTGCATCTTTGATTTTGTTGAAAGCAGATAAATGTAAGGTTTAATAGCCTAATCCTCTTACGTGTTGTCACTATAGAGGACTTTCGATAGCTTCATTGTTTTGTCAGCATAAACTGATATTATAAAATACCATTTTTTATTTCCACAAAAGAAGGACAGAGCACTGAATGTATGATTAGAGATAATCGATGACTAATTTCAAATTCACCGCTAGAAGCGTGGTAGTAGTTAAGTTTGGATACAAAATTGCTGGAATTAATAACTGATATTTTGGAATCTAGAAACTCATTGTCACTATGTACGGTATAGAGCTGAAACAAGTAAAAAAATGATTTAGATTTAACGAAAATCATGTCCAAGTGAAATAAAATATTTAATCAGAGAAAATAACTATGAGTGCGGCATCATTCGTGTCGGTGGTATCATTCGTGTTCGGTGATAAAATATCAGTGACTGATGTTAAAAATTTCCACTATGTGCGGCATCATTCGTGTTCGGTGATAAAATATCAGTGACTGATGTTAAAAATTTCCACTATGTGCGGCATCATTCGTGTTCGGTGATAAAATATCAGTAACTGATGTTAAAAATTTCCACTATGTGCGGCATCATTCGTGTTCGGTGATAAAATATCAGTGACTGATGTTAAAAATTTCCACTATGTGCGGCATCATGCGTGTTCGGTGATAAAATATCAGTGACTGATGTTAAAAATTTCCACTATGTGCGGCATCATTCGTGTTCGGTGATAAAATATCAGTAACTGATGTTAAACATTTCCACTATGAGTGCGGCATCATTCGTGTCGGTGGCATCATTCGTGTTCGGCGATAAAATATCAATGACTGATGTTAAAAATTTCCACTATGAGTGCGGCATCATTCGTGTCGGTGGTATCATTCGTGTTCGGTGATAAAATGTCAGTGACTGATGTTAAAATGTCCACTATGAGTGCGGCATCATTTGTGTCGGTGGCATCATTCGTGTTCGGTGATAAAATATCAGTGACTGATGTTAAAAATTTCCACTATGAGTGCGGCATTATTCGTGTTCGGTGATAAAATATCAGTGACTGATGTTAAAATGTCCACTATGAGTGCGGCATTATTCGTGTTCGGTGATAAAATATCAGTGACTGATGTTGAAATGTCCACTATGAGTGCGGCATTATTCGTGTTCGGTGATAAAATATCAGTGACTGATGTTAAAATGTCCACTATGAGTGCGGCATTATTCGTGTTCGGTGATAAAATATCAGTGACTGATGTTAAAAATTTCCACTATGAGTGCGGCATCATTCGTGTTCGGCGATAAAATATCAATGACTGATGTTAAAAATTTCCTCTATGAATGCGTCATCATTCGTGTCGGTGGTATCATTCGTGTTCGGCGATAAAATATCAATGACTGATGTTAAAAATTTCCACTATGAATGCGGCATCATTCGTGTCGGTGGTATCATTCGTGTTCGGTGATAAAATGTCAGTGACTGATGTTAAAAATTTCCACTATGAGTGCGGCATCATTCGTGTCGGTGGCATCATTCGTGTTCGGCGATAAAATATCAATGACTGATGTTAAAAATTTCCTCTATGAATGCGGCATCATTCGTGTCGGTGGTATCATTCGTGTTCGGTGATAAAATGTCAGTGACTGATGTTAAAAATTTCCACTATGAGTGCGGCATTATTCGTGTTCGGTGATAAAATATCAGTGACTGATGTTAAAAATTTCCACTATGAGTGCGGCATTATTCGTGTTCGGTGATAAAATATCAGTGACTGATGTTGAAATGTCCACTATGAGTGCGGCATTATTCGTGTTCGGTGATAAAATATCAGTGACTGATGTTGAAATGTCCACTATGAGTGCGGCATTATTCGTTTTCGGTGATAAAATATCAGTGACTGATGTTGAAATGTCCACTATGAGTGCGGCATTATTCGTTTTCGGTGATAAAATATCAGTGACTGATGTTAAAATGTCCACTATGAGTGCGGCATTATTCGTGTTCGGTGATCAAATATCAGTGACTGATGTTAAAAATTTCCACTATGAGTGCGGCATCATTCATGTCGGTGGCATCATTCGTGTTCGGCGATAAAATATCAATGACTGATGTTAAAAATTTCCTCTATGAATGCGGCATCATTCGTGTCGGTGGTATCATTCGTGTTCGGTGATAAAATGTCAGTGACTGATGTTAAAATGTCCACTATGAGTGCGGCATCATTCATGTCGGTGGCATCATTCGTGTTCGGCGATAAAATATCAATGACTGATGTTAAAAATTTCCTCTATGAATGCGGCATCATTCGTGTCGGTGGTATCATTCGTGTTCGGCGATAAAATATCAATGACTGATGTTAAAAATTTCCTCTATGAATGCGGCATCATTCGTGTCGGTGGTATCATTCGTGTTCGGTGATAAAATGTCAGTGACTGATGTTAAAAATTTCCACTATGAGTGCGGCATCATTCGTGTCGGTGGCATCATTCGTGTTCGGCGATAAAATATCAATGACTGATGTTAAAAATTTCCTCTATGAATGCGGCATCATTCGTGTCGGTGGTATCATTCGTGTTCGGTGATAAAATGTCAGTGACTGATGTTAAAAATTTCCACTATGAGTGCGGCATCATTCGTGTCGGTGGCATCATTCGTGTTCGGTGATAAAATAACAGTGGCTGATGTTAAAAATGTCCACTATCATGAGTGCGGCCATCATTCGTGGGTGGCATCATTCGTGTTCGGTGACTAATGTTATTATCGCCGTTTGAGGCGTGTTAGTAGTTTATTTTGGGTCATATAATCGGTCATCGGTACAAAATCACAGAAATAGATCACGATATACTTGTCACTGAAATCTCTGGATGACCCATTTTAACATCATTACCCTTCCTACTGTACTGTAACTAAACTGTATAATGTGGAGAGTATATTTTAACTGTCAGAAGTAGATAATTCAACTTTAAGAAAGACTAGTTTTATTTTCTCCTACAATCCATAAATGGGATTTGGATAAAGCGTTTCTTAACGTCAATACTTTATGCCAGTTAGACTAATGAGGAACGAGGGTTCAGCGTTAACGGTAAGGGAAATGCAACGAGAGTAACTGCGGCTAGAACTATGAACCCTAACGTGCGAAGTTCAGAGACGCAGCAGACCACCGAGTCCGTTCCAACTTTAAATGTAAGGGTTCTTGTGAGAGTTTTGTTTTTCGTAATTAGGTATTTAGTGCCATAATTGAAGCCAGCCCAAAAATGAATAATAACGTACAGTTCCAACGATTTGTCCCTTAAAGGTATTCATGATTAATTTGAATAAAATCTGTAAGATAGTTTTGATAAGTCTTGTTTCATAGGTTTTCATCATTGTAGACTTTGGACAAATTTTATTAGTGAACGGGAGTTATAGTATATAATAGTACGACCGTTTTTAGCTGTTGTTAAGACTTCCGGAACAAACATAACCTGGTCGTTTTCTTAAAAAAAGTATCCTTCATAAACATTGCGTAAACATTGTACATATTTTCTCTCATTAAAATTTTTTTCAAAGAGTTTCGAAAAAGCAAAGAAATCAATTTTACGCCGGTCTGGGTTCGTGTATGTATTTTTTTGTTGTACAATATAAAAATATTTGGTATTAAAATGTTTGTTTGCATTTGTTATATAAAATTTTGTTAATTTTTAGAAATTCACTATCACGTCAGCGATACAGCTGAGTGCGCTTTATCAGAGCGACTTCACCCTATTGGCGTTGTACTGTGTGTGTATACAAAGAGGAATTATCACCACCATTAAATACTGTGTAGAATTAGGAATTTAATTTTACAAATATTTTTTCTCTCCGATAAAAAAAAGTGTCTGAATTTGTCCGTTTTACAAAACTCCCTCTTTAATTGAGACTAAGGAAGTAATTAACAGCCATTAGTTACCGTGGCAACCAATTAAACGTCAAAGTAATGTTTAACACCTGACCGGGTTCATTACCTCGGAAAAAATCAATTTCCGTCCAGCTTTGGTTGTACAAGTTAATATTTACAAGAATTCTGTGAATGCAGTGTAGGTGTACTCGTATCTGGAGTCCCGATTGTCAGCTTTAATGTATTCGTGTTTTATCTTAACCTGAAAGTTTACTTATTTTTACATAATTATATTCTTTAATACTTCAAATATTATATTAAGTATTAAAGAAATAATATTTGTAATACTTAAATATTTCTTCCGTGAGAGGGTGGAGGGAGAAGGGAAGAAATTAGACACTTGGTGTGGCTTTTTAGGGAAGCCAGAGAGTTAATCAGAAGAAGAAGAAAAAGAGGAAGAAGAAGAAGAAGAAGAGGCAAGAAAGGAATAGGAAGAAGAAGATAAAAGAAGAAGAGGGAGAAGAAGAAGAGCAAGAAGAAGAAAAGGCAAGGGAGGAAGAGGAAGAAGAAGAAAAGGCAAGGGAGGAAGAGGAAGAAGAAGAAAAGGCAAGGGAGGAACAGGATGAAGAAGAGGAGGAGGACGAGGGAGAAGAAGAGGCAGAAGAAGAGGAAGAAGAAGAAGAGGAGAAGAGAAAGGAAAAAGAAGAGGAGAAGGAGGAAGAAGAGGAGGAGGAGAAAGAAGAAGAAGAGGAGGAGGAAGAAGGAGAAGAGAAAGAGGAAGAGGAAGAAGAGAAAGAGGAAGAGGATGAAGAAGAAGAGGAGGAGGAAAAGGAAGAAGAAGAAGAAGAAGAAGAAGAAGAATGGCAGAGGAGGAAGAGGAAGAATAATAATAATTTTAATATGTTAAGTGTATTTTAAAAATTTACTGAAACTTAGCAAGGATAAGTAAACTTTTTTCGCATGTCATTGATCACTTTTGACGATATTACACAGAACATAGAACCGGGGGAGGGACAACACAGAAAAAACTACACAAGGTACGTTCGTTAAGATTGACACTAACTGCGGACGGATCCGCCTAATCTAATGTACAGAACCTGTTTGTGCAGATGCGGAGACCAACACACTTCAATTTTCCGGGTCTTGCTAGTTGCGGGTCACATCCTACTCACGTCACCTAGTGTGAAAGGTCCTAAAGTTAAATTGCATAACTTGTGGAAGTTTGTCCTCATTCTTATTAATAAACTATTAGTTTTAAGAAATACGTACTTTTAAATTCATTACGTATTTATCGTCGCGAAAAACAGCGCAGGTGCATTGAAGGCATCCATTATTATTGCAATTACTCGGTATCCAATTAGAATTTATGCTCTGTTTGCATCTCCTTTCCTCAAGTTAATATTGATTCAACTTTATAACAACGGTAATTGAATCGTTAATAGCGCACGGTTAAGCTATTGCTGAGGGAGAATGATTGTCAGCACAATGCGCGTCTGTGGCTTTTGGTTCTCTTTGCGCTGGTTGCAGAGTTGGCAAACTTTGGTGCCGGTATTAATTACTCCGCTGCTGCTATATTGTGTAAGATGCAATCACTTGACAGTCTAGTTGCCGAAGTAAGTACTAATTCAGTTTTGTAACAAAGTTGATTGAATCGTTAATAGTACGAGCGTATGCTGTTGAAGTAGTATTGGTGGCAAGAAATCTTGATTCCCGGGAGGAACTAAGACCATGGAAGAGAAGAACCAAACGATGTGGCAGAATAAGTAGGGAAAACTAAATACATGAAGATGTCTCAACGTTGGTGTTCAGGAGATGTGACGAGGAAGGTATACGCGTAGTTACGGTGAGATAAACGTTTCAGACCGTGAAGTGCTTGGGTTACTTGGATAGTGTCCTGGACTGCGAGAACAAGGTCACAGTATAGATCATGGCTGGGAACAGGGTTTGTTTTGCCAGTGTTAAGTTGTTGAAATCAGTCTTCCTATAAAACAAAATTTAAGGTCAAATTTGTATCAGACCTTCGTTAGACCAGTTGTGATTTATGGATCAGAAGCATGAACAGGAAAATTGTGATAAAACATATAAGTGCCTGTAAAGGAGGCGGAAGATGGAGTGTAAGAATAACTTGGGATATTGAAGATATACTTTAGGGAAAACATAGTGCTGCTTGTGAAGTCAAGGCAGGCATCTTTGGGCGTAAGAGAGGACAGGTACTCAAATGGAAGAAAGAAGAGGACGTGGAAGGCCTAGCATGATATGGATGCTGAGTTTTGAAAGAGGAAATGAAGGTTATGTGAATTAGAGGATGATGGCATAAGGTCCAGTGCATGTAGGATTGTTGAGTTGTGAGGGAGGCTGAGGCCCACCAAGTGCAGTACCGATAGGTTTTTTTTTTTTTTTTTTTTTTTGTAACATCCGACTATTGTGCACACTTGGGTAAATGCAGACGATGGGATGATTTATAGCGTATGAAAATGCCAAGCCCTCGCCGGGAATCGAACCCGGGTCCTCGGGGTGAAAGCCTAGTACGCTATCCACTAGGCCACCGAGGCGGCTGGTATACAAATATATCGACCTAGTTCTCAGTGTAATGAAAAAACGAAGAATTTCCCACTTATTTCGCATATTAAGAATGCCGGAAGGCAGAATCCTGAGACAACTGGTAATGAAAAGCATCAACAGGAAAACACAGGGAATATAGGTATATTCCTCACTCAAGTCCTCAAAGACCTCAGTGAAATAGGACTGAAAATGGATGATGCAACAGACAAATGTAAAATAACACGCATTTTTAAGTCTAATAAATTTAAAGTGGATAAACCGAAGAGACACAAGAAGGCATCTGATCACAGATGCCGTCAGGAAGCAACGATCTGATCGAATGAGGGATTAATGGAGAAAAAATTACAGCCCAATATTAGGAAGAACTGAAATTTAGACTAAAGTGGTCCCCTTGAGGCCAAAAAAGTCCTGACCGGGAATCGAACCCGGGTCCTCGGGGTGAAAGCCCAGTACGCTATCAACTAGGCCACCAACTAGGCTTCCGCTAGTAAAAAGAAAAGAAACTTATATTATGTGAGACTTGCGTAATTTGGCAGCCACGTTCCTAAAGTAAATACTAATTCAACTTTTCGATAACGATAATCAAATCGTTAATGGTGCACGGATTAAGTTGTAACTGAAGGAGATGATTGTCTAAACACAATGCGAGTATGTAGCTTTATTCTTTTTATATTCTTCTTCTTTTCTGCTAGGATTATTGTCACTATGTTGAGTATAATGATCTGCCTTCCCTAGCTTCGTCAATTCTACTTTTGTTGATGCGTTTCGGAGAACCTCCATCTTCAAAAACTATACCTATACTAAAAAAAGAGTGTAGATAAAGTTTTTGAAGATGTAGGTTCTCCGAAACGCGTCAACAAAAGTAGAACTGACGAAGCTAGGGAAGCCAGATTATCATACTCAACATAGTCTGTACCTTTATGTTTCGGTTATACTGGTTGCAAACGTGGCAGACTTTGATGGAGGTTTTAATTATTCTCTGCCACGTGGTGAAAGACAAAACCGGTTTTCTGAGTTTTTTGAAATTGAATTTCTGTTAGAATATATTTTGATTTTATTTTAATTCTGAATAATAACCTTAGAAATAATGTCACAAATGTACGTTTGCGCTTGGCTTCGGTACTAATTGAAACGTACACTCGTATACAAAAACAGAGTGATCGCAGTTATTTAGAGTTGATTACAGACTGAGAGCAGTAGTAAAACAGAAGACAAAGGATAAGCAAGGCCTCTGGAGATGTGCTTATCTCATCGCAGAGTGCCTCACATGAGTTACGTTTAATTAAACTGTGTGCCGCCATCTTGGATTTAGCCTTCTGTTCGGTAAACATCCCGTTACTAGATAAACTGTTCAGTAAAACACACACTAATTTTTTTTAAAGTAACTGTTATTATAATAAATGCATTTTGTGTGGGAGCAGTTCCTATTTTTCCAAATAAACATTTAATTTGTTATCTTTTTGTCTGTTACTAAACTAACACTTTAATTTTACACGTTTTTTCTTAACTTGTTTCCTCTCTATGTTTCACGGTTCGAATCTTGTAATCGATTTTTAACCCACTTTACATCATCCAATCGATTTGAAACATTGCACACTTGCTTGCTTCCGATGACAATGCGATATTCAATAATTTTGCTTCGGCACATCAAATTTTGCTTCGTAGTGCTCTAATTAATTAACTAGAATTGCGTGTGGAAAAATACTTTTATCGTTGCTCAATAGATGGCGTTAGTTTCTTCTAACACTTTTCACATTGAAAGTTGTCGGAAGAAGCGAGTTCGAGCCGATTACAAGATTCATTACTAAAAAGTAGAAAATAAAATAAAAAAAGATTTAAAACACGCCTTTTTAATTCGAAATGCACTAAAAAATAAAAAAATAAAATTTTCATCGGTCGGAGAACAAAGCGAGTTTACCTTTCAACATTCACTTACGAGGATCATCTTCAATAATTTCTGATTAATCTAATATGCAACCACGCTTTATTCTCCGACTGATGTAAGATTTACTTTTTTAATTTATAGTGAATTTTATACTTGAATTGAAAAAGCGTGTTTTTTAAAAACCTTTTTATTTTATTGATAATTTTCAACGATAACAGCGTAGGAGCAAAACCGAATTTGTTTTTTACATGCACAAATTTTCTTTTGTATAATTAAAAATCCCTAACAGTGAGTAATGAATGGTTGGGTAATTGCCATTTAATCTTCAAGGTCGAATTGAAATGCTTTTACCTAACTTAAAGACTAACTTGTAATAGATATTATTATGTTTAGTATAATAATCTTCCTTCCCTAGCTTAGTCAATTCTACTTTCGTTGATGCGTTTCGGAGAACCTCCATCTTCAAAAACTATTTCTATACTGGTCACCAATATTATGGCCCGTCCTATTTATAACTTTCTAGCTCCACCTCGTACCCCTCCTCTATTTACGTGCCTGTATTCAACACGTGTACATTAAACCGAACGTGCTCGCTTCTAATTAGCTCTTCAAAATCCACATTGACTCCTTTCAAACTGTACATATGGCAGAAAAAGGAAGACGTATGAACATTTTAGACAACTTGGAAAATTTTAAATCTAAATTAAAGGGAGAAAACATAATAAATAAACAGATATCGTCGCAAGCAGATATATTACGTTTAAAAAACTAAACATTTTCAAAAATTAACAGGAGGGACGACCGTTGAAGAGAAAATTTGAAAGGAGCCAATCAGAAGCGAGCGAAAACGTATGATTTTGAAGCACGTCAGGTTTAATGTATACGTTTTGAATAGAGGGGGTACGAGGTGGAGCTAGAAAGTTATAAATAGGACGAGCCATAATATTGGTGACCAGTATAGAAATAGTTTTTGAAGGTTCTCCGAAACGCGTCAACGAAAGAAGAATTGACGAAGCTAGGGAAGGTAGATTATTATACTAAACATAATGACAATAATCCTAGCAGAAAAGAAGAAGAATATAAAAAGATTTTCTTTGTAATAGATGCATTGTTTGTTATAGCGTTTCAGTAATTTATATTTTATTGCAAACATATTTTCACACTAAGTCACTCTTGAGAAAGCCTGTAAAGTAGCCTTACAACGAATTATAGGTACAGAATTCTAACAGTGATTGCCTAACCCAGTGTTTCTTGTGTCTGATCATCTGTTTCTCGTTATTCATACCGACCGAATTGCCACTGTAAGCTACTGGTAGATATTTGTTTTGCAAGTCAAACGCCTACAAGGCTACATTTACTTTGTTTGAACTCATTAAGTTAATTGACAATTAATAATTAACAATTACTGTTCAGTTCGCCTCTTTCGTTACGTTTGTTGTTTACGTAAAGACAATGGAACGTTGAACGTCAGCGCGCTGTACAGAGACGAAGGAAAGAAAGGAAACGTGTATATTAAAGTACAAAGAGAATGATGGCAGGAAATAAACAACACCGACTGTATAATGGGCAGGAAATGAGAACATAACAAGCTACTGTCCTGCAGCACGGCTGGGAAGCTGAACAATGCGCCGGCAGGATCGCAACACGGAATGAAATGTCAAAAACAATGGTTATTTAATTCGAATAGATGTTGCATGCGGCCGAACAAGGACCGCGCTGCCAAATTGGCTTTTCACTTTGCGTAAGGATTGTTCGCGTTTAGCCATTGACAACAAAGTGTAATGAATGGACCGACGCGGTGTCACGTTTTGTAACAGTTTATAATCGAAATAATTGATATGTACTTTGTAATGCGCTTATACTGTCTGTATAATTAGCGGCTCGAACTCGCTTCTTCCGACAACTTTCAATGTGAAAAGTGTTAGAAGAAATTAACGCCATCTATTGAGTAACGATAAAAGTATTTTTCCATACGCAATTTTAGTTAATTAATTAGAGCACTATGAAGCAAAATTTGATGTGCCTAATTATTGAATATCGCATTGTCATCGGAAGCAAGCAAGTGTGCAATGTTTCTAGTCGATTGGATGATGTAAAATGGGTTAAAAATCGATTACAAGATTTGAACCGTGAAACATAAAGAGGCAGCAAATTAAGAAAAAACGTGTACAATTAAAGTGTTAGTTTAGTAACAGACAAAAAGATAACAAATTAAATGTTTATTTGGAAAAATAGGAACTGCTCCCACACAAAGTGCATTTGTTATAATAACAGTTACTTTAAAAAAATTAGTGTGTGTTTTACTGAACAGCTTATCTAGTAACGAGATGTTTACTAGATGTAACGGTCGGAAGGCTAAATCCAAGATGGCGGCACACAGTTTAATTAAACGTAACTCGTGTGAGGCGCTCTGCGATGAGATAAGCACATCTCCAGAGGCCTTGCTTATCCTTTGTCTTCTGTTTTACTGCTGCTCTCAGTCTGTAATCAACTCTAAATAACTGCAATCACTCTGTTATTCTATACGAGTGTACGTTTCAATTAGTACCGAAGCCAAGCGCAAACGTACATTTGTGACATTATTTCTAAGGTTATTATTCAGAATTAAAATAAAATCAAAATATATTCTAACAGAAACACTAATTTAATTTCAAAAAACTCAGAAAACCTGTTTTGTCTTTCACCACGTGGCAGAGAATAATTAAAACCGCCATCAAAGTCTGCCACGTTTGCAACCAGTATAACCGAAACCTGAAGATACAGGCTATGTTGAGTATAATGATCTGGCTTCCCTAGCTTCGTCAGTTCTACTTTTGTTGACGCGTTTCGGAGAACCTACATCTTCAAAAACAGTATCTACACTCTTTTTTTTAGTATAGATATAGTTTTTGAAGATGGAGGTTCTCCGAAACGCGTCAACAAAAGTAGATTTGACGAAGCTAGGGAAGGCAGATCATTATACTCAACATAGTGACAATATTTTTTTTTTTTTTTTTTTGGAGTTTAACGTCCGACTATTGTGCACACTTGGGCTAATGCAGACGATGGGATGATTTATAGCGTATGAAAATGCCAAGCCCTCGCCGGGAATCGAACCCGGGTCCTCGGGGTGAAAGTCTAGTACGCTATCCACTAGACCACCGAGGCGGCTGGCATAGTGACAATAATCCTAGCAGAAAAGAAGAAGAATATAAAAAGAATAAAGCTACATACTTGCATTGTGTTTAGACAATCATCTCCTTCAGTTACAACTTAATCCGTGCACCACTAACGATTTGATTATCGTTATCGAAAAGTTGAATTAGTATTTACTTTAGGAACGTGGCTGCCGAATTGCGCAAGTCTCACATAATATAAGTTTCTTTTCGTTTTACTAGCGGAAGCCGCCTCGGTGGCCTAGTGGATAGCGTACTGGGCTTTCACCCCGAGGACCCGGGTTCGATTCCCGGCCAGGGCTTGGCATTTTCGTACGCTATAAATCATCCCATCGTCTGCATTAGCCCAAATGTGCACAATAGTCGGGACGTTAAACACAAACAAAAAATACTATATAATTATAAAGTTTTTAATTAAATGTGTGAACAGAATATGAAAAAACTACTCGTTCTCCCCTCCACCAATTTATTGTAATTTAAAAATTAGAGATAGAATTGAACACAATTGTTTTTAAAACGTTCTAAAGTGTAAAAATGACTTGTTTCGTGCTAATTTATGGAGAACAGACCTAACTTAAAATACGCGTACTTCGGGCTTAGACGACTCAACGAAATATTTAACTGTACTTTTACATGTTTACAACTCTATAGTTTCTTGTTTATATTTGAGAACTATTTTTTTTCAGATTTTGTAGAAAGTTTTCATTTTAAATTTGATTTGGAACATGTTTTCTTATTTAAGTTTGAGAAACAAACTGTACACTATTGTAGGACGTTACAGCCCGAAGTACGGCCACGCCCGGTGCGGTTGTGATACAGAAACGAGAGATGGGTAAGAAAACTCCAAACTGTTAAACAAACTGTTTTTCTATATACGAAAAACAAACTGCTTTGCCAAACGGAAACAAGCAGTTTGAATTGGACTGGATCGTGATTTGTTAAACAAGGAACAACAGTTTGGACTTTCTATTCGAACGTTGCCGCAAGCGCTAAAACTTTTTCCTGCTATTTTCCTGTTAAACTGTTTTTCTTCAAACAGTATAACACCTTTTCTTTAACTTGCTATACTTTTTCCCTCTATTTCTTGTTGCAACGTAGTGAAGTAAGAACTGTTTGGGCGTTGTCAAAGTTTATCTCTATTTTGTTGCGTGTTGTTTGAAAATTTTTAAAATGTAAAATTTGTTGTTCAAACATTTTTTAAATTGTAAAAACAGCCATAATTGTGTTATATATTAGTTTTTCTCCGTAGTTTACTTTGTGTTTAGAAATTTAAAAATATTTAGAGGACAATTTTGAAAGTTTTATTTTATTTTTTTTGTTTTTAGAATTAAGTGCATAGATTTTAATTATTTATTGGATGTGTGGACTTTTTAGTGTTTTTTTTTCAGTGTTTAAAAGTGAAAAACCTGTTTTTTGTGATGGGAAATATTACAAACGTCTTACATTATATTTTTATCCGGAGCCTAATTTTCTTTAAAAACATTTGTTGTATTAAATATGTTATTACAATAAACTTTATATTTTTTCTGTGTTGTAATATGGAAATGTAGTTAAGGACATGGTGGTAATGGGAATGAAAAAGTAGTCTTAGAAAACTGAACGTTTGTGCTTTATGTTTTAGCTGCTAATACAACTTCGAGTTTCATTTTTCTAAACCTGTTTTTTCAAACTGTTTTTCCAAACAGTTATTTTTTTCCAACAAACTGTTGGTTGATATTTTTAAAAATAGCAGAAGTTCCCATCCCTACTGTACTGGCGTGTCCCGTAACACCTCCGGCACCGATCTGACGTAGGAACACTTCACGACGAACCGTCTTCCCCCTCCCGATATGCGGATCAGCACGAAACACCCGCTGGGGAGTTAATCGCCCAAGTTAGCATCTCAGAAGTGGTAAAAGTTTGTAAGGGCGCGTATTACGCCGCGTTAAAAGTTAAAAAGTGTTGCTTATGCATAATAAACAATGCGAGGCGGTACGCGTGACGTGTGAATTATAAATGTAGAGGTTGTGCTAAGAAGTATGGCGGTAGGGGAGTTGGAAATCTTCATACGATGAAAATCAGAAACAACAGTTTAGACGGGTAATCGTAAACAGTTTCCCGACCGACGAGTTTAAAAAAAACGATAACTGTTTCCAATTTTGGTTTTTTTAGTCGATAAAAAATGTAGTATATATTAAACACAGTCAATTTTATTGTCTTTTGATTTTTCTGCGTTCTTCCCAGTACTTTTTTAATCTTATTGATCTCTGAAGTCTAACTTCTTCCGAATAAACTACGTTTCGTGGACGTTTTTCCCTAAACTGTAATTGGGTTTCCAGACTTTTTAAGATCGCTTTTTCCCTTCTTCCTGCCAATTGCTCCTTGGTTATTCCCAGTTCCTCCAAGTCCTATTCCACCTCCTTCAACCAGTTCTTCTTAACTTTACACTTCAGTTGGTAGTCCAATAATCTCCTCGTAAGTCTACTCTCCGGTAATCGAGTCAGGTGTCCAAAGAAGGCCAATTTTCTTTTCCTAAAAATGTTAGTGAGCTGCTCGTTGTTCCGATACAAGACCGCATTCGGCAATAGTCTGTACTGTCTCCCCACCAAATGTTTCTTATTAATAATTGTTCGGAGTACTCTCCTTTCCATTCTCTGGAGCTCATCCGTTCTATTTTGGCTATAGTATATATTATTGGCTATATAATATATACTACCGTTAAAAAGGTAGTATATATTAATAAATATAATGTTTTCTTCCTGAACTTTTAGCTTTATGTTTCAGCATTTTCCGCGTTTACGTCACCATCACTTCTCAGTCTTCCTATATGTTGTCCTATTTATGTTTTATACGTACTTTGTGCATTCTGTTTTCCTTCAGATTGTATTACATTCAATGACACAATATATAATTAGCTTCTCTTTGATATCTTCTTTCGTTATTGTTGTGTATGTGGATGAGACGTTAATAACTGAAGTAATACAATTATTTTGCAATAAGATTTAAAACGAAACAACACATTTTAGCCCTTCAGTTGTACCCTCTTTCCGAGGACCAATCTGTGTGGTACAGATACTATTTTTAATATTTTTTAAAATTATTTTATGGCGAAAAGCTCATTGAGGTTGTTTTTTTTGCGGCGAAAAACCGTTAAGATTATCATCGCTGTCACACAAAATGAAAGTATAAAAAAAAAAAATTTTACTTAAATAAGAAGAAAACAACAAAAACAACAACAACAACAAAGTATAACAGTAAAAATAAATGAAACAGAAATTTAAAACAGGTATAACTACATTACAATAACGAATACTTAAGAACTAAATAACAATGAATAATGAACAAAATTTAATAACAATTCATAAAAGTATATATAAACATAACAGAAATAAAGTTATTTAGATAAAATAAATCAATAAAATAACACGAAAAATAACAAATATATAAATTAAATTTTATTTAAAACATTCAGACGATGAAGGAAGTCTAGAACCCGGTCAACGGCCGAGGCACTATCTCCGAACATCGTCTGCAAACAGTTGCTCAGACCACACATAATACGCACGTGATGGTTTGGAAACCATCACAATCGAGCAATATGTGTTCATTGAGGTTGTTATAGCCTCCCTAAATGTAAGTGTGAGTATAAAGTGTTAAAGTTGTAAGTGTGTGTTAGACTCGGGTACCTCGAGGGACGTCTATATCCTCAATATGTGCAGCTAGTCTGCACCCCCTGCTGCGGGAACTATTTAACAATCAAATGTCTATAGTTTGATAGATCTACCTGGCATCCGGGCTGTCTACGCGAACTGTACAGTCGCAACGATCAGTGCATTCAGAAAGAGGTTCACTGCCTACTAAAACTAGAGATTTGATTGCAGTCATTTTAGTATTGCTGTTAGTACAGAACGGAAAAAACAGTTTCTATTATTGAACCTAAAATAAAATCGTGTCATGTTTCCTCTTCCTTTTATTATAATTACGATAATTTGTTCGAAAACACGCTAGTTTTTAAAACATAACCTGAGAATTATTACAGCTGTTCAGTGAAATCAGCTGATCGTTACGAATTATGAAACAACTGATCTTTTACTACTACGTATTTATCTAAATTAAATTAATTTCATATATTTACATCGGTCAAACTTCTTCGTAGTTTCCGTAGTGTAGTGGTTATCACGTGCGCCTCATACGCGCAAGGTCCCCGGTACGATCCCGGGCGGAAACACAGGCAATTTTAATTATAAATAATTTAATATGAGACGCGTCAACGCAAAATCCAACATTACTTCACAACGAGCCGCTAAAACATGATACAAGTAAAAAGGAAAAGTGTTTTAGTTTTAGGAATATACCGCACTACGTAGTAGACTGAACGATGCTTTAGTCGAATCGACCACCGTGTCTCCGTTGTAAACTAGAAACGCCGGTTTCGAAATGTTTCAGGAAAAAGCAATAACGCTACGAATATGCGCGGACTATTTACTAACTGTTGGGATACTCTAGTGGTCAGCGGCTGGGCTAGTTGAAGAGTGAGCCAGATTGTACGTTCAGGTATAGCCCTTAGAACAGACTCGTTTGAACAAGTGATTGCTGATTGCTGTTGCCTTTAATTTTAACTGATTGCATTAAACAGAGTAGAGTAACTGTACGTAACAGTTATTCAGTAGTGAAGCACTTCCTGCAATTTCGTCTGCGTTTGTGTAATTTTCTCGTCCGTTTTGTCACTGCTCATCCGTTTCTTACTGACGTTACAGCTGTTGTCATTTCCGTTGTTCCCTAATTGTATTCCTTAATGTCCTGTGTATCATCCAATGTATCATTTGGAACTTGTGGAGTCTGTTTGTAATATCACCTCACGTTATCATACGACCAGAAATTTGGTGATCTAGGAATGGATTCGTGTAATCTTGTCAGACGAATCTCGGCTCAGAGATCTATATATACCCTTCCATATGTTACGAGCGAGTGAGTTATTTGGAGCTGTCATCATGAACAAGAATCCAGAGTCTAGACCTTGAAAAAATGAACGGCGATATGGATCTCTAGGCTCGTTCTTAAGTATACTTTTACGTTTTTCCCCCTTAGTTTACGCCCTCATTGGAGCACTTCAATCAGTCCATACACCTCCAAGTCCAACATCGCTATTGAGAGACTAGCGTTGCCAAAATTTCTTCCGTTCCCAAAATTTCTTCATCCTATCCGACCTGGCTGCCCTTTGTTCATCAGTTATGGTATAGGTCTTTCGTTCAAATGTTGTTAGCTTGAATCGCAGATATTTATTCCTTAGAATCCTCTTTCTGCTCTACCTTCAAATTTAACTCTTCTAAATCACTCTGGATCTCTTTGAACCAATTATTCTGCGTTTTAATCTTCCAGAAATAGCTAAATAGCGGTTTCACAAGTCTGGAAGGCGTGCTATATGGCCGAAAAAAACAATTCTTTTCCACATCGTGTCTATTATTGACTCACTTTCTCGATATACCACTTCACTTGGTGTTTCTTGTTAATGATTGTTCTGATAATCCTTCTATCTGCTTTCTGCAGTTTATCAGTTGTTGATCTAATCTTCAACTTGAAGAGTGTTTCACTAGCGTAAGTTGCCTCAGGTTTAACAACGGAATTATAATGTCGAAATTTGGCATTCATTGAGAGCGATTTCTTTTTGTAGGTTGGCCAGGTGAGTCGTTGCTCTTGTTTCAGTTTGTATGTTCTGCTGTCTATCGATGGTTTCTCGTCTGTGTTCCAGGCTATAATTTCCTCAGTATACTTGAACTTGTTCACAATCTTAATTCTACTTTTACGTTTATAATAATTTATAATTATATACTACTATTATTGTTTTACGTTTATAGTGATACTATTATACGTTGATTATTTACGTTTATAATAATTTATAATAATATACTACTATTATTGGTTAGATTTACGTACACCTATCTGCTGTTCTGGCATAAAGAAAGTTCAAACTAGAGGTGGGCGTTTCTGCTATTTTTAAAAACGTCAATAAACTGTTTGTTGAGGAAAAAAAGCTGTTTTTTAAAACAGTTGGAAAAAACAGGTTTGAAAACTGAAACTCAAAGTTGTATTAGCAGCTAAAACATAAAGCACATACGTTCAGTTTTCTAAGACTACTTTTTCATTCCCATTACCACCATGTCTAATTGTTTTTGGGTATAAAGCATTTAGAAAGGATAAAAATAATCCTTACAAGTGTAGTAATAATTAAATTACATTATTAAAACATAATAATTATGTAAGCCATTTTATATTTACAAAATGCATTGAATATCTTTTTTTACTTAAAAATTAAGTAGTCCTTTGCATTATTTACCAAAATGCAAACGATTTAGAGTATTCTTAGTTGATTAAGATTTGAATATTGGTTAAGATGATGAAATCTGATTTTAAAGAGGTATAGGCTATAAACAAAATATTGTTGCAAATTCGCTTCACACGTCTTTGAGGCTGCTGCATACTGCGACTCGTACTTTGTCATCGCAGCTCACTTCAAGGTTACCTGGTAAAGTTGCTGGTTCTGTCTGGCGAAGGTCCGTTTCAGTAATTACATAAAATGGTAAACCGAATTATTTTTAAAAAAATGTTATTAACACAGCCGCCATATTTGATTAAGGTCACGTGTTGGCGTGTTTTGATTGATCGCTCTCAGGCTTCGACAAGATCCCGTTATGTGCTCCGTAACTCCACCCCACCCCTCCCTCCCCCAGCCGTCTCTGAGGTGAGTTATTGTAGAGCAGTCGAGAAATATCGAAAAGCGGATTTACGAAAAATTCAAATTTAAACTTGTATCTCTTCCGCGCTTGCGATTTATAAAATACCAGCCAGTATTGACGTCTGCGAAATATTACACGTTTAACTCTAATTCGGCGTAAGACGATGCAAATTGAATATTCCTTTACTTGTGGATCGAGAAATGTTACCTTGAAGTTTTGAAGAACGTACAGTACTGAACTGAAATATGGGTCTTACGTAAGCTACTGGCAGATATTGCCTCTGGAAGTGAAACAAGACCGGACTGCGGTCAGGGTTCATTTTTGTTTTTTACTATGTACTCATGAACCTACATTTCAGTCCCAGAATCTGACGTGTCATCGGTTTGCCTGTTTTTCCTGATTTCCGGTTTTCCTCACAAGGCTGCGGCTGTTTTTCAAAAAAATCGGGATTTTGGCTCGGTGGTCGAAGTGACTAAAGCATCGGTCAGTCTACTGCGTCTCTCAATTACGCACGTAAAGGTTTTTAGTTCGGGCCGCAGTTGTTCCCGTTGCTAACTGGCATAGAGTATGAACAAAAAACTTGTTGAAGCAGCGTTTATAAGTTCAGTTTAAATAGGACTACAGTTCAAGTTTTTTTGAACTTTGTTTCAGAGTTATTTGGTCTGAAAGGGTTTGTAATAAATGTTATTTGAAAAAGTTAAAATTTACCCGAGAGATGGGCAAATTTCATTGAAAATCGGTAATTTTATCTAGACTGCAGCAAAGTAATAATACATAAGGGATAGACAGCCGAGTCAGAATCACTCAGGAAGCGTGAAGTGCAGGTGTAACTTATTTTGATATAATAGTAATATCCAGCGCTACAGTCCATCACTAAGCACTCGTTTCCGCCAATTTTTTGCTATTTAATGCAGCAACCCTCAAGTTCCCTGTGTTCAGCAGTTCCTCAGCATCCATAATCACGCCATCCACCAATCTCAGTCTAGACCTGCCCATTCTCCTGGATCGATATATTTCTCCCCCATGCTCGTCTTGTGTACCTCCTCAGTGGACATCCTAACAACACGGTCCGCCCATCTAAGCCTGCCGAGTTTTATTATCTTGGCATTGTCCCCGCTCCTTGGAAGAGCTGCTGTAGCTCCGCATTCTCCGTCTCCATGCCCCTTCCTGTTGTACTGGACCGTAAATTCGTCGGAGGAATTTTCTCTCGAATGTGAGCAGCGTTTTTTCGTCTTTCTTGTTTACAACCCAGCTCTCGGAGCCATACGTTAGCACCGGTCGGATTAATGTCTTATACAGTAGGATTTGTGTCTTCCTAGATATAAGCCTATTTCTCATGTGCCTATTTAGCCCAAAATAGCTCCTATTAACCAGCATTACTCTTCTTATTTCTTGGGATAACCAGTTGTCCTTGGTAACTAGGGAACCCAGGTATACAAAAGAATCCACTCTTTCGAACCTTCCTACCTCTCGTTCATCCATTTTCCTATTTCTAGGAAGGATGGATGCGTTACTAGGCCCCCGAAGTGGAGGTATTTGGTTTTATCCTCATTTTCCGGAGTCCTACCTTCTCTGCTACCTCCACCAAACTGAGGAACGCTCTTTTAATATTCCGAAGAGACCTTATAATATCCACAATTTATTTTTATATACCGTACCAAAATGTCATAATTGGATTTTTTACGATCATCTTACATCGGTGTAAAAATATAGATTTTGTTGTTGTTATATTAAGGCGAAGAGCATATAGAGGCTATTATCGCTTCCCTAAATGTAAGTGTGAGTGTAAAGTTTTAAAGTCGTAAGTGTAGTGTTGTATGTGTACGTGTATGTTAAGACTCGGGTACCGCGAGGGACGTCTAAATCCTCTCAATAGTCTGCACCCCTCTGCAGAAAAGAACCTATTCGCAGATGTATATTTCGTAACATTTTTCTTAATTTTTTAACTGTTTAAGTGTTTTGAAAATTTCAGTGATTAAACCTTTAAAAAATGTGTATGCCTATTACATTCGCGTATTTAATGATAATTGCAATGTTCAGTATAAATACAAATATTATAACGACGCCACAGTATGTATGTTATAAAGATCTTTGAACATTTCATGGATTCGGTTCTGGGTCTTCGCATGATGATCGCTCCAGTAAAGTATCCTCGTGGTAGAATTAATTATAATCGCACACTTTATCCAAGATCATCCCAAGATCAGTACAGTGTGTTAATATCGTGTCGGTTGTCTTTATAAAGGAAAACCAATAACTTCACCGTTTACTCCTTACTGGTTACAAACACTCACATTTAGAACTAGGTTCTTATGTCAGAAGTAATATTGACTCGCAGTTGTAGATACAACGTTCAGTGTTTCTGTACTTTTAATGAAAACGTTCGGGCAGGTCAAACAGTGAACTGTCGCGGTGGTCAGTGTTGTATTATCAGGAGCCCCCGCCTCTTGCGGTCGCTCTAACGATTCATAACGTTGTCTTGGCCTATTTAAATGTAGGCATAAGTACAATAATCACTTGTTTGTACTTCCATTTACTTTAATGCTAACAATACTAATACAGTGAATTTTAGTTATTATTTATACTCATCAGTATATAACTGTAACATTAAACATAACCTCAATTTTGTTATACACGTTCACACTAGCTGAATTCTGGGAAAACTGCACGAGTGAAATGCGAAAAAGTCTAAGCTTTCTTTTTATATTTCACCCTTATCCTGACTCTTTTGTCTAGTAAATCAGGTTAGGGCACGCTTTTATCCTTTGTTGAGAATGTCGGTAAAAAAAGTGTCCTTTCTTCGGAACTCGCCTGAATCTACAGGAATCTCCGATGTTCATCAACTAATTACTAAATCTATCCTTCTGAATGTCCGGCGGAGGCAGCTGAAGTGAACAGATGATCGGCTTAGTAATCCCACCGTACTTCTAGCTCATACTCATCTACTCAAGACGTACACATTTACTAAAATTCTTTTTATATTCTTCTTCTTTTCTGCTAGGATTATTGTCACTATGTTGAGTATAATGATCTGCCTTCCCTAGCTTGGTAAATTGTACTTTGTTGACGCGTTTTGGAGAACCTCCATCTTCAAAAACTATATCTACACTAAAAAAAAGAGTATAGATATAGTTTTTGAAGATGGAGGTTCTCCGAAACGAGTCAACAAAAGTAGAATTGACGAAGCTAGGGAAGGCAGATCATTGTACTCAACATAATGACACATTCACTACTTCACGTAGCTTGGGTAATTCTAAAGTGTAAAGCGATCTGTGCTGATGGAGGGAGTGACACTGGCCTAATGATGTATCATAACTAGGATTCTGGGCAACCTTCCAGGTACCATAAGCCCTATCCATGCATGCAAGGTTCTGTACGGGCGGACCTAATATCGCTAAATACTTTTGGGTGTTTACGTTAGTAAGAATGTAAAATAGAACGAGCGGGATCTGACCGCACAAAAAAAGCTGACCAAGTGAAGCTGTACCTCCGTAATAAGGGTCAAGAGGGAAAGAATCAAAGGGAATTCGCAGGGAAAGCATTCTGCAGACATCTCAGTAATAAACTGGGATGTCACCAATTAAAATTAGGGGAGTTATCTGTCAATCCTCTTCCGCATTCTAGACTTTATGAAGAGGCCGTAACTGAGCATCTCAGGAATATAGAAAGAAGTCATAATTGGTATAAAAATATCGTTCTAAGGGCAATATTAACCGTAGCAATTCATCCATTCTTCTGAATGACCTCAATGGTAACAGAAATAATTTGTACGGCATGATTATGGAAGAGGTAAATAGAACAAACGTATCCTGCATACTGAATTTCGTCGTGCCTGAAGAATATGTTCAGTATGTCGGTTAGTGTTTCCTCAATTAAAGTTTCTCGAGAAAAAACTGGAAACAAAAGGAAATGATTTACAATTTGAAGATAAGCGGAAGGAAGCGCAAGAACTACACTGGCACAAACAATAGAAGAGACTTTAGTAGCTTTTATTGTCGTGCTGGCTCAACGACTGGAAGTCCGTGACGTCATTATCTACAGTCAGTCCGAGAGTAAAGGTTACGTACACCTATCTGCTGTCCTGGCATAAAGAAAGTTCAAACTAGAGGTGGGCGTTTCTGCTATTTTTACAAAACGTCAATAAACTGTTTGTTGAAGAAAAAAAACTGCTTTTTAAAACAGTTGGAAAAAAACTGGTTTGAAAACTGAAAACTCAAAGTTGAATTAGCAGCTAAAACATAAAGCACAAACGTTCAGTTTTCTAAGACTACTTTTTCATTCCCATTACCACTATATCTTTAATTTTTTTTTTGGTATAAAGCATTTAGAAAGGATAAAAATAATCCTTACAAGTGTAGTAATAATTAAATTGCATTCTCAAAACGTAATAATTATGTATGCCATTTAATATTTACAAAATGCAATGAATTTCTTTTTTTACTTAAAAATTAAGTAGTCCTTTGCATTATTTACAAAAATGCAAACGATTTAGAATATTTTTAGTTGATTAAAAAATTTGATGATTGATAATAAACGTAAAAAATATGTTTAAATAAAATTAGGCTCTGTATTTACAAAATGTGAAAGGTCGTTACTACAACTCGCAACAAAATAGAGATAAACGTTGACATTGACCAAACAGTTTTTACTTCACTACAAGCAACAAGCAACTTTGAAATAAAGGGAAAAAGCATAAAAGCAGGTAAAAGAAATGCAGTTAGCAGGTAAACAGCAGGAAAATAGTTTTAGCGTTTGCGGCAACGTTCGAATGGAACAGTCCGTTCCTTGTTTAACAAATCATAAACCAGTCCAAATCAGACTGCTTGTTTCCGTTTGAAAAAAGCAGTTTTTGTAACAGTTTGGTGTTTTCTGCTCCACCACTAGTTCAAACTACACTGTCGTAGTTCATCGTGCAAGTATGGCCTACCGTTCCTTCATTCCTGTGTGGTATCTTGTGATTATCGGCGTTCTCTGATGCCCTACTGGATGTCGAGGCGAAACACCTGAGCTGCTGCAATGGTGCACGAACATTACGCAGACTTTCTCGCATTCAATTGCTTCAGCAGAAATTCTTCACCGGCTTAGCTTTTAAAATATTTTGCGCGAAATATGAAGAATTAATTAGTGACGTCAGTGTACAAAGTTCGGAATAACAGATATGCACAGCGTAGGAATAAATCGATATCAAAAGCGCTGGCGATCTGCGATTGCTGTTTTTTTCCGATTTACTCCCTTTATTTTTAATATTTATTTATATTTATTACGTGAATTTGAGCAAAATGTGATAAATCTGTTTTAATATAATATTTATGGTGTTAGTGACGATTTTAAGGAAAAAGTACACTTGTGGAACTCGGGAAGTTACAGGCAGAAGCGAAACTTTTTTTAATAATGTCTGCTGAATATCGAAGTAGTTTGAAAATATGATTAAAAAATTTTTTGTTTTGTTTAAATAAATAAATACGCGAACCTAGCTTAGATATTATTTACTGTAGTTATGGTAAAAGAGCAGCTGTTTTATATTAATTTGTAACGATCAGCTGATTTCATTGAACGGCTGGTAGGCTGTGATAAGTTTCAGGTTATGTTGTTAAAAACTATCAGTATTAGCAGCAATTATTATAAACGTTTATATTAATTTCGAACGTATTATAAACGGTTACAACATGCTCGTGTTCTTCAGCTAAGGGAAAATACCGAAACCAAAGCGACAACGTTTTCATATAATAGGCCCTACGCATTTACTGTTATCGAAAAAGATGAAGAAAAAAAAGAGACAAAATTCGTTCATTCCATATTTCCGTTACATTCTTCCGTTCGGCAAACGTTTTTTCTATTCAGTCCTCTCGTCAAAGGTAACATTAAAATCTTCGCTTCAAAAACAATTTGTTTAAGTCTTTTTATCGCAGATGGTTTGATAACATTTAAATATATATATATATATATATATATATATATATATATATATATATATATGCGGGCGGAGGCAGCTGAAGTGAGCAACTGATGGGTTTACCGATCCCACCATACCTCTAGCTAGCTCATACTGCTCTCACTCATTTACTCAACACACACACACACACACACACACACACACACACACACACACACACACACACACACACACACACACACACACACACACACACACACACACACACACACGCACACGCACGCACATACCCGCAGTGGGGGTGCAGACTAGCTGCACCAATTGAGAGGATTTAGGCGTCCCTCGCGGTACCTGAGTCTAACAAACACTTACACTTACAACACTACACTTACGACTTTAACACTTTACACTCACACTTACATTTAAGGAGGCGATAATAGTCTCAATGTGTTTTTCGCCTTAAAATACAACAAAATTTCAATATATATATATATATATATATATATATATATATATATATATATATATATATATATATATATATATATATATATATATATATATGTTGAAGTTGAAGATAGACGCATACAGGAAAAAGATGCTCGGTTGGAAGGTCCCAGAAAATGAAATCCCAAAGAGAGCAGGGGTAAAATGGACGGAGGAGCGGAAGAGGATCCATGGGGACAGGATGAGGGAGGTGTGGAGGATTAGAAGGAACAAGACATGAGTCGGAGTGCTTTGCGTGATCCAACAGGGTCTATGCGCAGATAATAATAATAATAATAATAATAATAATATATATATATATATATATATATGGTCCTTCGGAGCAAACTGCACTTACGGGATATATTTCATCAAAATAATTTTGTTCACGTGCGCACTTGGACAAACATCAATTGGACAAAAGTAAAAATCACTTTTTTTAATTCAGAAGTTTTGAAACACGTGTAGTGTATCCATAAAAAGCTCAAGATCGATTTTTCGCGATAACAATACTTTCTGTACTACGTAGATAGAACCGACGCTATTCGTAAAATTTTAATGTTCGGTTGTGAACATCGAGCGTTGAGCTAAACGTTGATAATGGACAAAGTGAACGAATACTTGTTTATTTTGCACAAAGTGCTTTAAGCGGTGTTAAATACGGCATTGTTTTTACAGACCCATCATCGACAACAGTATTGCAAACAGGAGGTAAATTGTTCTGGAATAATTGCAGTAATAGTAGTCAGTGTGCCTTAAACAAACGTGTATTGATAGAACTCCTGCCCACTTCGTCGGCCAACCCGTTAATCTTATCATTTACAAAAAAATTATCTGTTTATATCCCTCTGAATTTATTCTTGTTATATTTCTTTTAGTTAAACAGGTGAAGCCCTTTTTGCAAATATTATGAAAATACGTGTAAAGTAATTCTTTTTGTATTCTTCTTCTTTTCTGCTATGATTATTGTCACTATGTTGAGTATAATGATCTGCCTTCCCTAGCTTCGTCAATGCTACTTTTGTTGACGCGTTTCGGAGAACCTCCATCTTCAAAAATTATATATATACTCTCTCTCTTTCTCTCTTTCTCTCTATCTATCTATATATATCTCTATATATATATATAGATATAGTTTTGAAGATGGAGGATTTCCGAAACGCGTCAACAAAAGTAGAATTGACGAAGCTAGGGAAGGCAGATCATTATACTGAACATAGTACGTATAAAGTACTCTTAAGAGGTCAAGAGGTTGGATAACTTTAAAATTTGCAACCCCTAAAATGTAAAATTAAAAAAAAGTTTGTTATATTGGTAAAAACACTACGAAAAACTGTATTTTACCAAGTTTAGTTACTTTCAAACAAATCTTGAAATGTTACACTTAATGGGAAGTTTTTTGTTTAAGGGTTGCATTTGAAGAAGTGTAAGTTTTTCAAGTTTTTTATTTTGTATTTAGTTTCTGCATAAGTGTGTACTTAGAGCTCTATAGATACCTACAGGTTAGTTGTGCAAAGATACTTTTACCAAATTAGAGAAATAATCAGTAGTACGTGCTTTGTCAATACCAGAGTAGAAATAGGGAAGAAATAAAAGTTCAGTGAAATGTCTTATAATATTTCCGACCAAACGTTGGAGTTTTTTTAATATTATTTATATGTGTTATGAAATATTGTGAATGTGGACATGATAATTGACTATCTAGCCTATGTTACAGTTTATTTTATATATCCAGACAAGCAAGAAGTTAAAATTTCGCATACAGGGTGTCACAAAAATATATTGTTTTGGTCATTTTAGGATTCTTTACATTTTGGGGGGGTTTAACGTCCGACTATTGTGCACACTTGGGCTAATGCAGACGATGGGATGATTTATAGCGTATGAAAATGCCTAGCCCTAGTCGGGAATCGAACCCGGGTCTTCGGGGTGAAAGCCCAGTACGCTATCAACTAGGCCACCGAAGCTGCAGAGGATTCTTTACACAAAAAGGAGCAAAAACATGTGTAAAATATTGTAATCTTTATCGTTCATTCAAGTGTTATATAACGCTGCACGTATAACGCATACAAATTGTTCTTCTTTGAACTTCTCGTCAGTTTTCAGATTAATGGCTAGTTGAATATCTAATAAAATGAAAGGCAAGTGAAAGATATTGGAAAATTAAAAAAATAATCAAGTGGACAAAAGTACAGTGTAGGTATTAACTGTTTCTTGAAATAAAGAAAATAGTTAGTCCCACAGTACTAACTCAAGTGCCGCCATTAGAAAGACAAATTCCGCAGTAAATGAAGTCTGCCGGGGGAAGAGAAGAGGACATAAACGACCGCCGTAAGCAGTTTCTTGTTTAAGGAAAGTTGGGTCAAGAGTCCCTGTGATAAAGTGCGCGAACTGTGGCCACAGAGGTAATTACGTCACAGATATGCCTACTGCTAATGGCGCAAGTTGCACGCGGATATATCACCGGGGCAGGGCTGCCAACATCTGAAACTGCCTCCACGAGGCTTAAAAATGTTCTTTTAGTGAAGTAAACAGCTGTAGTCAGTTAAAGTTACTTGAACAACCGGTTAAAAATAACAAAACATATTCACTTTTATTAAACTAGTTGATAGTAAAATAATAGAAGAAACAAAATTGGATCCATATAGATGCAAAAATAACAAAATAATAATGTATGGATAAAACTGAAGGAAATGTTTCAAGAAAAAGATAGAAGCAGAAGGTTTTGTTTCAAATAAAATGTAGAAGCAATAGTATTAGTTTTATTCCGTATAAATAAAGATTACGTTTTACATACGAGTGAAGTCTTCAGTCTGGAAGTAACAACAGAAAATGCGTTCATGTGAGCTTGATTCCATGTGACATATTGTTATTCATTGTTCAAATAAATTATCCAGTTTTTAGTATCTAAGGTTGTTGTTTAAGGATAGTTTTTCTACTGGTTTTCTGTTGGTTTCTTGTAAATTTTATTTGTATTGTATACGTGTATTTACAGCAGAAAACTCATGTCTTGTTCAAGTGGTGTAGAAAGGTGGTGTTTAAGGTTAGTTTTTCTACCGGCTTTCTGTGTAAATTGTATTTTATACGTGTATTTACAGCAGAAAAGTTATGTCTTGTTTAATCGGTGTAGAAAGGTGGCGATAATGTGGTGTAGAAGGTGGTGTTTAAGGTTAGTTTTTCTACCGGCTTTCTGTGTAAATTGTATTTTTGTATTTTATACGTGTATTTACAGCAGAAAAGTTATGTCCTGTTCAAGCGTTGTAGAAAGGTGGCGAGAAAGTGGTGTAGAAGTTGGTGTTTAAGGTTAGTTTATATACCGGCTTTCTGTGTAAATAGTATTTGTATTGTATACGTGTATTTACTGCAGGAAAGTTATGTCTTGTTCATGCGGTGTAGAAAGGTGGCGAGAAAGTGGTGTAGAAGTTGGTGTTTAAGGTTAGTTTATATACCGGCTTTCTGTGTAAATAGTATTTGTATTGTATACGTGTATTTACTGCAGGAAAGTTATGTCTTGTTCATGCGGTGTAGAAAGGTGGCGAGAAAATGGTGTAGAAGATGGTGTTTAAGGTTAGTTTATCTACCGGCTTCCTGTGTAAATAGTATTTGTATTGTATACGTGTATTTACTGCAGAAAAGTTACGTCTTGTTTAAGCGGTGTAGAAAGGTGGCGAGAAAGTGGTGTAGAAGATGGTGTTTAAGGTTAGTTTATCTACCGGCTTCCTGTGTAAATAGTATTTGTATTGTATACTGTATTTACTGCAGGAAAGTTACGTCTTGTTCAAGTGGTGTAGAAAGGTGGAAAAGTGGTGTAGAAGTGGTGTTTAAGGTTAGTCTATCTACCGGCTTCCTGTGTAAATAGTATTTGTATTGTATACTGTATTTACTGCAGGAAAGTTACGTCTTGTTCAAGTGGTGTAGAAAGGTGGCGATAAAATGGTGTAGAAGGTGGTGTTTAAGGTTAATTTTACTATCGGCTTTCTGTGTAAATTGTATTTGTATTTTATACGTGTATTTTACTGCAGGAAAGTTACGTCTTGTTCAAGCTGTGTAGAAAGGTGGCGATATTCACAGATCGCTAAGAGCGAAATGCGTTTCATTGTAGAAGAATTGAGATGACTCTAATACTAGTGACAGTAGATTACGCCAAAACAAGTTCCTTACTGATGGTTTTTTATCCAAGATAAGATAACGCAAACATACTTTTATATTTTGTGATAGAGATTCCCACCTTGTGTCTCTTTATTAATGCCTAGACACCTGTTCGTTAGCCATTCCACAATCAATACATCAGACCGACCTATTAATATATCCAATATGCAGAGAATATGATTTATAATGTTTAAAACATTTGAATACAAACTAACTCTGCCGTGGCAACAAGGAAAATTCAATACTTCATTTACTTCACGGGTTAATCTTCTACCGACTAGATTCATCATTGTTAGTGGATTTGTTTTTTATTTAGAATAATACGATCGGTTTTATTCTTAACCATTTACGCTGACAAAGCAAATGGATCAACAAAAAAAGGATTTGCTTTTACTGTAATATAAATGGGTTTGATTGATATTTTTATTCATATCAATTGAAGGATACGTTTCAGATTTTGTGAATTACAGCTTTCGCTTCTTTTGATCCGTAAGGTTGAACGAGTATTTTTATCAGCGATACAAACAAATTGTCTCGGCTAAAAATCATGAGTGTTATCTGCAGTGAAGGATTAACTAAACGTAACAAAAATAGGATATTGTTTTTGTTACTCAATCGGATTAGTCAGTATCGTTTATTGTAAAAAGAAGCTATTACTTAATCCGGATTTTGATGTATTTTTTATATAGATTCTTGAGTTTTGAATTTTATTTCGATTATTAAACGTGAAAAGGTCCTTGATGGTTTTCTGAGATAACTTCTTGCCTCTCTTGGACGCGGCGTATTGCGCCATCACTTTAGAAGGAGCTGGTCGTGCGATGGGGATTCCTCTTACAGCCGTCAGAGTGTAGTTTCTGAATTATCTCGTCAGCATCGTCCTCTACGCCATGAGGGTTGTTTACCATATCGGTAATTGTGTCGTCTCTAAGCACATCTTGATTGCACAATCATTGCCTGCATTGTTAGTTGAAAGTTCAGCAGGTTGTGCATTAGCTAGTTCGGCTAGTTCTGACGGAGTTTTCATTGTCCTGTTCTGCACATTTTTTTAGTTTTTTCATTTTTTTGTGTTTAACGTCCGACTATTGTGCACGCTTGGGCTAATGCAGACGATTGGATGATTTATAGCGTATGAAAATGCCAAGCCTCGGCCGGGAATCGAACCCGGGTCCTCGGGATGAAAGCCCAGTACGCTATCAACTAGGCCACCGAGGCGGCTTTTAGTTTCTTCAATGTCAGATTTCTCCACTAACATTTTATCCTAAATTGCCAAAACAAGGAAAAGTAACCTGTTATGTTCGTAGACTCGGTATTGGCCGAAGTGTGGGAAAATGCTAGAACAATGATTCACATAAAATTCTTACATTGGGTCGGTGGGAAAATTACTGCCCATTTCTTCTTCACCTGTATTGTACGTGCTTGTCCCGCAGGTGGTGCAGACTAGCTGCCACCTATTGAGAGGATTTAAACGTCCCTCGCGGTACCCGAGTCTAACACACACAACACTACACTTACGACTTTAACACTTTACACTCACACTTACATTTAGGGAGGCGCTAATAGCCTTAATGTGCTTTTCGCAAAAACATTGTACGCGCTTGTTCCCACAGGGGGTGCTGACTAGCTGCACCTATTGAAAGGATTTAAACGTCCCTCGCGGTACCCGAGTCTAACACTTACGCTTACAACACTACACTTACGACTTTAACACTTTACACTAAAAAATTACATTTAGGGAGGCGATAATAGCCTCTATGTGCTTTTCGCAAAAACATTGTACGCGCTTGTCCCCGCAGGGGGTGCTGACCAGCTGCACCTATTGAAAGGATTTAAACATCCCTCGCTGTACCCGAGTCTAACACTTACGCTTACAACACTACACTTACAACTTTAACACTTTACACTCACACTTACATTTAGGGAGGCGCTAATAGCCTCTATGTGCTTTTCGCAAAAACATTGTACGCGCTTGTCCCCGCAGGGGGTGCAGACTAGCTGCACCTATTGAAAGGATTTAAACATCCCTCGCTGTACCCGAGTCTAACACTTACGCTTACAACACTACACTTACGACTTTAACACTTTACACTCACACTTACATTTAGGGAGGCGCTAATAGCCTCAATGTGCTTTTCGCAAAAACATTGTACGCGCTTGTACACGTTCTAAAGCTTTGTATCCGAGCCTAATTATGATGATTGTAGTTTTTTTTAATGACACTGTTTCGTTTAATTCGTAGCCTCGTTTGACGGGGACTTGGGTAATTGTAAGTTTACTTTCAAATTAATATTTTCTGCGGCATGCAGTCAGTATATATGTAGGTCATGCACGCTCCATTCAGCTGGGGAATAAATCCTTCAGCGCTAAGCAAAGAAAAGTAACGCCTAATGACGCAACAGCAGATGAAATCACGGTTCAGGACTCCATTATCATAATCGTCTGACCTTAATTAGAGCGAGCTGGGATTGCTAATGGACGGCCATAGTATTTTGTTTAGAACCGTTTTGAATTGCAAACAGTATTAATTAAGCACCGAGATGCATTCGCCGCTTCAGTGAATTACGCAGACAAGCACGAAATGTAAGAGGTTTAATAGAACTGCATTGATAGAACATAATAGCGGTATGCATGGATGTAGAACTCGGACAATGTGAAAACGTTGGAATGGAAGTGTGTTTGATTTATAAAAGATTATTTACGATTGTTTTCATTGAATTTGAACCTCCATCTTCAAACACTATACATATACTCTGTATTTAACTGAGTATAGATATAGTTTTTGAAGATGGAGGTTCTCCGAAACGCGTCAGATTGTTTTCAATTGAATTTCATTGGAAAAACGAGCCGTTGGAGCGGACACGGACCCGCTATCTTGAAACGAGCAGCGATCCCGACGTATAGATCATTTTGATGGCCGTTAAAAAATTCGTGCGCGCGCGTGTGTATGTGTGAGCACGCACGTTCGCACAATTCATTACTTGATTGAAACGTGGCACAAAAATCGATTATTGTAATAGCTTTTACAAGTTCGTTAATCAGAAAAGTCGTTCCACAGTTTCAATATGGCGGTCATTTAAAATCTTTCAAAATGCGTAACTTTCTTTTCTTATATACTGATTCTACCCACATAATAAGCGTTAAAAACTGGATAAATTAGCGTTTTAGATTTTCAAAATCGGTTGAAGTTAATACAATTTTGTATGGCGGTCAGGGTTCATTTTCAGTGTAATTTGAAAGTTTGTAAAGTTAATCTGGGCAAGCTGGAATAGCTAATGGTGCCGTATACTTTGTTATGAACTGTTTTGAACTGCAAATAATAATAAAGGAAATAAACAATGAGGTGAATAATTTGTTACTTCCATTGTAGGAACAACAGTGTTAAGCTCCAAAGTAATTCCATTAATAAAATATAATCAGGATGGGCTTCAGTATAGAAATCGGAGGATGTTAAGACACTGAACGGTATAACAAAACGGAAATGGAAAAAATTATTTCATACATAAATATATTTTTCATTACGTTTTTTACTAACGTGCATCAACAAGATATTGTGTCAAGAAAGTGTTATTATGATAAAAGTAATAAAGCAATAACTTTACATTTAACAACCAACATTTAGTAAAAAAACAGTTCTAATAAGTTTTATCACGATCTTGGAGAAACGTTTTCGTTCATGCGCGTACGTGTGCGTGTATATGTGTGAGCACGCACGTTCGCACAGTTCATTACTTGATTGAAACGTGGCACAAAAATCGATTATGGTAATACCTTTTAGAAGTTCGTTAACCAGAAAAAGTCGTTCAACAGTTTCAAAATGGCGATCATTTAAAATCTTTCAAAATGCGTAACTTTCTTTTCTTATATACTGATTATACCCACAAAATAAGCGTTAAAAACTGGATAAATTAGCGTTTTAGATTTTCAAAATCCGTTGTGGTTAATATAATTTTTTATGGCGGTCAGGGTTCATTATCAGTGTAATTTGAAAGTTTGTAATGTTAATCTGGTTAACACTGAACGGTATAACAAAACGGAAATGGAAAAAATTATTTCATACATAAATATATATTTTTCATTACGTTTTTTACTAACGTGCATCAACAAGATATTGTGTCAAGAAAGTGATATTATGATAAAAGTAATAAAGCAATAACTTTACATTTAACAACCAACATTTAGTCAAAAAACAGTTCTAATAAGTTTTATCACGATGTCGGAGAAAAGTTCTAGTTGTAAGCGTGGAGAAGAAATTCAAACCGCTGTAGACTGAAGTTCAGAAACAGAACTTTGGGTTCTCTAAAACTTATAAAAAGCGTAACCGATACTCTATATAAAATATCGGAACAACGAAGCTAAGTTTGATTGGGTAACGTAGCTTTGAAGTCATCAAGCGAATAGCCTGCAGCAAAGTGTATTCAGAGCTCAAGTTTGGTCAAGAGGCGGAAGGGTCGGGTGAACATGACTTTACTGAAGAACAGCGGTCATCTTTCTGCAGCCTCCAGCCATAACAATTACACTTTGCATACATTGTCGTTTAGTTTAACGTTATGTACGTCATTCTGTTCCACTCCGTTACCTTCCCGACCGTAATTTAGGAAGTGCTTAGCGGTCAATAGAGTAAGTTTGTGGGCAATTATTGTAAAAGTGATTTGTAAACGGCTCAATTATTGTGAATACTCGGTCATCTTTCTGCAGCCTCCAGCCATAACAATTACACTTTGCATACATTGTCGTTTAGTTTAACGTTATGTACGTCATTCTGTTCCACTCCGTTACCTTCCCGACCGTAATTTAGGAAGTGCTTAGCGGTCAATAGAGTAAGTTTGTGGGCAATTATTGTAAAAGTGATTTGTAAACGGCTCAATTATTGTGAATACTCGGTCATCTTTCTGCAGCCTCCAGCCATAACAATTACACTTTGCATACATTGTCGTTTAGTTTAACGTTATGTACATCATTCTGTTCCACTCCGTTACCTTCCCGACCGTAATTTAGGAAGTGCTTAGCGGTCAATAGAGTAAGTTTGTAGGCAATTATTGTAAAAGTGATTTGTAAACGGCTCAATTATTACTGTGTTCAGTATAATTACCTGCCTTCCCTAGCTTCGTCAATTCTACTTTCGTTGACGCGTTTCGGAGAACCTCCATCTTCAAAAACTATATCTATACTCAGTTAAATACAGAGTATAGGTATAGTTTTTGAAGATGGAGGTTCTCCGAAATGCGTCAACGAAAGTAGAATTGACGAAACTAGAGAAGGTAGATCATTATACTGAACACAATGATAATAATCGTAGCAGAAAAGAAGAATATAAAAAGAGATTTAATTATTGTGAATACTCTTTGGAAAAACAGCTGAATTAATGAATATTCGTTGGAGCAATGATTCTGATAGGACCTGGAAAAGTGCATCGATCCTGAATTGTAGAACACGTTTTGAAGGCACATTATACACTTGATTTATAGGCCTATATGTGTATAAGCGATATATCGTTCGTAATTGTGCATCGATTTAATTCAAATCGATTGTCCTAATTGACTTTTTTTAACAGTTTGGAGAATTTATTTATCCAGCAATATAATATATACTGTATGTAGGCTACAAATTTGTAATTATTCCTAAAAAAAAAGATTTGAGGTTGGAACGGCGCTCATTTTAAGACGCCGGGTCTGGGTATTACCTTAATGACTTTTCTCAATGGAAAATCGCTAATAATACTGTTCGTGACTGTAAAATAATTTTTGAATAATTTAAAAAAATATTTTTACCGTTAGCAACCCTCTTCAATGTATGATCGATTCATCGCTCGTAGATACAATGCCCATGTTTGTAACGTGCATATTTTACGCCATCTAGTAATCAGCTTTAACGGTAATGGTAATGGAACGGCAGTAACTACGGCTAGAACTAACAACCTTGAGGTTGTCGTCCACAGATGCAGCAGACTGACCGTTGCTTGACCACATCGACTACCGAGTCCTAAACCTGTGTAAATCAGTTCCATAGAACTGTTTCTGGAGGAAACTTTGTTCTGTCGTGTTTTTTTGGGTCGAAATGAGAATAAAAATGTAAGACTCCTCAAAAAGTGATCTGAAGGTCAGGTTCGGCGCTTATTTCAAGATCTCGGTCCTGGGTATTAACACGATGGCCGTTCCTATAGGTAACGTTTAATTGAGCGCTAAGGGAAGCTGTCCACTTGTTTACCTCTGGGTTATAACGAATCCATTTTGTTGTAAACTGTTTGTACGTATATCCAGTGTTCGGTTCAGGATGTGTGTAGCGATGCTAAAAAACGATCCGCATAAAGGTTCTGGGGGCGTACACAAAGTTATATATGGATGTATAAAAACTAATGTTATGTGCTATCCCGTTCAACATTACGGCAGCGCCAATATCGCGGGATTTATTCAATGTCTGCTAGGGTATCCATTCCGTTAACAATACGGCCGCTTTATAAAAACATTAACTTATTGGTAAGTCCGGGCAATATTTACTGAGCTAGATTATACGAAATGTGGGTAAAGTATTTTGATACGATTCTTATTTTCTAAAATGGTTGCTTCGTGTTTTTTTTTATGGTTTTCTGGTTTTGTCTATACCTCTCGAAGTGGATTTTTAGGGGAATTTTTTGTAGGTTTTTAAAGGATTTTTACATTAAAATGTTTTGCGAAGTTGATTTTTAATACAAGATAGTTAAATCAGTTTGCCTGTGCGAATGAGACGCTGAATAGAGCTGAGGATACTTTTGGAACGGCTAGTCTAGGACGTGCCTACTTTGCCTTTGCGAATCGGACGCCGAATAGCTAGGCGGATACTTTTGGAACGGCTAGTAGAGGACGTGCTTACTTTTCCTGTGCGGATCAGACGCCGAATGGAACGCCGCTATACTTTTGGAACGGCTAGAGAGGACGTGCTTACTTTGATCGACGCCGAATACTTTTACCGGCTGGTACTTTTGGAGGACGTGCTTACTTTTCCTGTGCGGATTAGACGCCGAATAGCCCTGCGGATACTTTTGGAACGGCTAGTATAGGACGTGCTTACTTTGCCTGTGCGGATCAGACGCCAAATAGCCCTGCGGATACTTTTGGAACGGCTAGTATAGGACGTGCTTACTTTGCCTGTGCGGATCAGACGCCAAATAGCCCTGCGGATACTTTTGGAACGGCTAGTATAGGACGTGCTTACTTTTCCTGTGCGGATCAGACGCCGAATAGCCCTGCGGATACTTTTGGAACGGCTAGTATAGGACGTGCTTACTTTGCCTGTGCGGATCAGACGCCAAATAGCCCTGCGGATACTTTTGGAACGGCTAGTATAGGACGTGCTTACTTTGCCTGTGCGGATCAGACGCCGAATAGCCCTGCGGATACTTTTGGAACGGCTGGTATAGGACGTGCTTACTTTGCCTGTGCGGATTAGACGCCGAATAGCCCTGCGGATACTTTTGGAACGGCTAGTATAGGACGTGCTTACTTTGCCTGTGCGGATCAGACGCCGAATAGCCCTGCGGATACTTTTGGAACGGCTGGTATAGGACGTGCTTACTTTGCCTGTGCGGATCAGACGCCGAATAGCCCTGCGGATACTTTTGGAACGGCTAGTATAGGACGTGCTTACTTTGCCTGTGCGGATCAGACGCCGAATAGCCCTGCGGATACTTTTGGAACGGCTAGCGACGTGCTACTTTTGGAACACTTTAGAGCGGACGCCGAATAGCCAGGACGTGCTTACTTTGCCTGTGCGGATTTTTTTGGAACGGCTAGTAGAGGACGTGCTCACTTTGCCTGTGCGGATCAGACGCCAAATAGCCATGCGGATACTTTTGGAATGGCTAGTACAGGACGTGCTTACTTTGCCTGTGCGGATCAGACGCCGAATAGCCCTGCGGATACTTTTGGAATGGCTAATACAGGACGTGCTTACTTTGCCTGTGCGGATCAGACACCGAATAGCCCTGCGGATACTTTTGGAATGGCTAGTACAGGACGTGCTTACTTTGCCTGTGCGGATTAGGCGCCGAATAGCCCTGCGGATATTTTTGGAACGGCTGGTATAGGACGTGCTTACTTTGCCTGTGCGGGTCAGACGCCAAATAGCCCTGCGGATACTTTTGGACCTGCTAGTAGATGACGTGCCTACGCCATATCTAGTTAGCGAGTGCAACGCAGTTAATCAAAGGAAAACATTGCGTAATGGCGCAACAGCCGGCTTTTGTTATTGCACTATAATTAGCAGGCGGTAATTGGGCCGGTCGGAGTGTGTTGCAATTAACTTTGTCGATAGAAATTCGTTTAATCCATTGTCCGCGCCGGGAAACGATCGCGATTGGATTCACGTTTCGTTTATTGTATCTCGTCCGATTTTATGTTTTTAATTCATGAAAAGTTTTATTGGTCTTCCTTGTATTTGAAAAGCGTTGAAAGTATAAAGTGCATTCTGAATTTTATATGAAATCAGCGGCGTAATGACGAGATGCTGTATTACAAGAGATCAATAGAATGTTAATTAAGTCTTTTGAGGTTCGTTGAGGTAAAACTGGAATAAAGTTTTTCGATAGATTTTATCTGCTTTCCATTGAATTTATTTATGGGTAATACTTTTGTTTAATTCACGTTTCGCTGTTCGACTAAAGTGGCTTTTTGATTTTTTTGTCGCTTTATTCATTTATTTGTTCCATAAACCAATAGTTGATTTTTTTTTTTTTTTTTTTTTTTAACGTCCGACTATTGTGCACACTTGGGCTAATGCAGATGATGGGATGATTTATAGCGTATGAAAATGCCAAGCCCTGGCCGGTAATCGATCCTGGGTCCTCGGGGTGAAAGCCAAGTACGCTATCAACGAGGCCACTGAGGCGGCTACCAATAGTTGAACTAACGTTTCAGTGTGAAACATTCAACTTACTAGGACTTACGGAAACAATTTGGCGGCCAAGAGGAAGATAATTTTGTGTCTCTATAAAGCAAGTACGAGGCAACTCGTATATATATTTCCTATGTGTTTATTTACTTCTGTTTAATTTTGGAAGCGAAACATTTAATGTTAACTTTGGCGAGAGTAGGGATATAAAAAAAGTCTGCCGAACGAAAGAATGTAACGGAAATATGGAACGAACGAGCACATCACTATGTCTGGAAAAGAATTATGAACAAGTTTTAAATAAATGAGAACTGCCTCATTTTAATGTTTTAAAAATTAACTGATATATTTTTTAACAGCGCGGATGCATTTTGTTTTGTAAATTCAGTCAAACACGAACTGTTTTCAAGGGCGTTTGGGATTAATCGTGGAAGTGAGTTTTTCACTCAAGCTGTGATTAAATGTTGGTCTTTTTTCGGGCCAAGACTCCCATTGATTCTGGTTTTGCCATTCAGCTATAAAGGTTATTGTGCACTTTCGTCCATAGGTTCAACTTTCTTAACCCTAGAAGCGATGAACGACTTATAAGTCGTTTAAAATCCCACCTCTAAGTGCTGAGCGACTTATAAGTCGTTTAAAATTCCACCTCTAAGTGCTGAGCGACTTATAAGTCGTTTAAAATCCCACCTCTAAGTGCTGAGCGACTTATAAGTCGTTTAAAATCCCACCTCTAAGTGCTGAGCGACTTATAAGTCGTTTAAAATCCCACCTCTAAGTGCTGAGCGACTTATAAGTCGTTTAAAATCCCACCTCTAAGTGATGAGCGACTTATAAGTCGTTGAAAACACCGTTACTTTAACACACTGTTTTAACACATTTATCCTGTTGCAATCTTAATAAAATAAATACCATTAGAAAGTAGACATTCTAAGCTTTATTTAGCATGTTTTAGATTTATGAAATTTGTATATAAATTGTTACAATAAATTCATAAGTAAACACACTAATTTCTAGTACTCGCCTTTGCTTCTAAGCGTCCACCATATTGCCTATTTTCAAACTAACATTTGACCTAGTAAATAATTTTAAATAGAATTATGGTTGGTATCGTTTGAAAGATTGATCCTTTCTCTTTAATTCATCTGTTGAATATTTTACCTACAAAATATAGTTCTGTATCTGTGATTTTTCAAACTGTGGTCTACAAACGAAGTAAGAAACGACGTAAGGTCCAAGAACTCCTCGATTTCTAGTATGTTTCTTGTCATAGATCAACTATTTTCTTCACAATTGTAGTGTGAAAGTTCCACTACAAAGTGATATATTGGCCATATACTAAACCGAAAGGCCAAGCCTTCTTTTTTGTCCTGAAATGTTGGTCATTTTCCGTCCGAGTAAGCATCAGTCCGCCATTGTGTGCCGTGCATGAAAGTGTGTGTTATTTCTCGTCATAATTTTTATATTTGTGTTGTTTTTGTTGTTGTTTAGTGTTTGTAATTGTGTAAATATTTCTTATTAGACAATAACAAATATAGATTGTGAAATTAAAAATTATTATTTAAATATATGTGATAAAAGTGAGTTAACGGCTAAACTAAAGAATTTTTGGGTTATGTTTACTGCGTAAAATAAACTCTTTTTCGAAATTTCAATTTTTATAATTTATTTTAAAGTCAAAATTGTTAGTTGTGATATATGTTATTAATCAGTGGTTCTTTTTCTTCAAGAAAGTATAAAAAATATGTGTATTTATTTCAGTTTACATACTGTTTTACACAGCTAAATGTTACTTGGCGATTTTCAAAAATTGGTACTCAGAGTCTTTTTACGTTTCTAACATTAAACTTATAAAACAAACATATGTTTGTGTATACCGGTTTATTAACAAATAAATTTCGAAACTTTTGTATATTTTGAAAAAAATTATAAAAAATTATTTTTATTTTTAAATGGGGCTCTAAGTTGATTGTTTTATTTCACACAAAAAATATATATTCCAACGGTAATAACTACCTTTAATTTTTTTTTGAATTTTCACTGGAACCATCACTGAATTCTATAGTTCTTTGAAAAAAAAGATATACAACTCTTTAAGCTTTAAACAGAAATTATATTTTTATTTGAATTTCAAACATTACCATGCACGGTACAAGGAAAACTGCTTACACTTCACTGTGTTCTGCATTACACAATTAGGATTAATCCTATTGCAGGTCTTTAGAGAACCGTGAGATACTTCAGATGATGTTTCCCTATTTTATCGTCTGTCCCCCACTCCAAAGAGTACATAGGGATTTAAATCGTTTCCTGTCCAAAGCGGGCAAAGATGTGTTGATCTGTTTCTTAGCTGTACCACATTTTCTGTATAACAGATTTGTCACGTGAACAATCCCATTTTGTGTGGATGATTGTGGACAGAACCCAGTCACGCTCCGGCGATCCGTCCGGTGCAGCCTCGCCTGTTGGACCCGTAAGCATCCTCTTTGACTGTACAAGACCGTCCATTCCCTCCCAAGACCTTTAGTGATCCCTAGAAACCTAGCGTATGAGATACTCCCATGCAAATTCTGGATAAATGAAAGAGCTATCGGCAGTGTGGATCATGATGGGTGTTGCTAATGCAATGCCGGATTTAAATACATGGTGCCTCAATACTATATAGCAGACTTCATAAAGGATTTGGCAAGTTGCAAGAAGGCCTTAAAGGATCAAAAGGCTCTGTTTGACTGACTTAAGAAGTAAAAACCAATGCCTTAATGTGATTTTTTTAGATGGACTTAAAAGGTACAATTTTTTAAGACCGGCACATTTGGCGAATCGTAGCTCATAATGGTACCAAATAATCGTACCAAATTTTAAATTAAATGAATATCGTAACGGTATAAGAAATTCTAAAATTGAATTTGATTCGATTAATTTTCGATCTATCGTTTTGGGGCGCAAGGAGCGTTGCACTCGCTAAACATTAGGACCCTTTGTGAGTGCCCGTAGTTATTTACAAGAGGCTATTGTGTTCGGCAGTATAAAAGTTGGAGAAGTTGTCCTGTTCTGATGGAAGCGACAAATTGGGTTCAGGCAAATAACTTGAGCTCAGTAAAGGTTTACAGCGTTTTATTACTGGTAGTGACGAGGCTGGGGTGTAGCCGGTGGGCGGTATTACGTTTCCGTAATAAAAATTTGGCAAATCTTTGTTTGCTAGCTACAGAGGAGAAGGGGTGTGGGCCGTAACTAATTTTGTATCTTATTTCAATGAACCATTTGTTGAGCGCCACGTTGTCTTTAAGTTTAAGCTAATTTATACCCCATTGTTTAGGCCAAGACAACGAGAATGCCTGCGAGGTTACAATGCTCAGGGTGACCAAAGAAATCAAAGTTGCTTTTCATAGTGACAGGAAAAAATATTTAGATTAATTACTTCTATTTACATACAATATTGAAAGGGAAAAAATAATAATTAAAATATAGAAAATTATAGTGATAAATTAGTTCAACTTTCAGCAAGGTAAAAAAATCAAAACTAAACTTAAACTTGAATCTTTACCAACCTTTTGGAATCTAACTATAATCTTACTGATGTCATTTAGCCACCAAAACAAAAATAACTCTTGAATTAAAATATATACTTCTGGAAGGTATAAGGTTCACTAAAAGTATCAAATAATATTATTAGTGACGTCACTCTGACTAAAATAATACTACATAGCCCTTCACAAAAAAATGTTAGTGAAAATAAAATGAATTACAGATACAGACTTTAATTTTCGATTAGCGTATTAAACAGGTCGATTGTTTTTCAGCTAATCGGAGTTTAGTGGTTCCCCCCCAGGTTAGCCGATATTTCGTTTCTTAAAAACGGAGCTACAAAATCGGCGAAAACACCCAAGTTTGCACTGTCAAATTTTCTTATAAAATTCTCTCCTTACTGGCCCTGCAACCAAAACAAATAGGTCTTCCGCATGAAATTTATGAAGCTTCGCGTGTTCACGAGAATATTCTATATCCAAAAATTCACGATGCACAGTTTCACTTATCTAAGTGCAGTATTCTTGCGCGAACTAGCCTTACCCTCACTCCAGAACAGACTGGTCGGTCGTCTCAATCGTTCCTTCCGAACAGCTGTTTATCTAATGATCTTATTGATATTGCAAAATTCAACTTATATTTACATTTAATTGAGGATCTGAGATGTCTCAGCGGGATACAGTGCTTTTAGTTATTTCAGAAAAATATCTCGCAGATACGCTCAAAGCAGGTCACGCTCCTTAGTGAAGGCACAACAAATCCCAACAATGTAAACATTTTATCTGTGCAGAAACAAATACAAGTACGTCGTTACGGCGTTGTCTTTCGTTATAACTGGTGATCGAGCTTATTTATTGAAATGAAACGGAAATAATACCAACCTACTTTTAACGGAACAGCTTCAAATAAATTGTTCAGTTTTGTTACAGTATTGTTTCAATCCGCGTTGTATTTTTCTTGACGTAAGAATGTTTCGAAAGGATTTCGTTTTTCTTGCTCACCGAAAGAAATTTGATGATAGTTGTTAGTATCTGAAGATTTAAATTCACTCCTATTTTGAAACTTAACAGATTCTGCTGGGTAGCCAACTTGTAAAAGCTCTTAAAAAATTGCACTTTGTATCAAGTCTGCGCATCGAATGTCATCGAAAATTAGCAATTTTAATTTTCAAATTACACTCAATGTAGACAAAAAATACTGACCGATGTCAGGTACATTTCCGTGTATTTAATAGAATTTGAAAATTTAAAATGAGTAAAGAAAAAAAATATTTCGTAAAATTTGCGGTGGCCATTTTGAAACTGTTGAACAGATTTTTCTGGGTAACGAACTTTCCTTTGCATGCCTCGTTACCGAAACCGATTATTCTGCCAATCAGATAGATTCGAAATTTGAGAACATGAGCGCCAAAACACACACACACGCGCGCGCGCGCAAGAAAATTACACTATAAATATATATTGTGTAATTTTTAGCGACATCAGAAAAGTAATGTAGACGTGAGAATATGTTCTCGTTTACAAAGATGGCCGCTGAAATGGTTTATTTTCCAGTGGGAATTCACTAACAGTAATCTACAAAATACCCTGTAATCTTGCAATCAATATTGAGAATAGTGCATGAGGCATGTAAAAAAATGAAACAAAATAGAAAAAGCCTTTCATTTTTTTAAAAGAAATTTAAACAATTACTAGGAGCTCGTCAGCGTAATTTTAAATATTTTCTTGCGAATTTGGCTGAAGACGCGCTAATACACAAATACACATTTCATGATCCCCCGAAACTTATGTATTTATCGAATCAGCTCTTACTTCATTATACAGAGTGTTACTGTAATGTTTGCTCATAAATAACTCATTTTCCAACGAGTAATTACAATAATTGAGCCGTTTACAAATCACTTTTACAATAATTGCCTACAAACTTACTCTATTGACCGCTAAGCACTTCCTAAATTACGGTCGGGAAGGTAACGGAGTGGAACAGAATGACGTACATAACGTTAAACTAAACGACAATGTATGCAAAGTGTAATTGTTATGGCTGGAGGCTGCAGAAAGATGACCGAGTATTCACAATAATTGAGCCGTTTACAAATCACTTTTACAATAATTGCCCATAAACTTACTCTATTGACCGCTAAGCACTTGCTAAATTACGGTCGGGAAGGTAACGGAGTGGAACAGAATGACGTACATAACGTTAAACTAAACGACAATGTATGCAAAGTGTAATTGTTATGGCTGGAGGCTGCAGAAAGATGACCGAGTATTCACAATAATTGAGCCGTTTACAAATCACTTTTACAATAATTGCCTACAAACTTACTCTATTGACCGCTAAGCACTTCCTAAATTACGGTCGGGAAGGTAACGGAGTGGAACAGAATGATGTAAGTAACGTTAAACTAAACGACAATGTATGCAAAGTGTAATTGTTATGGCTGGAGGCTGCAGAAAGATGACCGAGTATTCACAATAATTGAGCCGTTTACAAATCACTTTTACAATAATTGCCCATAAACTTACTCTATTGACCACTAAGCACTTCCTAAATTAGGTCGGGAAGGTAACGGAGTGGAACAGAATGACGTACATAACGTTAAACTAAACGACAATGTATGCAAAGTGTAATTGTTATGGCTGGAGGCTGCAGAAAGATGACCGAGTATTCACAATAATTGAGCCGTTTACAAATCACTTTTACAATAATTGCCCATAAACTTACTCTATTGACCGCTAAGCACTTCCTAAATTAGTCGGGAAGGTAACGGAGTGGAACAGAATGATGTACATAACGTTAAACTAAACGACAATGTATGCAAAGTGTAATTGTTATGGCTGGAGGCTGCAGAAAGATGACCGAGTATTCACAATAATTGAGCCGTTTACAAATCACTTTTACAATAATTGCCCATAAACTTACTCTATTGACCACTAAGCACTTCCTAAATTAGTCGGGAAGGTAACGGAGTGGAACAGAATGACGTACATAACGTTAAACTAAACGACAATGTATGCAAAGTGTAATTGTTATGGCTGGAGGCTGCAGAAAGATGACCGAGTATTCACAATAATTGAGCCGTTTACAAATCACTTTTACAATAATTGCCCATAAACTTACTCTATTGACCACTAAGCACTTCCTAAATTAGTCGGGAAGGTAACGGAGTGGAACAGAATGACGTACATAACGTTAAACTAAACGACAATGTATGCAAAGTGTAATTGTTATGGCTGGAGGCTGCAGAAAGATGACCGAGTATTCACAATAATTGAGCCGTTTACAAATCACTTTTACAATAATTGCCCATAAACTTACTCTATTGACCGCTAAGCACTTCCTAAATTAGTCGGGAAGGTAACGGAGTGGAACAGAATGATGTAAGTAACGTTAAACTAAACGACAATGTATGCAAAGTGTAATTGTTATGGCTGGAGGCTGCAGAAAGATGACCGAGTATTCACAATAATTGAGCCGTTTACAAATCACTTTTACAATAATTGCCCATAAACTTACTCTATTGACCACTAAGCACTTCCTAAATTAGTCGGGAAGGTAACGGAGTGGAACAGAATGACGTACATAACGTTAAACTAAACGACAATGTATGCAAAGTGTAATTGTTATGGCTGGAGGCTGCAGAAAGATGACCGAGTATTCACAATAATTGAGCCGTTTACAAATCACTTTTACAATAATTGCCTACAAACTTACTCTATTGACCACTAAGCACTTCCTAAATTAGTCGGGAAGGTAACGGAGTGGAACAGAATGACGTACATAACGTTAAACTAAACGACAATGTATGCAAAGTGTAATTGTTATGGCTGGAGGCTGCAGAAAGATGACCGAGTATTCACAATAATTGAGCCGTTTACAAATCACTTTTACAATAATTGCCCATAAACTTACTCTATTGACCGCTAAGCACTTGCTAAATTACGGTCGGGAAGGTAACGGAGTGGAACAGAATGAGGTACATAACGTTAAACTAAACGACAATGTATGCAAAGTGTAATTGTTATGGCTGGAGGCTGCAGAAAGATGACCGAGTATTCACAATAATTGAGCCGTTTACAAATCACTTTTACAATAATTGCCTACAAACTTACTCTATTGACCACTAAGCACTTGCTAAATTACGGTCGGGAAGGTAACGGAGTGGAACAGAATGACGTACATAACGTTAAACTAAACGACAATGTATGCAAAGTGTAATTGTTATGGCTGGAGGCTGCAGAAAGATGACCGAGTATTCACAATAATTGAGCCGTTTACAAATCACTTTTACAATAATTGCCCACAAACTTACTCTATTGACCGCTAAGCACTTCCTAAATTACGGTCGGGAAGGTAACGGAGAGGAACAGAATAACGTACGTAACGTTAAACTAAACGACGATGTATGCAAAGTGTAATTGTTATGGCTGGAGGCTGCAGAAAGATGACCGAGTATTCACAATAATTGAGCCGTTTACAAATCACTTTTACAATAATTGCCCACAAACTTACTCTATTGACCACTAAGCACTTGCTAAATTACGGTCGGGAAGGTAACGGAGTGGAACAGAATGACGTACATAACGTTAAACTAAACGACAATGTATGCAAAGTGTAATTGTTATGGCTGGAGGCTGCAGAAAGATGACCGAGTATTCACAATAATTGAGCCGTTTACAAATCACTTTTACAATAATTGCCCATAAACTTACTCTATTGACCGCTAAGCACTTGCTAAATTACGGTCGGGAAGGTAACGGAGTGGAACAGAATGAGGTACATAACGTTAAACTAAACGACAATGTATGCAAAGTGTAATTGTTATGGCTGGAGGCTGCAGAAAGATGACCGAGTATTCACAATAATTGAGCCGTTTACAAATCACTTTTACAATAATTGCCCATAAACTTACTCTATTGACCGCTAAGCACTTGCTAAATTACGGTCGGGAAGGTAACGGAGTGGAACAGAATGACGTACATAACGTTAAACTAAACGACAATGTATGCAAAGTGTAATTGTTACGGCTGGAGGCTGCAGAAAGATGACCGAGTATTCACAATAATTGAGCCGTTTACAAATCACTTTTACAATAATTGCCTACAAACTTACTCTATTGACCGCTAAGCACTTCCTAAATTACGGTCGGGAAGGTAACGGAGTGGAACAGAATGACGTACATAACGTTAAACTAAACGACAATGTATGCAAAGTGTAATTGTTATGGCTGGAGGCTGCAGAAAGATGACCGAGTATTCACAATAATTGAGCCGTTTACAAATCACTTTTACAATAATTGCCTACAAACTTACTCTATTGACCACTAAGCACTTCCTAAATTACGGTCGGGAAGGTAACGGAGTGGAACAGAATGACGTACATAACGTTAAACTAAACGACAATGTATGCAAAGTGTAATTGTTATGGCTGGAGGCTGCAGAAAGATGACCGAGTATTCACAATAATTGAGCCGTTTACAAATCACTTTTACAATAATTGCCTACAAACTTACTCTATTGACCGCTAAGCACTTCCTAAATTACGGTCGGGAAGGTAACGGAGTGGAACAGAATGATGTACATAACGTTAAACTAAACGACAATGTATGCAAAGTGTAATTGTTATGGCTGGAGGCTGCAGAAAGATGACCGAGTATTCACAATAATTGAGCCGTTTACAAATCACTTTTACAATAATTGCCTACAAACTTACTCTATTGACCGCTAAGCAATTCCTAAATTACGGTCGGGAAGGTAACGGAGTGGAACAGAATGACGTACATAACGTTAAACTAAACGACAATGTATGCAAAGTGTAATTGTTATGGCTGGAGGCTGCAGAAAGATGACCGAGTATTCACAATAATTGAGCCGTTTACAAATCACTTTTACAATAATTGCCTACAAACTTACTCTATTGACCGCTAAGCACTTCCTAAATTACGGTCGGGAAGGTAACGGAGTGGAACAGAATGATGTATATAACATTAAACTAAACGACAATGTATGCAAAGTGTAATTGTTATGGCTGGAGGCTGCAGAAAGATGACCGAGTATTCACAATAATTGAGCCGTTTACAAATCACTTTTACAATAATTGCCCACAAACTTACTCTATTGACCGCTAAGCACTTCCTAAATTACGGTCGGGAAGGTAACGGAGTGGAACAGAATGACGTACATAACGTTAAACTAAACGACGATGTATGCAAAGTGTAATTGTTATGGCTGGAGGCTGCAGAAAGATGACCGAGTATTCACAATAATTGAGCCGTTTACAAATCACTTTTACAATAATTGCCCACAAACTTACTCTATTGACCGCTAAGCACTTCCTAAATTACGGTCGGGAAGGTAACGGAGTGGAACAGAATGACGTACATAACGTTAAACTAAACGACGATGTATGCAAAGTGTAATTGTTATGGCTGGAGGCTGCAGAAAGATGACCGAGTATTCACAATAATTGAGCCGTTTACAAATCACTTTTACAATAATTGCCCACAAACTTACTCTATTGACCGCTAAGCACTTCCTAAATTACGGTCGGGAAGGTAACGGAGTGGAACAGAATGACGTACATAACGTTAAACTAAACGACGATGTATGCAAAGTGTAATTGTTATGGCTGGAGGCTGCAGAAAGATGACCGAGTATTCACAATAATTGAGCCGTTTACAAATCACTTTTACAATAATTGCCCACAAACTTACTCTATTGACAGCTAAGCACTTCCTAAATTACGGTCGGGAAGGTAACGGAGTGGAACAGAATGATGTAAGTAAAGTTAAACTAAACGACAATGTATGCAAAGTGTAATTGTTATGGCTGGAGGCTGCAGAAAGATGACCGCTGTTCTTCAGTAAAGTCTTGTTCACCCGACCCTTCCGCCTCTTGACCAAACTTGAGCTCTGAATACACTTTGCTGCAGGCTATTCGCTTGATGACTTCAAACGTTACCCAATCAAACTTAGCTTCGTTGTTCCGATATTTTATACAGAGTATCTGTTACGCTTTTTATAAGTTTTAGAGAACCCAAAGTTCTGTTTCTGAACTTCAGTCTACAGCGGTTTGAATTTCTTCTCCACGCTTACAAACTAGAACTTTTCTCCAACATCGTGATAAAACTTATTAGAACTGTTTTTTGATAATAAAATGTAAAGTTATTGCTTTATTACTTTAGCACAATATCAGTTTCTTGACACAATATCTTGTTGATGCACGTTAGTAAAAAACGTAATGAACAATATATTTATGTATGAAATAATTTTTTTCCATTTCCGTTTTGTTATGCCGTTCAGTGTCTTAACATCCTCCGATTTCCATACTAAGGCCCATCCCGATTATATTTTATTAATGGAATTACTTTGGAGCTTAACACTGTTGTCCCTACAATGGAAGTAACAAATTATTCACCTCATTGTTTATTTTCTTTATTATTATTTGCAGTTCAAAACAGTTCATAACAAAGTATACGGCACCCATTAGCTATTCCAGCTTGCCCAAATTAACATTACAAACTTTAAAATTACACTGAAAATGAACCCTGACCGCCATAAACAATTGTATTAACTTCAACCGATTTTGAAAATCTAAAACGCTAATTTATCCAGTTTTTAACGCTTATTATGTGGGTAGAATCAGTATATAAGAAAACAAAGTTACGTATTTTGAAAGATTTCAAATGATCGCCATTTTGAAACTGTGGAACGACGTTTCTGGTTAACGAACTTGTACAAGCTATTACCATAATCGATTTTAAGCCACATTCCAATCAAGTCCAAGACTGCGCGAACGTGAGCGTGCTCACACATACATACGCACACGCGCGCGCATGAACTAAAACGTTTCACCTACATCGTGATAAAACTTATTAGAACTGTTTTTTTGACTAAATGTTGATTGTTAAATGTAATGTTATTGCTTTATTACTGTTATAATGTCACTTTCTTGACACAATATCTTGTTGATGCATGTTATTAAAAAAGTAATGAACAATTTATTTAAGTATGAAATAATTTTTTCCATCCGTTTTGTTATACCGTTCAGTGTTTTAACATCCTCCGTTTTCTGTTCTGAAGCCCATGCTGATTATATTTTATTTGGAGTTCCAAATGGAAATACTTTTGAGCTTAACATTGTTGTTCCTATAATGGAAGTAACGAGTTTATCTGATTGTGTATTTTCTTTAATATTACTTGCAGTTCAAACATTTCATTACAACATATACGGCACCATTAGCAATTCCAGCTTGCCCTAATTAAAATCAGATGACTGCGATAATGGAGTTCTGAACTGTGATTTCATCTCTTGTTGCTTCATTAGGTTATGCTGATTAATTTTCTCTCTTGTCTAGCTAATGGAACTTCTACTGTTTGTCCGGGTACAAAGAGATTACACGGAAAGTAAAACTGGTTATGAAGAATTTTTTTCAAATAAAAACATAAACCCAAACATTGTGAATAAATACGATGTCTTTATAATCCAAAGGTATCGTTTATAGGAAATTCTCATTTCATGTGTGTTTATTCAATAATCGCATTAAAATTCAGAACTTTTGAGAAATCATTCAAGGTTATCGTGCTGTGCTTATGCAGTTGTTTACCTTTAGTTCGTGTTACTTCAATGATCAAGTAAATCTTATTTGTTGGTCTTAGTTTAAAAAATTGAAAAATATTTGGTTTCTCCATCTTTTGTATCGTTGATGAAAATATTAATACATTTTGCACTATGTTGTGATCAGCTGGTTTTAAGTTTCTTTTCGATGAAAATATTTTTCTTTTCAACGTTTTGTAACTGTACCTGATTACAGCTTTCTGTTTCACAAGAAAAAACATTGCCAAGCCTCGTAGAGGCAGTTTCAGATGTTGGCAGCCCTGCCCCGGTGATATATCCGCGTGCAACTTGCGCCATTAGCAGTAGGCATATCTGTGACGTAATTACCTCTGTGGCCACAGTTCGCGCACTTTATCACAGGGACTCTTGACCCAACTTTCCTTACATAAGAACCTGCTTACGGCGGTCGTTTATGTCCTCTTCTCTTCCCCCGGCAGACTTCATTTACTGCGGTATTTGTCTTTCTAATGGCGGCACTTGAGTTAGTACTTTGGTACTTTCGGTTAGCTGAACATTCGTTTAAAAGTTGGTTGCTAAATGTTCATATTTTAGAAGTGTTTTTATGCGAATGCTGTATTTTATTAATTGAACATTGTAGAAAAGTTTTTTTTTAAAAAAGGTGCTACTTGTTTTTGCTCATTTTACAAGTACGTGCTGTTTGTGCATCAAATTTCTGAAGCCATTAAGTGTGCACGGATCCTGATATGTAGGGGACGTTTTGAAGGTGTCATTAAAGATTTGATTTATTGTTATTGTGTATGTTAGTTCACGTTCATAGTTTCAATCTAATTTGATTCGAAATTGGTATAAAGATTTATTTTTGGCAATTGCTTTAGATCTTTTAAAAAATAAAATTAATCTTTGTAAATAAAAAAACTTTAAAAATTTGTTTGAAAATTTAATTTAATATTTGTAGTTACCGTTAAAATGAGCATAAATAACAATTTATGATTCCCTAGTAACAACATAGGGACTAAGTTACACTCACCTCAGTTTGAGATATCATCGCTTAAAAAACATAGGGACTAAGTTACACCCAACTCAGTTTGAGATATCATCGCTTAAAAAACATAGGGACTAAGTTACACCCAACTCAGTTTGAGATATCATCGATTAAAAAACATAGGGACCAACTGACACCCACCTCAGTTTGAGATATCATCGCCTAAAAAACATAGGGACTAAATTATTCCCAACTCAGTTTGAGATATCATCGCTTAAAAAACATAGGGACTAAGTTACACCCACCTCAGTTTGAGATATCATCGCCTAAAAAACATAGACATTAAGTTACACCCAACTCAGTTTGAGATAGCATCGCCTAAACAACATAGGCACTAAGTTATACCCAACTCAGTTTGAGATATCATCGCCTAAACAACATAGGGACTAAGTTACACCCAACTCAGTTTGAGATATCGTCTAAACAACATAGAGACTAAGTTACACCTACCTCAGTTTGAGATATCATCGCCTAAAAAACATAGACATTAAGTTACACCCAACTCAGTTTGAGATAGCATCGCCTAAACAACATAGGCACTAAGTTATACCCAACTCAGTTTGAGATATCATCGCCTAAACAACATAGGGACTAAGTTATACCCAACTCAGTTTGAGATACCATCGTCTAAACAACATAGGCACTAAGTTACACCCAACTCAGTTTGAGATAGCATCGTCTAAACAACATAGGGACTAAGTTACACCCAACTCAGTTTGAGATACCATCGTCTAAACAACATAGGCACTAAGTTACACCCAACTCAGTTTGAGATAGCATCGCCTAAATAACATAGGCACTAAGTTATACCCAACTCAGTTTGAGATAGCATCGCCTAAACAACATAGGCACTAAGTTACACCCAACTCAGTTTGAGATAGCATCGTCTAAACAACATAGGCACTAAGTTACACCCAACCTAGTTCTGCTTACTAACAACGAAAAACATCCACGCTAAAACCCCGTACTTCTCTCCCGGCTTTCAAACAGCTTACACCTGCGAAGCTGTTGATCACTCCCGTGAACAAATAGTCGCTTCTGATTGGTTCGCAGTGCTCGCGTATCTCGGGTATATAATACGCTAGATTAATACAATTGCCCAGGCGTTCCTGCCGGCGCATCACGTCGCATCTCCCTTATACATTCTGATTGGTGCGTCCTTTCTCTAGTTCTAACAATGGAATTCTGAGAAATAATGGTTCCCGCCATAATTTCACCAACTACACGGCAGCCTACCAACATTCAGGACTACTCTGCAGGACACCTCAACTTGCTCGGGAGGAAATAGGAGGGATTCGATCAACTTTAAAGATCGAATCGAGAAAGCCCGTGGCCGACCAGGTAAACGTCCTAACCTCTACTATTTCTCCCGGAGTTAATGTTGTTAATTTTTATTTTTTATAAATCCGCTTCCATCACGTCAGCGTGTTGCCATTATGTAGCGTGCCACGTTAATTATAATGACAAGTATTTCGTACGTGTGGTAATGTTATTTTACCGCTTATTAATTTAAGTGTGAACGCTTTATTGTGGTTAGTCTGCTGATTGCTTCGTCTTGAATTTGATCGTAATTAGCTATTTGTGACATGCGCAGAAGAGCGCGTTTCCCTCCAGCTGTTATCTACAGTCTGACTGCAAGGAAAGTTCGGTGTTGCCTTTCAATTTATCGATTCTGTGTCGCAGAATTGTTAAGGAAACTTTCACAGTGTCAGAAGTAAGAATTACAGCTGTAGGTAGGTGTTCCCTTTATTGTGGAATGACTGCAGGAAATGACGTCACGGACTTCCGGTCGTTGAGGCAGCACGGCAATGAAAGACACGGCGTTGAGTTACTTCCATTGCTCGGCTTCCTTCCGCTTCCTAAATAATTTATTTTCAAGTTTATTTTGGAAGCCTTGAATCATTTGTCTCGTTTTTATGTCTGACAACGGAATCAAAGCAAACCTGAAGTTTTTAAAAGAATTATTTGTTTTGATTGTATTACAGTGTTTCGCTATTATATTCGGCGATAGGATTTTAAGAAAATCAGTAGGCTATATCAGTATTGTAACACATATTCAGGTTTCGGACTAGGGCTATAGGTCTGTTCGAAATAAAATGGCAAACACTTAAAAATGCCTGATATATTTGTCAGTTAGGTTGTCTTCAATATTCGATTTTCTCTAAGAAACAGATTCGCGCATTTCGATGAAATTTGTTTCCATTGTTAAATAATGGCGTGACAATGTTTTATGTGTTAGTGAACTGGCATTCACTACTTGTAACGAAGTGGAATGCACTCAGAGTGCCCGATTTATGTAACTAACTGTTACGTTAGTATTTCACTGAAAAGCAGTTTCGACTATTTCGATGAAATTTTTAACATGTATCATTTTTTAGGGCTGGTTGTGATGTTGGATTTTCCTGGGACGCGTCATGTGTGTGTGTGTGTGTGTGTGTGTGTGTGTGTGTGTGTGTGTGTGTGTGTGTGTGTGTGTGTGTGTGTGTGTGTGTGTGTGTGTGTGTGTGTGTGTGTGTGTGTGTGTGTGTGTGTGTGTGTGTGTGTGTGTGTGTGTGTGTGTGTGTGTGTGTGTGTGTGTGTGTGTGTGTGTGTGTGTGTGTGTGTGTGTGTGTGTGTGTGTGTGTGTGTGTGTGTGTGTGTGTGTGTGTGTGTGTGTGTGTGTGTGTGTGTGTGTGTGTGTGTGTGTGTGTGTGTGTGTGTGTGTGTGTGTGTGTGTGTGTGTGTGTGTGTGTGTGTGTGTGTGTGTGTGTGTGTGTGTGTGTGTGTGTGTGTGTGTGTGTGTGTGTGTGTGTGTGTGTGTGTGTGTGTGTGTGTGTGTGTGTGTGTGTGTGTGTGTGTGTGTGTGTGTGTGTGTGTGTGTGTGTGTGTGTGTGTGTGTGTGTGTGTGTGTGTGTGTGTGTGTGTGTGTGTGTGTGTGTGTGTGTGTGTGTGTGTGTGTGTGTGTGTGTGTGTGTGTGTGTGTGTGTGTGTGTGTGTGTGTGTGTGTGTGTGTGTGTGTGTGTGTGTGTGTGTGTGTGTGTGTGTGTGTGTGTGTGTGTGTGTGTGTGTGTGTGTGTGTGTGTGTGTGTGTGTGTGTGTGTGTGTGTGTGTGTGTGTGTGTGTGTGTGTGTGTGTGTGTGTGTGTGTGTGTGTGTGTGTGTGTGTGTGTGTGTGTGTGTGTGTGTGTGTGTGTGTGTGTGTGTGTGTGTGTGTGTGTGTGTGTGTGTGTGTGTGTGTGTGTGTGTGTGTGTGTGTGTGTGTGTGTGTGTGTGTGTGTGTGTGTGTGTGTGTGTGTGTGTGTGTGTGTGTGTGTGTGTGTGTGTGTGTGTGTGTGTGTGTGTGTGTGTGTGTGTGTGTGTGTGTGTGTGTGTGTGTGTGTGTGTGTGTGTGTGTGTGTGTGTGTGTGTGTGTGTGTGTGTGTGTGTGTGTGTGTGTGTGTGTGTGTGTGTGTGTGTGTGTGTGTGTGTGTGTGTGTGTGTGTGTGTGTGTGTGTGTGTGTGTGTGTGTGTGTGTGTGTGTGTGTTTCTAAAACCTATTCGTTTCCTATTTACAACTAAAAATTTGATATTTTTAAGTTTTAGGTGTATTTAATGTATTTTTCGACATCTAGGCCAAAAGTTAGTGATGATATTTTGATGAAACATACACGACTAGATAGAGGACAACATTCTGAAGACAGCCATGTCATTGATATCATATGTCAAAGGTTAAAATTTAAAAAAAAATAATGCTTAAAACTATTATAAATATTAAACATTCTTATATACTTGAAAACTATTCTATCTTTGCTCTGCAATTTTACTAAAAGTTGTAAAATGTTGTACAGAATAAGATTCTAGACCTTTACATTTTTGTAAGCAATATTTAGGCTTACTTGTCAGTATACAATAGCGTAAGTTTACATAAATTGGAAAAGAAAGTTTAAGGACACGCGCGCGCCACACACACACACACACACGCACGCACGCACGCGCGCCCACACACGCACGCACGCACGAGCGCACACACACGCACGCACGCACGCACGCGCACGCAACACACCACGCAAACACAAACACCACACACACGCGCGCGCACACACGCACGCACGCGCGCACACACGCGCATGCAACACACCATGCAAACACAAACACCACACGCGCACGCAACACACCACGCAAACAAACAAACACACACACACACACCACAAACCACATGCACACACACACACACACACACACACACACACACACACACACACACACACACACACACACACACACACACACACACACAAACCGCATACACACAGACACCACACACAAACACACAGACACCACACACACACACACACACACACACACACACACACACACACACACACACACACACACACACACACACACACACACACACACACACACACACACACACACACACACACACACACACACACACACACACACAAACACTACATACATACACAAATACATACATACATACACACAACACTCACGCACGCGCGCGCGCGCACACGCACGCACACAGATATAATCTACCCGTGAAAATGTATTCCAGAGGTGAGGATTTCTCGGTCTTACTGTGGCGGTAGTCTCTAATAATATAAAATCGATGCTGAGAATAATAAAAACCCAATAAGTTTCGTTACAAGTATAAAATTCTCGTCACAGATTTTTCTTTGTTGTTATTTAGTGCAGCGACACAAGAAGTCTCCCGAAGTTATTTAATATCAGCAGCTAAAGGTCCTGGTTCCAATATTCCCCGACTGCTTTACAATAACTCATCTTGGAGAGGGAGTTCGGGCTTAGGGTGTGGGAGGAATCTTGGGCGATCAATCAAAATACGGCAACATGTGACCATAATCAAACCTAGCTGGCTGTGCGTCTGCAATACGTTGTTTTCTTGGCCTAAAGTTATCTGCGACCGGGTTGTGCTTTTAATTATTGGTTATTTATGCCGTGGATTTAATTGAGGGAATACTTGTCACATCTTTGCGGGTTTGCCTGATCCGATTGCAGAGTGCTCTGGAACAGACATAACTTAGGCGGCACGCAGCTGTCTCGCTGACGTAATATTAGAAAAGTAATAACATTCTTAAACAACATCTTAAATATCTTACGCTTTTTGAAAAGCCTCTTTCACAAGAAGTGATAATTAGCATTTTAAATCAATATGCAAAAATGATTCTTTCCGTTTTTGAAACACTATATATATTGTTTTAAGGCGAAAAGCACATTGAGGCTATTATCGCCTCCCTAAATGTAACTGTAAGTGTAAAGTGTTGAAGTCGTAAGTGTAGTGTTGTAAGTGTAAATGTGTGTTAGACTCGAGTACCGCGAGGGACGTCCAAATCCTCCCAAGATGTGCAGCTAATCTGCACCCCCTGCGGGGTTGAAACACTATATATATATATATATATATATATATATATATACACACACACACACACACACACACACAGTAATATCTTTCTATTGTGGATCTCTTTATAACAAAAATCTCTCTATAACGTCAAAATATGTTAGTCCCTTCCCATTCCTGTGGTAAAAATATGTACTGTAACTTTCTCTTTGAGGCCAAAAAAATTCCAGGAATCTCTTTATAGCGGGAAACACGTGAACACTTCTACTCTTCTACCCTATTTCTCTATATGCCAACATATTCGAGCGCTAAAAGCAGTGCGTAGAGCGTCAATTGAATCGATTGTTTTGTGACGTACTTTTTACAAGCAGTGCAGTATTGTTTTGTACTTTTACAGTACAGTGTATTGGCGTATAAACGAAAAATTTTATCGTTAGATGTAAAGCTTAGAGTTTTGCGTGAGTTGTAATGGTGTGAGGCAAGTAGATGTTTGCCGAAATTTTAATTTAGCTGGTTCTTACGTTGGCACGATAATGAGAAATAAAAATAAAAAAATG
>CM040189.1:117837976-117917976 GCA_022606455.1 Callitettix versicolor
ATATAATATATATATATATATATATGTATATATGTATATATATATATATATATAATATATATATATGATCTGTATATAATGTTTTGTAATATATATATAAAGTCGTACATTATATACTTGTTTTAGTAGTATATTGTATGTTTTCTATCTGTAGATTGTTTTTTGTGATTGATTGTTTATTAATTAAATATTGTCTGTTTTCTATTTCGCTTGCTTGTTTGTTAATTAATGTGTATTGTCTCACTATTATTTTGAATAACATACATGTGTGTGTGTGTGTTGTGTGTGTGTGTGTGTGTGTGTGTGTGTGTGTGTGTGTGTGTGTGTGTGTGTGTGTGTGTGTGTATATATTATTTATATAAATATTTATATATAATATATATATATATATATATATATATATATATATATATATATATATATATATATATATATATATATATATATATATATATACGTATTCTGATCTGTAGATAATGTTTTGTAAAGTCGTACATTATATACTTGTTTTAGTAGTTTGTATGTTTCTATCGTTTCGCTTGCTGCGATTGATTGTTTATTAATTAAATATTGTCTCACTATTATTTTGAATAAATTTTGCTTTCAATAATGTACTTTTTTTGTTTTAGGTAAGGCAAAATGTCGGTTAAGTTTACTCCAATGCAGTTTTGGTAAGTTTAAAAAGACAATTTTATAACCTTGTAATTTTTCCCTCGCGGCATCCGAGTCTAACACACACTTACAACACTAGACTTACGACTTTAACACTTTACACTCACACTTACATTTAGGGAGGCGATAATAGCCTCGATGTACTTTTCGCTTTAAAATAACAAAAAAAAGTCTTAGAAAATTGGTAGTAACCAATTAATATGTGGACCATTATCAGTTGTACACTTTTTCAATAGCTTTTAAAGTTCATTAGTCTACTCCACTTCCGGTACTGTAGACACCACTTCCTTTATACGCAATACTGATGTTGATTTGATTTTTCTGTAGGCATGTCTCAAACACTTTGAATTTTTCGTTACCTCTTAGATGTTAGTTTGAAGCACTTGTGACTGGTGAATTATCCAGTCAGCGAACACAAAGAAATCTATAAATGAGTGGATCCTCGAAGTTTTTTTAAGCGTGTTCTTCGTGTCAGGTGTTGTTAGTCCGTCTTGTTGATACCGAAGACTTTAACAAAGTGTAGCTTGTGCATAACGATTCCGATTCTATTGGGGAGAAAAGACGTCAAACATAAATATGCATAACGATTCCGATTCCATAGGGTAGAAATGGGTGTTAAACATAAATGTGCATAACGATTCCGATTCCATAGAGTGGAAATGGGCGTTAAACATAAATGTGCATAACTATTCCGATTCCATAGGGTAGAAATGGGCGTTAAATATAAATGTGCATAACGATTCCGATTCCTTGGGGTAGAAATGGGCGTTAAACATAAATGTGCATAACGATTCCGATTAATTAGGGTAGAAATGGGCATTAAACATAAATGTGCATAACGATTCCGATTCCATAGGGTAGAAATGGGTGTTAAACATAAATGTGCATAACTATTCCGATTCTATTGGGTAGAAATGGGCGTTAAACATAAATGCGCATAACGTTTCCGATTCTATTGGGTAGAAATGGGCGTTAAACATAAATGTGCATAACGATTCCGATTCTATTGGGTAGAAATGGGCGTTAAACATAAATGTGCATAACGATTCCGATTCTATTGGGTAGAAATGGGCGTTAAACATAAATGCGCATAACGATTCCGATTCTATTGGGTAGAAATGGGCGTTAAACATAAATGTGCATAATGATTCCGATTCTATTGGGTAGAAATGGGCGTTAAACATAAATGCGCATAACGATTCCGATTCTATTGGGGAGAAAAGACGTCAAACATAAATATGCATAACGATTCCGATTCCATAGGGTAGAAATGGGCGTTAAACATAAATGTGCATAACGATTCCAATTCCATAGGGTAGAAATTGGCGTTAAACATAAATGTGCATAACGATTCCGATTCCATGGGGTAGAAATGGGCGTTAAACAAAAATGTGCATAACGATTCCGATTCCTTGGCGTAGAAATGGGCGTTAAACATAAATGTGCATAACGATTCCGATTCCATGTAGTAGAAATGGGCGTTAAACATAAATGTGCATAACGATTCCGATTCCATGGGGTAGAAATGGGCGTTAAACATAAATGTGCATAACGATTCCGATTCCTTGGGGTAGAAATGGGCATTAAACATAAATGTGCATAACGATTTCGATTCCATAGAGTGGAAATGGGCGTTAAACATGAATATGCATAACGATCTGATAACATAACGGTAGAAATAGACGCTAAACATAAATGCGCATAACGATATCATAACATAACGGTAGAAATAAGTTCAATACATAAATGTGTATAACGGTCTGATAACATAACGACTTCATGAAATGTATAAAGTCGTTCGGGTTTTTTTGAACACCTTTTGCTTATCCCCTTAAAAGAAGGTTTTCTAATGGGTCAGTATTGACGCTTATTTCGTGGCCTCGGGTATACATAATTCTTCTTATTCTGTGACTAATCTCTGGCACTTTGCAGTGTTGGGGTAACGCGACGAAAGCATAAAATATGTTGGACAACATCGTTAAGTCAGGTAACCATCGCCGTTATGTCGAACAAAATCTGTCGATATATATCTATTACGCGTTAGTACAAATACTTGCCGGACTGAAATAAATCCAGGGTATACTGTATTGTCAGGGGCAGGTGCGGCAATCTGCGAGCTGCACTCGTATTGCATACCTTCAGCACGGCAGGGGCTCGGAGCTAATAACTCTGCTTTGAACAGCGTCTGATTTTGCAAGGGAGCTGATTAAATTTTAAAAGCTTTTAAAAATGTAATATCGTGATTTTATTATGCAAGTTTTCATTATAAGAAAACATGAATTGTTTTCCCGTTTCAGCTATGCAAGGAATTTCAATTAACTCTTCAAGTGCATATTGTATTTTAAGATGGTTCACTTATCTACGCTAAAATAAAAGCGTGTGTTTGTGTGTGTGTGTGTGTGTGTGTGTGTGTGTGTGTGTGTGTGTGTGTGTGTGTGTGTGTGTGTGTGTGTGTGTGTGTGTGTGTGTGTAAGGCTTGAATTATTAATAATTGTATAAGAATTGGCATTATATAATTTGAATATCATTTATCAAATAGCGGTCGTTTAAATTTTTTTAACGTCCGACTATTGTGCACACGTGGGCTAATGCAGACGATGGAATAATTTATAGCGTATGAAAATGCCAAGCCCTGGCCGGGAATCGAACCCGGGTCCTCGGGGTGAAAGCCTAGTACGCTATCAACTAGGCCACCGAGGCGGCTCCGCGGTAGTTTAAGTAACTGTTTTCGAAGTAAGCGGTCGCTTCTATGAAAAAGTTTGAACAAAAGTTTTTTTTACAGGTAACGTGACTGCGCATTTTCTTCGTTACGTGAGCGGTTTTCCAGGAACACGTAAGCCCGCTTCGGCCTGAGAATAAAAATTGGTTTCCATTAAATGTAATCTTCAGTTCGTGACTAATTTTGAGTAAAAACAAAATAAACTAGCGCTTTAGAACAGCGTAGCTTTTACATACTATTGGTGGCGGAGGGTGTACGGCTTAAAATGTATCAAGTGTTCTCTCGAATGAAAAAAAAAAAATAGAAAACTGAACATATCTCAAGAAATATGTTCTATTTCACAAAAAAAGGCTACACTGCCAACTGTAAACTGAACAGGACGATAGGACAATGCAGCCGTGCTGGCCTCGCGCGTCCAGCTAGGACGAATGTGTTTGTAAAACAAAATGAAATAAGCTGTTCATATTTTGTGTATAATAATTATTATATTTCATCAGAAGAAAAGATAAAAGAATGTATATGTGACTTACAAAAATTTTAACTCACTTCTACTCCTTTGTCTAAGTGTAATTTGTTGGAAACAAAATGTAAAGAGTTTTTTATTTAGTTTTATTTTTGTGATACCGTTTTGTTCATATAAAATTGTTTATACTCGTATGTACGAGGTGTGTTCAGAAAGTAACGAGAATTTTAATTTTTTGAACAAAATATTTATTTATTCTACTACATTGATGTTGTTGCCTTCAAAATAGTCCTCATTGGAGATTATGCATTTGTGCCAGCGCTTCTTCCAATCTTCGAAACACTTCTCAAACTCGATCTTTGAAATAGCCTTTAGTACTTTCAGCGATGCGCTTTTAATGTCATCTACGGCTGTAAAACGACGGCTCTTTAAGGTTCTCTTTATTTTTGGAAATAGGAAAAAGTCACACGGAGCAATGTCTGGCGAATATGGAGGCTGAGGCATCGTTACAGTACTGTTTTTGGCCAAAAATTTACGAACAAGCAATGAAGTGTGAGCTGGTGCATTATCGTGGTGCAAAAGCCATGAATTGTTTTTCCACAGATCCGGGCGTTTTTTCCCGGATTGCTTCACACAAACGGGGTTGAACTTGTAGGTAGTACTCCTTATTGACCGTTTCACCTGGTGGCAGGAATTCATGATGCACTTATGCCATTAATATCGAAGAACACAGTGAGCATAACCTTCACATTCGACCGCACTTGTCGAGCCTTTTTCGGTCTTGGCGAGCCAGAATGCTTCCACGGGGATGATTGAGCCTTAGTTTCGACGTCATATCCGTAAACCCATGTTTCGTCACCTGTTATAATCAGTAATTCTGCATCGTCGTTGACTTCATTTAGTGACTCCTGAGCAACTTCCATTCGCCGCTGTTTTTGTTCAAAATTCAATAATTTTGGAACGAATTTTGTTGCCACGGGTTTCATATACAAAACATTGGAAACATTGTCATGACATGATCCAATCGATATGCCATCATCAACAGCAACCTCTCTAATTGTGATTCGGCGATTGTTCATAACCATTTATTTCACTTTTTCCACGTTTTCATCGGTTGTTGATGTGCTGGGGCGTCCAGGGCGTTCGTCATCTTCAACGTCTTCACGGCCTTCTTGGAAACGCTTATACCACCGTAAACTCTTGTTTTACTCGTAGCAGACTCACCATAGGCCTCTGTTAACATTTCATACGCTTTGTTACACTTTATTACATTGTTTACGCAAGATTTTATACAAATTATTTGATCCATTTCTTTTAACAAACGAAAATCGCCGAGCTCATAAAAACACGTCTAACTTTAGTGGCTGTCACAGATAAAGTCAACAATGAAAACAGCTGAAAGTTTTATCATACTTCAAGGGCATAATAAAATAATGTTTGACAATCGGACTCTCCAAGCCCGCGAAATTTAAAAATTCTCGTTACTTTCTGAACACCTCGTATATAGGTTATAGCGGGTAGCGAAACAAAATTTCATAAAATAGTGGGTCCTGTGACAAAAACATGTAAGGAACCGCTTGTAAAGCGTAACTTTTCATGGATAATAGAATCGTTGTTTTAGGAAGACCGGATAGAAGGGAAAGAAAACTATAAATATTTGTTTTTAGTTAAAATATACTTGGGATTAACGAAACAGGTGTAGCAAGAACATACGTGTTTGCGTACATATGTAGTATTTATTTATGTATTTGAAATTAATTAAGGGACGTCGTAGTCGCGGTGGCTAATACATCTGCCTGCATCTACTTACTGCTGATCCTTCTTCCTCAACTATCGTAAAGAACAAAAACGTGAAGCACAACATTAAAAAAAACAGTCGGGTTTTCTTTTGTTTTTTTTATATTGACTACGGAAATTTCTTTCACTTCAAACTGCGTATATTGATTTTAGTCTGAATTGTCATATATGACCAACGTTTGTGCACAATCTGATTAGTCAATTATGATCAATTAGTGTGAATTTACGCTGGTAAGGGGTTCGCCAGACTTTGTGTTAATGTAATTTAATTCAAAGAATCATGTGTGAAGTGTTCACACTATATGTACATAGTTTTCAATGTTCAAATGCACACTAGTTACTGTCAGTCTAGACAGTCTTTATTTTGGACATAATTTGAAAATAAATAAATCCTGAACAGGTGAATTATCCTTAATTTTAAATCAATCACCCACTAGTAGAAGTTCCCGTTAAAAACTTCGGGTAAACTCGTTGGTGTTCGGGGAAATACGTGCCGAAGCTAGTTAAAAACACCGAAGCAAACTTTGATGGAGTAAGTTAGTTTATCCTTATGTCAGAGTTAGGCTAATGCGCAACCTTTCACGGCCAGCTGCCGGGGCAAGTAATCTTATTAAGCTTTAGTAACGGCCTCTGTGATTTTCTTTAGATATTAAGGTGAAAGCAAGTCCTGTACAAATAACACGTACCGAAAATCGATAGTTATATTTATTTATCGGCGCTATACAATTAGTTTTTTACCTTCTTATACCACCCATAAAATGTGCATCTCGCAGTTCACTGTTTCGGATACTGTTTTCATTGTTAGGTGTACCCTATGGCATTGAATGTAAACGTACCGTAATGATAACCCTTATGAGAGGTGTGAACGATCACTGTTTGTGACATCTTGCGGCAGAGTGTTCAATTGCAGTTAGGTAGGTCATAGTACTGCCTGTTTTCTTAAAACGTCTTCACTCTCTGTCCTTGCAGCTTGCAGTGCTCGTAGCGGCAAATAATCCAATTACTTGGACTTTAGCCGCTAACATCGAGCACGTTTTTTATAATGGTGGCTGTACTTCTAGTCCATTCATGGATTGTAAGATAAATTCACATCACTGCAGCAATTTATAGATTCAAAGATGCGCAGGTAGTGGAAAAACGAGTTCAGAGCTCTCTGATGTCGGGTTTTGGTACTACGTGTAGTTTACCTTTCATTCTGGCATTTGATTTTAACATTGGGTCGGAGCGTTGTGTATTATAGAATCAAGGCCTGTAGAAAGAAAATTAAAGCCAGAAACTTAAACATAGCTTAAATGTAGTAAAAAACAATATTTTAAATGTTTTTAAGGTCATATATCAATATCAGGATTTTAAGGAAGCTGATTATACGAATATTCCTTTCTATTTAGAAAATATTTCCAATACTTTATATAATGTTCAACAATCACGCAGTATGCTTAGTTAAGGCCGGGCAGCCACCAAATCGGGAGCGAAACAGACTACGCATTGAAAACCAAACAAAATGTGTTTAATGTAAGTGCAGCCACTGAAAGGCATTACATTAAAAACTTTAGGTTCGGTATGTTCAATACGTAGTCCGCTCCGCTTCCGATTTGGTGGCCACACGACCGGTCAGTCTCTGAACTGCGCATCTCAAGGTTCTTGTTCGAGCCGCAGTTGCTCCCGTTGCTTTACCTTTCCCTTTAACGCTGATCCCTCGTTTAACTTGTCAAATCGCCTTATGGTATGAACGTTATGCAAAATGGAAAAGGTCATTGAGACTAACATTTAGTTCACAGCACCCACTAACAATTGTATAACTTGACCTCAACATTTATAATGGTTGCGCCGCCTCGGTGGCCTAGTTGATAGCGTACTGGACTTTCACCCCGAGGACCCGGGTTCGATTTCCGGCCAGGGCTTGGCATTTTCATACGCTATAAATCATCTCATCGTCTGCATTAGCCCAAGTGTGTATAATAGTCGGACGTTAAACACAAAAAAAAAATAATAATAATAAAAATAAATGAATAAATAAAAATAAAATGGTTGCACATGATGGGTAATACTTTGTTCCGCTAATATCGTGTATAACCATCGTGCTGTCCTATCGGTCGTGTTACCAAATGAAGAGGTATTCATGAAATAATAGGTCGTTTGTTTTATCGTGGCGCTTCAAGGAGAAGCAGCTTGTAGTTGGGGAGGAATTGCTATAGTCTAAGTAGCTCTGAGCGGTTTTCATTCTTCCACCGCTAACAGTAAGCTGAACAATAGACCACTCGAGGTCAAGGACCAGTAAAACAATCGACCCTTTTCAACTGAGCTTCCCAAAACGTTAGCCTTTTGCTGGCTTTCCTGCTGAGCACCAGTTATCTTATCCAATAACCAGTAAACCATTAATTCAAACAATCGTAATTTAACATTGTTCCATTCATCTAAACTACACTGTAACACCTCAAACTAATACAATATTTCGTATTGTAGTTGTTGCTCTGAACTCGTTTTTCCACTGCCTGCCTATAAATTGGTGCAGCGTTGTGATTTCATCTTACACTCGATTAAGATGTCTAATATCATTATTGATTCAGACAGTAACAAATAACCTGATTGTGGTATCAAAAGCAAACCTAAAAGTAGGCATACGTGATTAATTTCCCTTTTGATAGATAGCGTTCTCTATTTTCAGTCACACAATTTCCTATGCAGTGAGATCTCTATGTATTATAGACTCAAAGCTATGGTCGTTTTAATGTAAACGGACTAGAAGTACAGCCACCGTAAAAAGCATGCTCGATATCAGCGGCTAAAGTCCAAGTAATTATATTATCTGTCGCTACGAGCACTGCAAGCTGCAAGGAGAGAGAGAGTGATGACGTTTTGAGAAAATAGACAGTACTGTTAACTATTTAATTGCAGTTGAACACTCTGCCGCAAGATGCCAGCCAGCAGTGAGCTTTCACACCTCTCATAAGGGTTAGCATTGTAGTACGTTTATATTTCGACCGTTTAATACCGCCCCCGAGTCCCCGACCTGTCTAAGTCGGACGCCGAGTCGCTCATTTTAAACCGGCGGAGACACTGTAATCAGCTTCTGATAAATTTGCATGTTAAGCGAAGATGCAAACTTGGAGAAGGCGTGCAAAAACTTGGGGTAAATGAGCGCGGCATAAATTACAGCATTTATTTATATACACTATGCGCTGCGAGTGCCGTCCGTGTTTTAAAAGTATTGTTTTAATAAAGTCCCGCGCGATGTGATTTACGCCGGCGTTTTTAATTTCGCTTATTAAAGTAAGTTTAGAAAAGATCTAATACGGTTTTTACATTATGAATACTTTAGTGGACATAAATTTGTGTGTTACCACGTTCTCTACGGCGTCCGTGGCATGTTTGATTGTACGCTGTTTGATCTTATCATGAAGATGGCATTGCAACGGCTGATGACGTAACACTTCATATATGAACAGCGGTGTGTCACGCTTAAAGTCTCTATATTTAGTCGTCGTGTCTAAAAGGTATATTATACGAGTACTGTCTCATAATATCAAAGATATTTGTTAAATATTCGGCGAAACTTTGACCATGTATCTCGTTATTTGTCAAAGTTGTAGCAAAGAAAACGCATTAAATTAGTCAAATTACTTTGGTTGGGTTATTAATTAGGTATATTTTGAGGTTATGTTTACTCAAATTCAGTAGCTTGTAATGAATCGCTTGTTATACTGCTGCATTAAGCGCTTATTTTGTTATGGCGAAGCTCGGTGGTCGATGTGGTAAAGCACAGGCCAGTCTGCTGCATCTTTGAACTGCGCACCTAAAGGTGCTTTGTTCGCGCCGCAGTTACTCTGTCACTTTCCCTTACCGTTGACGCTGATCACTCGTGCTCATTAGTCTAACTTGCATAAACTGTGGAATATCTTACGGCGTTACTAAAGAAAAAAAGAGAAAAGCGAAAAAAACAAGTTTTTGTCCGACCATAGATACAAAAGAAAATGCCACTATTATTAAAGAATTGCGTTTGGAACGTAATCGTGCTGCTACAAAGACACTTAAATATAATCGTATATACTTAATATTAATAATAATAATTATTATTATGGTATTCGTATATATATATATATATATATATATATATATATATATATATATATATATATATATATATCATATTTACCCTTGATAACAGGTGATAGAATACAAGGACCCTCAAAAAGTGATCAGTAAGTCAGGATCGGTGCTTATTTCATTCAGGGTTCTCGATTTGAGTTTCACTATGATGGCTTTTTCAATAGCTTATTTTCCAACGTATGTTAGCTAATATAGGTTAACCGCTTAGAAAATGTCCTTCTAAAACATCAATGATGCAGAGAGAAAAATGTGCGAGTGAGAGGTCGAGTCCCCGTTATCTCATTTTTTTTTTTCACTTTCGCTCAGTTAACAGTTTGTAGACTGAGATTGGCACAGACACTGTGTCAGTGGAAGAAGCTGGAAAGGAATTATCCTACATGCGCGAGAAATTCTAGCGCATGCCGTTTACTATGCGGCTGGACTGCAATGATATTTGGTTAGTTTTTGTTAATTCGCTTCGGTGACGTCACTTGCTTGCCACTAATACTGGTTAACAGCTGTATAAATGACAATACGTACGATGCATGACAGTTCAGGTTGAGATGTTAACTTGTGAAAGGAGTTGTGAACGCTGAGTTAGGTGTCGTGTTCTTTGAGGGGTATATCAACTTTAACCTTCCCCCTGCCGCTGCCACCTCGAGCTTCTGTAATTTGCAAATATTCACGACTCGACACTCCGGGCTAAAGACTGCCTCGTCTCATTGCGTGGCGTATTGTTTCCTCTTATATTACGTATTACATTTAGTGCTCGTTGCTACAAGACTCGTGTTAACTTTATAAAACAAATGCTGCACGCAGCTGTCTCGCTGACGTGAAGGAACCGAATACCCTTTTGAAAATCTTATTTTTCACCGTCATTATCAGCATTTTTTATTTTTTAAATATTTTATTAATGTTTATTAATATTTATTAATTGATCAAAGTTGTTTTTTAATGTTTATTAGTGTGAATGTAATGAGAAATGTTTATTAATGCAGATTTTAACGATCTGCAGTAGTGAAATACAATTGTACTGTGCGAATCGAGGTCTCTTTTAAAAAGGTCTTTTGGCATTCGGTTTGTACGTTTGTTACTCAGTTTTGGCCAAACGCATTGACCATTTGTTTTGAAATTTAATACGAAAATACCTTGTGTAAGGCCCGAACGATTTATTTATGTGTAAGATTAGTGTGTGTGTGTGTGTGTGTGTGTGTGTGTGTGTGTGTGTGTGTGTGTGTGTGTGTGTGTGTGTGTGTGTGTGTGTGTGTGTGTGTGTGTGTGTGTGTGTGTGTGTGTGTGTGTGTGTGACGCGCATTGTATGCGATACATAGATACATATAGATAGACAAGGAGGGAGGGAGGGAGAGAGAGAAACTTCATAGTGTTACAAGTGGCAGGTACAGAAAGTAAATGTATTTCGTCATCTCACGCTCATGAAACAGTCACCTTCATTATGCTCAGAATAGCATTAATTCCACGTTTGCTGGTGCGCTCAGTGAAACAAGGCCTAATGTATACGGAGCTTTATCACGCCAGCTGTTACGAGTCTCGGGACGTAAGCGGCAAGCTGTTACCGGCGTCCCGATGCTTTTTTAATAGGGAATTTGTCGCGAACAACACAATCTGCGCCGCTCTTGTCGCGTAAACATCTTTCCGTATATTTGTTACGTTCAGCTTTCAGATCGGTTTCGTAACAAAAAATAAAGATGTACATTACTGAAACTATATATGGGGTACATACAGGTTCGTCAGAACACCTATCATTTTCCATTTTAATATTTTACGGTAAAATAAGTCCGACAAAAAAAAGTCTAGAAGCAGTGTAAAATTTCCCCGTGAGAGCGCAGCACAGTGCAGTGCAGTTATAGGTCGCAGAAATAATTGTGTGTGTACCAAACAGCTGATTGCTAAAAACATTGTTGAAAGTAATATTTAAATTATTTGGTTATTGTAACGCAGCCACATGTTTAAATTATTAGGCTTATTATCTACTTTTCACCGTATGAAGACACCGCGTTTTCGATTTATTTTATTTATTTATTTATTTTTTTTTTTTTTGGTGTTTAACGTCCGACTGTTGTGCGCGCTTGGGACAATGCAAACGAAGGGATGATTTATAGCGTATGAAAATGCCAAGCCCTCACCGGGAATCGAACAAGGATCCTTGGGGTGAAAGCCCAGTACGCTATCAACTAGGCCATCGAGGCGGCTGACGACTTCTTAAAATTAGCTCTACAAAATTGTCTCCGAATCTAATCGAAAACGTACAACCGAAATACTGAACATTCGGTTTCGGTGTAGAGAATTTGAAAATAAAAAGAAGCTACAGTTTACAAGAACCAAACACAAACCTGGCGCAAGTCGGAGCTAGTTGTAAAACATTTACAACCAATTACTGTATTTAATCATCCCGTTTCATTGGCGGAGCTGGTACCATAACATGCTATATAAAATATTGTACATTGGAGATATTTTTTTTAGAAAAAAAGTACACGTGTGGAACTCATGGAGTTACCGACAGAAGCGAAGCTCTTGTTAACGGTGTTTCCTGAACACATAATTACTTTGAAAATATGTTTACAAATATATTGTTTTGTTTAATTAAATACTGAACCTATCTTAGATATTATTTAAATGGCTAATGCAGACGATGGGATGATTTATTGCGTATGAAAACGCCAAGCCCTGATCGGGAATCGAACCGGGGTCCTCGGGGTGAAAGCCTATTACGCTATAAACTAGGCCACCGAGGCGGATCAGCGTTTTCGAAACGTTACAGTTTCATTTTCAGAACGCAAATCGAAAAATTTAATTTGACCAAATGTCGATTTTTGTGCCAATTTTGAATCGAATCGGATTAAAATTGCGAACGTGAACGAGCTAACATACACGCGCGCACAAATTTTAACGACTCCTTTTAAATAAAAATTTATAAGGTCAGGATCGGCGCTCATTTCAAGGTCCCGTATCTAGGTCTTACCATGATGGCTTTCTAATAGCTTGATTTTCAAAGAACGTTCGCTCAAAATGCTTATTAATTTTTTAATTATGTTAGTAACGTGGATTTTCGTAGAACTTTTCTACCGCAGCGTTTTTGTTAATTAACAGCATAACCTCGCTTCTGAATGTGTTATTAAAATGTAGATAATTAAATTTAGTTTTTTTTTTCTTAAAACACGCCGTTTTAAAGAAAAAATTTTTCCATTTCATAGAATTAGCGGTTGACTTATACTTAACCAGAATTTCATCTAGTTTTCTATAATGATCTGCCCCAAAAACGCACGTCAAATGTATTTGAAATTCCTGCAAAATTTAAAAGATCAGTTTTTGTTACTTTATTTTCTGCCTAAGAAGTATTTATTTTGAATCTCGCCATTTTGAACCATTCAACGAATCTAACCTTGTTTCAGGGTATAACCCAAGATCGATAATTGTGTCCAGTCGAATAAAAATGTCGAATGCTAGCGTATTCTAGGGTTAGAATCGGTGCAGTTTGCGTCATAATGAGCGGTAGAATAGATCTTTTTCAAATGGAAATGCGAGAATGATATTTTTTTAGCAAATTAAATTTAGTTTACTGTATTTATTCTAAATTTATATTAAATAATTATTAATATGACATCTACATTGATATGGTCATGGGCTAACTACTCGTAACATTGTTTTTCGGACTTTTTTTTCATCAGTGGACTATTTCACTTTTTACCACCGGCAACAATGATAATATGGTTTTGGCCCTCGAAACTTACTGGAGTAATCAGTATGGCCCTAAGGCTGGAAAGTTTGGAGACCCTGGTCTAACCCAAACTATATTGTATGCAGTGAATTATCCCACGCTACTTTTTTGGAAAAAAAAAAGTCGGTACACTACTACATATATAATTTTTTTGACTAATTGTACAGTTTCAAAGTATAAAGTGTTATATATATTATTAAACAAAAAACTCCAGAAAATATTAATTCAAAATAAAAAAAAATGGAATTTTTTAAGATTTTTTCAGGTCGACCCCCCTTAAATATTTTATTAATGTTTATTAATTTATCAACGTTGTTTTTAATGTTTCTTAGTGTTAATGCAGATTTTAACGATCTGCAGTAGTGAAATACAATTGTACTGTGCGAATCGAGGTCTCTTTTAAAAAGGTCTTTTGGCATTCGGTTTGTGTGTTTGTTACTCAGTTTTGGCCAAACGCATTGACCGTTTGTTTTGAAATTTAATACGAAGATACCTTGTGTAAAGCCCGAACGATTTATGTGTAAGATTTGTGCGTGCGTGTGTGTGTGTGTGTGTATGTGTGTGACGCGCATTGTATTCGATACGTAGATGGATAAATATACATATAGACAGACTAGGATCGAGGAAGAGAGAGAATCTTTATACTGTTACAAGTGCCAGGTACAGAAAGTAAATGTATTTCGTCATCCCACGCTCATGAAACAGTCACCTTCATTATGCTCAGAATAGCATTAATTCCACGTTTGCTGGTGCGCGCAATGAAACAAGGCCTAATGTATACGGAGCTTTATCACGCCAGCTGTTACGAGTCTCGGGACGTAAGCGGCAAGCTGTTACCGGCGTCCCGATGCTTTTTTAATAGGGAATTTGTCGCGAACAACACAATCTGCGCCGCTCTTGTCGCGTAAACATCTTTCCGTATTTTTGTTACGTTCAGCTTTCAGATCGGTTTTGTAACAAAAAATAAAGATGTACATTACTGAAACTATATATGGGGTACGTACAGGTTCGTCAGAACACCTATTCTTTTCCATTTTAAGGCTTTACGGTAAAATAAGTCCGATAAAAAAAAGTCTAGAAGCAGTGTAAAATTTCCCCGTGAGAGTGCAGCACAGTGCAGTGCAGTTATAGGTCGCAGAAATAATTGTGTGTGTACCAAACAGCTGATTGCTAAAAACATTGTTGAAAGTAATATTTAAATTATTTGGATATTGTAACGTAGCCGCATGTTTAAATTATTAGGCTTACTATGTACTTTTCACCGTATGAAGACAACGCGTTTTCGATTTTTTTTTTTTTTTTTTTTTTTTTAACGTCCGACTGTTGTGCGCGCTCGAGATAATGCAAACGATGGGATGATTTATAGCGTATGAAAATGCCAAGCCCTCACCGGGAATCGAACAAGGATCCTTGGGGTGAAAGCCCAGTACGCTTATCAACTAGGCCACCGAGGCGGCTGACGACTTCTTAAAATTAGCTCTACAAAATTGTCTCCGAATCTAATCGAAAACGTATAACCGAAATACTGAACATTCGGTTTCGGTGTAGAGAATTTGAAAATAAAAAGAAGCTACAGTTACAAGAACCAAACACAAACCTGGCGCAAGTCGGAGCTTGTTGTAAAACATTTACAACCAATTACTGTATTTAATCATCCCGTTTCATTGGCGGAGCTGGTAACATAACATGCTATATAAAATATTGTACATTGGAGATATTTTTTTTAGAAAAAAAGTACACGTGTGGAACTCATGGAGTTACCGACAGAAGCGAAGCTCTTGTTAACGGTGTTTCCTGAACACATAATTACTTTGAAAATATGTTTACAAATATATTGTTTTGTTTAATTAAATACTGAACCTATCTTAGATATTATTTAAATGGCTAATGCAGACGATGGGATGATTTATTGCGTATGAAAATGCCAAGCCCTGATCGGGAATCGAACCGGGGTCCTCGGGGTGAAAGCCTATTACGCTATCAACTGGGCCACCGAGACGGATCCGCGTTTTCGAAACGTTACAGTTTCATTTTCAGAACGCAAATCGAAAAATTTAATTTGACCAAACGTCGCGTAACGTTTCGAAATTCGATTTTTGTGCCAAGTTTGAATCGAATCGGATAAAAATTGCGAACGTGAACGAGCTAACATACACGCGCGCATAAATTTTAACGACTCCTTTTAAATAAAAATTTATAAGGTCAGGATCGGCGCTCATTTCAAGGTCCCGTATCTAGGTCTTACCATGATGGCTTTCTAATACGAGGGCTATTCAGAAAGTAGATTACGTTTTTGGATAAAAAAAAAACTACGTACAGGAAAAAAATTTTATTATATACATTTGAAAGAGGAACTAAAATACTATTTTTCGACATAATCGCCAAACAAATTTAGACATTTGTCATATCGGAGAACTAGCTTTGAAATTCCCGTGTCGTAGAATTCCGCCGCCTGTGACGCCAGCCAGTCAGTCACGCCCGCGCGGAGATCTGCGTCGTCATCGAAGCGCTGTGTTGCAAGCCAAGTCTTCATCTTCGGGAATAAGTGGAAATCACTAGGTGCCAGGTCCGGACTGTAGGGTGGATGAGGGAAAATCTCCCACTTGAAGGCCGTCAAGACGTCTTTTGTTCGATTTGCCGTGTGAGGGCGGGCATTGTCGTGCAAAAACAACACTTTTGCACTCAGTTTTCCTCTCCGCTTGTTCTGGATAGCTCGTCTTAAGTTTCGTAATGTTTGGCAATACCTTTCTGAGTTTATGGTTGCTCCACGTTCTAGGAAGTCAACCAGAAGAACACCTTTCCTGTCCCAAAAAACGGTCGCCATGATCTTCCTTGCTGACAGGGTTTGCAAACATTTCCTCGGTTTTTTGGGGGAATTTGTGTGCCCCCACTCCATAGACTGTAGTTTTGTCTCACAGGTAACGTGCTTAACCCAAGTCTCATCTCCCGTTACGATGCGATCAAGAAATGATTCACCATCTTTGTCGTAAGATCTCCGCGCGGGCGTGACTGACTGGCTGGCGTCACAGGCGGCGGAATTCTACGACACGGGAATTTCAAAGCTAGTTCACCGATATGACAAATGTCTAAATTTGTTTGGCGATTATGTCGAAAAATAGTATTTTAGTTCCTCTTTCAAATGTATATAATAAAATTTTTTTCCTGTACTTAGTTTTTTTTTTATCCAAAAACGTAATCTACTTTCTGAATAGCCCTCGTAGCTTGATTTTCAAAGAACGTTCGCTCAAAAATGCTTGTACAAAACCATAAAATTGGGAACATTAAATAAGCACTGTTGCTATCCTAAGAAGCTTGCACTGTCGCTAAATGGAAAGTAACAATAGGAGATGACGATAAAAGATGAAAGATGCTGAATTAATAACGTCGCCATACCTAACCTAACCGGGGTTCGACCGCGGTCGGAAACTAAATTTTAATCAATTAAACGTGGCAGTAATTTTTTTATTGGAATCTGCATTCACGGTAGATATTAATTTTTTAATTATGTTAGTAACGTGGGATTTTCGTAGAACTTTTCTACCGCAGCGTTTTTGTTAATTAACGGCGTAAATATTTTACACGGAGAGCATAACCTCGCTTCTGAATGTGTTATTAAAATGTAGATAATTAAATTTAGTTTTTTTTTCTTAAAACACGTTCCGTTATTAATTTTAGAAAAAAAATATTTTCCACTTTCATAGAATTAGCGGTTGACTTATGGCCGAAAAACTTGAACCTGAACTTTCATCTAGTTTTCTATAATGATCTAAACCAAAAACGCACGTCAAATGTATTTGAAATGATTTTAAAAAATTTAAAAGACCAGTTTTTGTTACGATATTTTCTGAAAATGTGCTGAAGAAGTTATAGATTATTTTAAGAATGGTCGCCATTTTGAAATGTTTGAACGAATTTTAACGAACTTGTTTCAGCTATAACCCAGGATCGATAATTGTGTCCAGTCGAATAAAAATGTCGAATGCTAGCGTATTCTAGCGGTTAGAATCGGTGCTCATTTCAAAGGTCCGAGTTTGCGTCATAATGAGCGGTAGAATAGCTCTTTTACAAATGGAAATGCGCTAATGATACAGTGATACTTTAATTGCTATCGGTCGTATTTAGAAGGAATTTAATATTGAAAAATAGTATAGTTGTTGAAAAAAAAAACAAAAACAAAAATGTTATGTTTTCTGCAACGAAAAGTCGCATCACGCAGCTGTCTCGCTGATGTAACAGAAGCGAATTTCCAAAAGTATATATTTTTTACATTACCCTTTTTTGAAATTTTCATTTCACCGTCATAGTGTGCGTTAAAATCTGAATATAATAGCATTTAAAATTTTCAAATTACATTGGAAATACAAAAATGAACCCTTACAGCAGATAAAAATTTTTTTAATTCAACGGATTTTAAAAATTCAAATCGCTAATTTTTACAGTTTTAACGCTAAATCCGATGGTGAAATCTGATTTCCGAAGAAAATTTCAGACACAAAGGTTACGAATTTCTAAAGATTTGAGATGGCCGCCATTTTGAAACTGTTGGTCAATTGCGCTGGGTAACGAACTTCTCTAACTGTTATTATAATCGATTTTTGTGCCAAGTTTGAATCGATTCAGACTGAAATGCGAATGTTAGCTCGCGAACACACACACACATACGTTTTATATATATATATATATATATATATATATATATATATATATATTATTATTATTATTATTTGCGTATAGACCCTGTTGGATCACGCAAAGCACTCCAACTCATGTCTTTTCCTTCTAATCTTCCACGCCTCCCTCATGCTGTCCTCATTGATCCTCTTTCGCTCCTCCGTCCATTTTACCCCTGCTCTCTTTGGGATTTCATTCTCTGGGACCTTCCAACCGAGCATCTTTCTCCTGTATGCGTTTCTGTCTTCAGCGTCTGTTAAGTCTATTTCTGCGTCATGTCTATTCTGACTTCTGCGATCCACGACGTTGTTGATTTGACTCCTTGTATAGCCTATACTTAAAGATTCTGTTGGCAAGTCTCGTTGTTGGGAGTTTACTGATGTGTCCATAGAACCAGAAGCGAATATATATATATATATATATATATATATATATATATATATTCAACCCGTTGCGGCTTTGCCTGCAATTATAATGTAAGCAATAAAATTTATAGTCAATTTTCAAAATCAGAATAGGTCATTTCATTTTAATATATTCCTATATACAATATTATATGATTTATGGTTTTCGGCAAAGACATAAATTTTTGCTACTCGATACGCTAAAACAGGGTCATGTCATATTTTAATAAAATACCGTATTATTAAAAAGTCATTATTATACAATTAAACTGGAATAGTATTGTGTTTATCTCAGATACCTAAAACGTGTTCACACCAAATGTAATCTCATTTGGTCCAGTAGTTAAAGTGTATTTGAATAATAAACAAATAAACAAAAACAAACTTTCAGAAATATAATATGATTAGCTGTTACCCGTCACGGCTTTGCCCGCAATCATAATATACATTAAAGATCATGCCGTGTTAAGACCAACAACCGTGTTACTTAAGTTTTGGAGTACTCTTTAAAAAAAATTAAGGTTTTTTTCCTGCATCACCGTTTAACCCAACAACCGTGTCAGTTAGGTTTGGAGTACTCTTTTGAAAAAAATAAATAAAGGTTCTTTTAATGCATCACCGTGTTAGGCCTAACAACTATGTTAGATAGCTTATGGAGTATTCTTTAAAAAAATATAAAGATTTATCACGCATCACTATGTTAGGCCTGACAACCGTGTCAGTTAAGGTTTGCATACTCTTTAAAAAATAAAGGTTTTTTTCACACATCACAATGATAGGCCCAACAATCATATCAGTTATGATATGTAGTATTCTTTTAAAAAATATAAAAGTTTTTTTACACATCACCGTGTTAGGCCTAATAACCGTGTCAGTTAATATACTTAGTATTCTTTTAAAAATTTAAAGGTTTTTTCACACATCACCGTGATAGGCCTAACAACCGTGTCAGTTAGGATATGCAGTATTCTTTAAAAAATATAAAGGTTTTTACGCATCACCGTGTTTGGCCTAACAACCGTGACAGTTAGGATATGTAGCAAAATAATCTTTAAAAAATATAAAGGTTTTTTCACGCATCACCGTGTTAGGCCTAACAACCGTGTCACTTTAGGTTATGCACTATTCTTTTTAAAAATGGGTTTCCTATCACCCAAAACCCGTGTTAGACGAATTTTTATTGTTTTACTGATCTGTAGATCAGTAAAACAATAAAAATACGTCTAAAATCAGTACAACACGGTACCGATTTTCGCCGGTAGCAATTTTGAGGTTATGTTGGTCACTTTTATTTTCGATTTTTATCGTACTCATACCAAAAATAATCCTGCTTTCATATTTTGGATTTTTGCTTTTGGGCACATAATAAAGCATTTTAGTAAGAAAAATATCGAAAACTCCAATAAATGCTGCACTGCATATTTACCATTTTTTCATATAATGTAATTACACAAATAAATATACTACCTTACAATTAAAGTATCCTAATAACATTGTATATAATATATATATTCTGCATTCTGCTTTAAAAACATTGAATAGTCTTAAATGAAAAATACCACATTGTGATTATTAGATGAAAATGTAACATTAAAAACAATACTTTTGCAATAAATAAAACATAGATTAAGATTTGTAAAATGGGATTAGATCTATGTCCATCTCAGGTGCCTAAATCTCATGTTCAGTAAACAGTAATTAAACCTAACTATAGTTAACAGATGTTACAAAACTAAAAACTGATAATTATTTTGGGCTGGGTAAGTAGTATAATGACATTTTGTAAAACGGGAATAGGCCTATATGTATCTCTGATACTTAAACCATATACGTACCAAATTTCATCTCAATTGGTCCAGTGGTTAAAGCGTGATTGAATAACAAACAAACAAACAAATAAACAAACAAACACACAAACTTTCAGAAATATAGTATGAATTAGATATGTACACACACACACACATATACATTATATTAATACATATTATTATTATTATTTGCGTATAGACCCTGTTGGATCACGCAAAGCACTCCAACTCATGTCTTGTTCCTTCTAATCTTCCACGCCTCCCTCATTGATCCTTTTTCGCTCCTCCGTCCATTTTACCCCTGCTCTCTTTGGGATTTCATTCTCTGGGACCTTCTAACCGAGCATCTTTCACCTGTATGCGTTCCTGTCTTCAATGTCTGTTGAGTCTATTTCTGCGTCATGTAGGTCTATTCTGACTTGTGCGACCACGACGTTGTTGATTTGACTCCTTGTATATACTTAAAGATTCTGTTGGCAAGTCTCGTTGTTGGGAGTCTACTGATGTGTCCATAGAACCGAAGCGAATATATATATATATAAAAGACCCCTCAGCCGCCTAGGTGGCCTTTTTTTTGATAGCTTACTGGGCTTTCACCCCGAGGACCCAGGTTCGATTCCTGGCCAGGGCTTGGCATTCACATACGCTATAAATCATCCCATATTAGCCCAAGTGTGCACAATAGTCGAACGTTAAAAAAATAACGACCCCGTAAAATATGATGTTGCGGTTTGGATAGGTGCTCATTTCATAGTTACGGGTCTGGGTTTTACTACGATGGCCACTCAAATGGCTCATTTTTCCATTAGAAATTCGATAAAAATTGTTGCACGTAGTCCTTCACGTTGGAATTAATTGCTCCCGTCACTTAGCTCTACCGTCTGTCGGTAATTATAATCACCCGTACGTTATATTACCAGAGCAATAATTACGTGTGCATTGACAGTTTTTATGTCGTCGTAAGTCAAATTAATTGGACTTTGTTTTTCTTTTTCATACCAAATATTATTTGTCAATTCATTAAATCGTGTTTGTTTTATTGCTGTTTGTGTAATAACGCGTTGCATAATTAATAATTCACGTAATAATTTATAAGTTAATTTACACTCCGCCCGTTTAAAACAAATGTAATTAAAATATTATATGGTATTAAAGTTTCAATTAAAATTAATCGACAGATCATTTGTGATGTGTTAATTTTAAAACGCTGAATAGATTTTCCTTTTTTTTGGTTTTTATGTCATTAATTCTAATCGGTATATTATGAATGCAAACGTTGAATACGGAAACGACCTTGGGACGCTAAATAAATGACAATTTCGTTGTTGGTATATTATGAATGCAAACGTTGAATACGGAAACGACCTTGGGACGCTAAATAAATGACAATTTCGTTGTTGGTATATTATGAATGCAAACGTTGAATACGGAAACGACCTTGGGACGCTAAATAAATGACAATTTCGTTGTTGGTATATTATGAATGCAAACGTTGAATACGGAAACGACCTTGGGACGCTAAATAAATGACAATTTCGTTGTTGGTATATTATGAATGCAAACGTTGAATACGGAAACGACCTTGGGACGCTAAATAAATGACAATTTCGTTGATGGTATATTATGAATGCAAACGTTGAATACGGAAACGACCTTGGGACGCTAAATAAATGACAATTTCGTTGTTGGTATATTATGAATGCAAACGTTGAATACGGAAACGACCTTGGGACGCTAAATAAATGACAATTTCGTTGTTGGTATATTATGAATGCAAACGTTGAATACGGAAACGACCTTGGGACGCTAAATAAATGACAATTTCGTTGTTGGTATATTATGAATGCAAACGTTGAATACGGAAACGACCTTGGGACGCTAAATAAATGACAATTTCGTTGTTGGTATATTATGAATGCAAACGTTGAATACGGAAACGACCTTGGGACGCTAAATAAATGACAATTTCGTTGTTGGTATATTATGAATGCAAACGTTGAATACGGAAACGACCTTGGGACGCTAAATAAATGACAATTTCGTTGATGGTATATTATGAATGCAAACGTTGAATACGGAAACGACCTTGGGACGCTAAATAAATGACAATTTCGTTGATGGTATATTATGAATGCAAACGTTGAATACGGAAACGACCTTGGGACGCTAAATAAATGACAATTTCGTTGTTGGTATATTATGAATGCAAACGTTGAATACGGAAACGACCTTGGGACGCTAAATAAATGACAATTTCGTTGTTGGTATATTATGAATGCAAACGTTGAATACGGAAACGACCTTGGGACGCTAAATAAATGACAATTTCGTTGATGGTATATTATGAATGCAAACGTTGAATACGGAAACGACCTTGGGACGCTAAATAAATAACAATTTCGTTGTTGGTATATTATGAATGCAAACGTTGAATACGGAAACGACCTTGGGACGCTAAATAAATGACAATTTCGTTGTTGGTATATTATGAATGCAAACGTTGAATACGGAAACGACCTTGGGACGCTAAATAAATGACAATTTCGTTGTTGGTATATTATGAATGCAAACGTTGAATACGGAAACGACCTTGGGACGCTAAATAAATGACAATTTCGTTGTTGGTATATTATGAATGCAAACGTTGAATACGGAAACGACCTTGGGACGCTAAATAAATGACAATTTCGTTGTTGGTATATTATGAATGCAAACGTTGAATACGGAAACGACCTTGGGACGCTAAATAAATGACAATTTCGTTGTTGGTATATTATGAATGCAAACGTTGAATACGGAAACGACCTTGGGACGCTAAATAAATGACAATTTCGTTGTTGGTATATTATGCATGCAAACGTTGGAATACGGAAACGACCTTGGGACGCTAAATAAATGACAATTTCGTTGTTGGTATATTATGAATGCAAACGTTGAATACGGAAACGACCTTGGGACGCTAAATAAATGAAATTTCGTTGTTGGTATGTTATGAATGCAAACGTTGAATACGGAAACGACCTTGGGACGCTAAATAAATGAAATTTCGTTGTTGGTATATTATGAATGCAAACGTTGAATACGGAAACGACCTTGGGACGCTAAATAAATGACAATTTCGTTGATGGTATATTATGAATGCAAACGTTGAATACGGAAACGACCTTGGGACGCTAAATAAATGAAATTTCGTTGTTGGTATGTTATGAATGCAAACGTTGAATACGGAAACGACCTTGGGACGCTAAATAAATGACATTTTCGTTGATGGTATATTATGAATGCAAACGTTGAATACGGAAACGACCTTGGGACGCTAAATAAATGACAATTTCGTTGTTGGTATATTATGAATGCAAACGTTGAATACGGAAACGACCTTGGGACGCTAAATAAATGAAATTTCGTTGTTGGTATGTTATGAATGCAAACGTTGAATACGGAAACGACCTTGGGACGCTAAATAAATGAAATTTCGTTGTTGGTATGTTATGAATGCAAACGTTGAATACGGAAACGACCTTGGGACGCTAAATAAATGACAATTTCGTTGTTGGTATATTATGAATGCAAACGTTGAATACGGAAACGACCTTGGGACGCTAAATAAATGAAATTTCGTTGTTGGTATATTATGAATGCAAACGTTGAATACGGAAACGACCTTGGGACGCTAAATAAATGACATTTTCGTTGATGGTATATTATGAATGCAAACGTTGAATACGGAAACGACCTTGGGACGCTAAATAAATGACAATTTCGTTGTTGGTATAATATGAATGCAAACGTTGAATACGGAAACGACCTTGGGACGCTAAATAAATGAAATTTCGTTGTTGGTATGTTATGAATGCAAACGTTGAATACGGAAACGACCTTGGGACGCTAAATAAATGACATTTTCGTTGATGGTAAATTATGAATGCAAACGTTGAATACGGAAACGACCTTGGGACGCTAAATAAATGACAATTTCGTTGTTGGTATATTATGAATGTAAACGTTGAATACGGAAACGACCTTGGGACGCTAAATAAATGACAATTTTGTTATTGGTATATTATGAATGCAAACGTTGAATACGGAAACGACCTTGGGACGCTAAATAAATGGCAATTTCGTTGTTGGTATATTATGAATGCAAACGTTGAATACGGAAACGACCTTGGGACGCTAAATAAATGACATTTTCGTTGATGGTATATTATGGATGCAAACGTTGAATACGGAAACGACCTTGGGACGCTAAATAAATGACAATTTCGTTGTTGGTATATTATGAATGCAAACGTTGAATACGGAAACGACCTTGGGACGCTAAATAAATGACATTTTCGTTGATGGTAAATTATGAATGCAAACGTTGAATACGGAAACGACCTTGGGACGCTAAATAAATGACAATTTCGTTGTTGGTATATTATGAATGCAAACGTTGAATACGGAAACGACCTTGGGACGCTAAATAAATGACAATTTCGTTGTTGGTATATTATGAATGCAAACGTTGAATACGGAAACGACCTTGGGAAACTAAATAAATGACAATTTCGTTGTTGTATTTCATATGAGCGGGTAATTTGTGCGGAAAGTATGTTCTTCATTTGTGCTTATCGAAGATTAAGGTAGTTTTAACAGTAATCATCAGCTCGTTAAGAGTTATAGTTGAGCTAGTACATAATTGCATCACCTCCGCTGCAGTAATTGTGTCGCGCAGTTAGCCGATATTCCGCGTAACCGGCGGCGTTTGCTTTGGAGCAGTGGAAATTACTGTCCTTGAATAATTAAGCAACACATGTGCGGAATTGCTTCGATAATGTCTCCTTAAAGCGTTGCGAAACGTTGTTCTGAACTCTGAATGTTCCCGTAATGAACTCGAAATGTTTGGATTTCAGTTTCAGAACGCCGTTGATGGCGTATTACTTGAGAAATACACGTTAGCGTATTGTGCAATACAATTCGGTACATAGGAAATACAGCAGTTAGGATACAACCTGATTGTTTAAGTGTTTGTATAGATTTGGTGTTAGCTTTGGAGAGGGGAGTGAATAGAAAAAAGTGTTCTTTTTTAACGTAACGGAAATACGAAACGGAAACGAGCAAACGAATTTCGTCTCTCTATTTCTGTCCATTTCTTCCTCATTTTCGATAACGGAATGGATAGGTGCCAAGTTTGAATCGATTCAGACTGAAATGCGAATGTTAGCTCGCGAACACACACATACGTTATATATATATATATATATATATATATATATATATATATATATATATATATATATACATTATGTTAATATATATTATTGTTTGCGTATAGACCCTGTTGGAACACGCAAAGCACTCCAACTCATGTCTTGTTCCTTCTAATCTTCCACGCCTCCTTCATCATGTCCCCATTGATCCTCTTTCGCTCCTCTTTTGTCAACAATTTCATTTATTCTTTGCATGTGTCACAACGAGGTCACCCAACGTTTTTAAATTTAGGTTAATAAATGATTTTATGAGAGGGTTAGGTCGGTGGTTTTCAAGGCATATGAAAACGTTGTGTTGCTTTGGTTGCAGTATTTTGTGCCTTAATTGAAGAACACGTGCACGTTGTAACCGTTTATAATACGTTCGAAATTAATATAAACGTTTATAATAGTTGTTAATATTGCTAGTTTTTAACAACATAACCTAAAACTTATCATAGCCTATCAGCTGTTCGTTACGAATTAATATACAACGTATCTTGTACCATAATTGCAGTAAATAACATCTATGATTGGTTCAGTATTTATTTATTTAAACAAAACAAGATATTTGTAAACATATTTTCAAAGTAATTATGTATTCAGTAAAAAAAAGCTTCGCTTCTGTCGGTAACTCCATGAGTTCCACACGTGTACAGTTTTTTTCTAAAAAAAATAAAATAACTATATCGATATATCAGGACAAAAACATCGGCATGAAACCATCAATGTCAAAACATCGATGTTTGCCATCCCTGAACGCTTGGCTTGGGAGAAAATAGTTGACTGGCTGGACTTATTATAGGTACATTTGAGTGAGTGTACAATATTTTATATAGCATGTTATGGTACCAGCTCCGCCAATGAAACGGGATGATTAAATACAGTAAGTGGTTGTTGATAAAAAACGTTTTTAATATTTTCTTAGTAAATAATTGAAAGCACAAGAATAGCCATTATGGGTACAATACGAAAACATATTATTTTCTGAACACTACGTCTACCAAATGTCCTCCATTGCAGTTAAGGCATTCCTGGTGTCTGGTTTGGAAGTTTTGCATGACCTCTCGCAGCATGTTGACAGGTATTGACGCAATCTCGTCTAAAATTCGTTGTTTGAATGGTTGTGGATGGTGTGGATGGATCTACTGGATGTCACTTATTCCAATGCGAAGGGCATGTTGTTTGGCTGATCTTCGAGGATTTCAAAGCATAGCCTGGTGAACAGCTGCGATGTTTTCAGGTGTTCGAACAGTTTTTACATTCCTGCTTCTTTTTTTAGACGTTTATACCGTTTGCTCGAAGTTGTTTATCCATGTTCGAATTGCATTATCTGACGGAACAGGCTGAGCAAGCGGTATGTTGAAATGGCGTCGGAAATCACGTCGAGTTTGCACAAAACGTTCGCCATTTTGATAATACGCTTTAAGTATATTTTTGAACAATGGAAACTCAAATATGAAATTATATATATATATATATATATAAAACATATTTTATTAAAACAAAGTTATTGTTTATTTCAAAGTGTGTGGTTCGGGTGTTGGCCCAGCCAATGTTGACCACTCTAATAGATCATTATCCAATGAAAAGTCAGTAATACATTTCTTTCTATGTAGGCTCATCCAATAGATCTTTTTCCAATTAAAATTCGCTAATGGTGTCCAATTGAGCTAACAGAAACGACTATTGTACGTAAAGTAAGGTTCCCAAGGCACTAAAGTAGCTACGAACGCTGTTACGCGGGATCCGGTGACCTTGGCTTTCAGCTTGGTTCCCTCCTCTCCCAATCCCCCCACTCCGTGAGCTGTTTGCGAAACTCGGTTTTGGCTTGGTAACCGTTAGTAATGGAGTTACCACTTATGTCTCCCGCCAGGTGCGAATTACGCTCTGTGATTCGTTTTTTGTGTGCAAAAAACACTGCGCCGGTGGACATTCATTCCCATTGTGTGAAGTCTACGGAATAAAATTTACGAGCATACAACACGTTCGAAAATGGTGCAGAGAATTCAAAGACGGACGTACAGACGTTCATGATGAACATCGTTTCGGACGTCGATCTGTTTCGGACGAAATGATCGCTGATGTCAGGAAGACGTACATTGATAAAATTTTGACAGACCATTTAGGGTATAGCAAAATTTGTGTGCAAAGTGGGTTCTAAGACAGCTTACAGCAGACCACAAACAACAACGGATTGATGCGGCTCGCGAATTTCTTCAGACCTACGGAACCGATGGAGATAAATTCTTGGACTCCATTGTCACTGGGGACGAGACCTTGGTACAATACACGACACCAGAAAAGAAAGAACAATCACGACAGTGGAAACATCCAGAGTCGCCGAAGCAGCGGAAGTTAAAACAAACTCTGTCTGCCGGCAAAGTCATGGCGAGCGTGCTTTGGGACAGGAAGGGGTTATTGTTGTGCAAATTCATGGATACGGGCACAAGAATCAATGCTGATAGTTGCTGTGAGACGTTAAGGAACCTTCGAAAGAACAACTAACGTCTCGAAGAAGGACTATCTAAGCATGCGCGATTCGAAAGAAGAGGAGAAGCATGCTCACGAAGGGAGTTTGTTTCCATCAAGACAACGCTTGTCCGCACACCGCCCGTGTAACAACCGATCTCATCAACCAATTTGGATGGGATACTGCCCTACAACCCGGACTAAGCCCCAAATGACTACCATCTCTTCCCTAATTTGAAGAAACATAGGTGGGACGCATTTCATTACCGGAGAGGAGCTGAAAGAAGTTTTAAGCTACCTTCGCGGCGCGGCGGGTGAGTTTTTCGATTCAGGCATACAAAAGATGGTTCACCGTGTGCAAAAATGCATCGATCTCAACGGCGATTATGTCGAAAAATAGAAAAAGTGTAAGCTTTCCAAAAATGTATTATTCAATGCAAATAAACATGTTTTTCATTGTGAAAATTATTGTGAACTTTATTTTACGGATAACCCTCGTACATAGGCCTATATCTCTGGTATTTGGCGTATATAAGTTTAAAACTATTTAATAATACGTCCAACTAACGTCAGATGTTAAGTTGATCCCAATCTGGTTTATCAAGATGTTTTAACTGTTTTGTCAGTAGGAGTGTGCTCAACTTACATTATGTTAATGTTAATAAAATATTTAAACTAGGACATATTTAAGTTAAGTGTTGGATATCTTATCTTCGCGAGTCGTTTTGCCTTTCGGCTGCTTTTCAAGTAAAGTATAAAACTAGTTTTATATTCCTTACCGAAGCTGAATTTCCGTTTCATGCTATAAATATGCAATAGTGCAACTCTATTCACTGTCAGTTCTTATTCTTTTCATTTAACTGTTTGTTGAAACAGATGTTGGCATTTCTATTGGATACACGAGAATTCTGCACAGTTCACAGTGTTATATCAAAAAGAAACTTGTTTTATTGTGGAAACAGTATTTTTCTGCGGTTTAATTAATTTTGGGAAAACTAGCTCCGACTTGCGCCAGGTTTGTGTTCGGTTCTTGTAAACTGTAACTTCTTTTATTTTCAAATTACCTACACCGAGTGGTCAGGATTTCGGTTGTACGTTTTCGATTAGTTTCGGAATCAATTCTGAAGAGCTAATTTTAAGAAGTCGCCAGCCTCCTCGGTGGCCTAGTTGATAGCGTGGCTCTTACCCCGTAGTTCTGGGTTCGATTCCCGGCCAGGGCTTAGCATTTTCATACGCTATAAATCATCCCATCGTCTGCATTAGCCAAAGTGTGCACAATAGTCGGACGTTAAAAAAAAAAAATTAGAAATCGAGTCGCGTAGAAAATTTTGCATAAATTGACAAAAATCCGTTCAACCGTTTTTGCGACGTCCCGGGAATGCAGAAATTAAGAAAATTCTAACTTAACACGTTAATCAAAATCTAATTTCAGATTTGTAATCAGCGTAAAAATGCGCATAAATTAACGTTTTAATATTTCATTAAAAATATTGAAGTCGCCTCGGTGGCCTAGTTGATTACGTACTGGACTTTCACCCCGAGGACCCGGGTTCGATTCCCGGTCAGGGCTTGGCATTTTCATACGCAATAAATCATCCCATCGTCTGCATTAGCCCAAGTGTGCACAATAGTCGGACGTTAAAAAAAAAAAGTCAAAAATACTAAGTCATTGTTATAGACAATTTTTTTTTAATGTTAGAATGTTTGTTTATGCGCGATTAGATATTCCTTAGTTTGGGAAAATTCAACAGTTTACATTTTGCGAATATTCGAAACAATAAAATTAAAGTACAAATCTGTTTTGTACGTTTTTACTGGTTAACACAAATCAGAATTATTACAGTTTTCCGTTGACATACTTCTGTCAGTACCTGCCTTACGACGTACATTTGGCTTGTGTCCACGTACTAAAACTTGGAACCGGCTCCGGGCGCCCAAGTATCGGAACGAAATTACCGAAACGAAGAGGAAAGTTGTATAATTCCGCCCGACTCGGCTGTTCCGAAGAGCAAAAGTTGTGTGACAAATGAGTTCGCATTATCGCCTTGCTAGCGCTAAACTTCTCACTTCTCGGCCCGAGTAGCGGCCGCTAAACAAATACTCCGGCCGTGTGTGATTGCGTGACGTCGTTACAAGTTGCAACCCCCCGACTTGTAAATGGCGAGCAAATGGAATCGAATCTCTGATGGTTTTTTTTTAGTTTACGGTCATTTGAAAATCCGATTTTACCGTCATAATCAGCATTAAAATCTGCATAAATTAAATTGTACGTCGTGAAATTATTTTCTTAATTTGAATGTTAAACAAAAATTAAAATCAGATTTTAACGCCAAACAGGATGGTATATTCAAAATGTTAAAAATGTATGACTATTGTATGCAACGGCCAAAGTTCCAGCGTGGAAGTATACTCTGTTCATCCTTAGTCTGTGCCCGATGTAAACAAATGGGAGTGGCAACGCGCAGATATGTGTACTCTCTGAACTTATTAAAAATAGAACATAAGACGCTGTAAATTAGTGCAGACATAATAATATCACTTACCTTTTGTAAGCACTGTGTTCAGTATAATGATCTGCCTTCCTTAGCTTCGTCAATTCTACTTTCGTTGACGCGTTTCGGAGAACTTCCATCTATACTATAGAGTATAGATATAGTTTATGAAGATGGAGGTTCTCCGAAACGCGTCAACGAAAGTAGAATTGACGAAGCTAAGGAAGGCAGATCATTATACTGAACGTAGTGATAATAATCCTAGCCGTAAAGAAGAAGAATATAAAAAGAATTTTACCTTTTGTTAGTTTTAATTATGTGATAAATAATCAATTCCGATTAGGAGTTGCCGAAATTACCAAAAGTTTGTAATTGAAATAATTAAATTACGGTGAATGACTTAATGATCTGAACACACAAGCAATTAGAAGTGGTAACTTGCAATAGAAATTGGTCGTACTTATTAGTTAGCGACCTTATCACAGAGTAGTGCATTATGGATAATCTTATAGACCAATCAATTTGGAGTGGAGACACGTGCGTTTGTTGACATCAGACGCAGTTTAAGGATGGACAGACTTTAGATAACGCATTATTTCCAAGTTATTACCAAAATAAGTTTTTTCACCAAGCTTGAATTAACCTATTAATCTATTAAATTAAATTAAGAATTAAATTAGAACGTGAAAGTGCTGGCACACATATCTCTTTGTTTAAACCTCTTGATTTTGTAATCCAGTTACTTATAAAATTATTACTTATTAGTTTTCCAACATAATCATTATTTAACTCTCTTGGTGCCCAAAGACAATCACTTAGCCTACTGTTATATAAAAATGTCTTATATAACTAACAACAAAATCATTTATTAGTTATAATTAATTAACTTAATGTATTATCTTGCTTCAGATTTATAATGTTTTGCTTGTTTCTGTAACTTTCATTTCATATCTGTTCTCAAGAGAGCCTGAAACCAAGACTAAGAGGGTTTGAGGTTAATAAGAGATTTTGTAAAAATACCACTTGGGTTAAATCAATATGTGATTGTGTTTGAAGACCAAGAGGGCTTGAGATTAATAAGAGATTTTGTACAAAGCCAACGAGTGCTAAATCAATGTGTGATTGTGTTTGAAGACCAGGAGAGCTTGAGATTAATAAGAGATTTTGTACGAAGACCACGAGTGCTAAATCAATGTGTGATTGTGTTTGAAGACCAGGTGAGCTTGAGATTAATAAGAGATTTTGTAAGCCCACGAGTGCTAAATCAATGTGTGATTGTGTTTGAAGACCAAGGGGGCTTGAAATTAATAAGAGATTTTGTACGAAGCCCACGAGGGTTAAATCAATGTGTGATTTTGTTTGAAGACCAAGAGGGCTTGAGATTAATAAGAGATTTTGTACGAAGCCCACGAGTGCTAAATCAATGTGTGATTGTGTTTGAAGACCAAGAGAGCTTGAGATTAATAAGAGATTTTTTACGAAGACCACGAGGGCTAAATCAATGTGTGATTGTGTTTGAAGACCAAGGGGGCTTGAGATTAATAAAGAGATTTTGTTCGAAGATCACGAGGACTAAATCAATATGTGATATTTGATTGAAGACCAAGATTACTTGAGATTAATAAAGAGATTTTGTACGAAGCCCACGAGTGCTAAATCAATGTGTGATTGTGTTTGAAGACCAGGAGAGCTTGAGATTAATAAGAGATTTTGTAAAAATACCACGGGGGTTAAATCAATATGTGATTGTGTTTGAAGACCAAGAGAGCTTCAGATTAATAAGAGATTTTGTACGAAGACCACGAGGGCTAAGTCAATGTGTGATTGTGTTTGAAGACCAGGTGAGCTTGAGATTAATAAGAGATTTTGTACGAAGACCACGAGTGCTAAATCAATGTGTGATTGTGTTTGAAGACCAAGAGAGCTTGAGATAAATAAGAGATTTTGTACGAAGACCACGAGGGCTAAATCATTGCGTGATTGTGTTTGAAGACCAAGATGGCTTGAGATTAATAAGAGATTTTGTTCGAAGACCACGAGGACTAAATCAATATGTGATATTTGATTGAAGACCAAGATTACTTGAGATTAATAAGAGATTTTGTACGAAGACCACGAGGACTAAATCATTGTGTGATTGTGTTTGAAGACCAAGATGGCTTGAGATTAATAAGAGATTTTGTTCGAAGACCACGAGGACTAAATCAATATGTGATTGTGTTTGAAGACCAAGAGGGCTTGAGATTAATATCAATATGTGATATTTGATTGAAGACCAAGATTACTTGAGATTAATAAGAGATTTTTTACGAAGACCACGAGGGCTAAATCATTGCGTGATTGTGTTTGAAGACCAAGAGAGCTTGAGATTAATAAGAGATTTTGTTCGAAGACCACGAGGACTAAATCAATATGTGATATTTGATTGAAGACCAAGATTACTTGAGATTAATAAGAGATTTTTTACGAAGACCACGAGGACTAAATCATTGCGTGATTGTGTTTGAAGACCAAGATGGCTTGAGATTAATAAGAGATTTTGTTCGAAGACCACGAGGACTAAATCAATATGTGATATTTGATTGAAGACCAAGATTACTTGAGATTAATAAGAGATTTTTTACGAAGACCACGAGGACTAAATCATTGTGTGATTGTGTTTGAAGACCAAGATGGCTTGAGATTAATAAGAGATTTTGTTCGAAGACCACGAGGGCTAAATAATTGTGTGATTGTGTTTGAAGACCTAGAGGACTTTAGAGTAATAAGAGATTTTGTACGAAGACCAAGAGGGCTAAATCATTATGTAATTGTGTTTGAAGACCAAGATGGCTTGAGATCAGTTAGTAAGAGATTTTGTACGAAGACCACGAGGACTAAATCAATATGTGATATGTGATTGTGTTTGAAGACCAAGAGCACTTGAGATTAATAATACAATATTTTGTACGAAGACCACGAGGACTAAGTCAATATACGAAGGGTTTGAAGATCAAAAGTGATATATCAATAATTTTGTTGAAAGGCCAAAAAGCTCAATCAGTAAATGATTTTTATAAAAGACTAATAGTGATAGATCATGGTCGTGTTGGAGAAACAATAAATTTAGGTTAATAAATGATTTTATGAGAGGTTTAGGTCAGTGGTTTTCAAGTAAGTCTAAGTGGACTAGGTCAGTTATTGGTTTTGATTAAATACCAAGTATGCTAGATGAATAAGTGATTGTGTTATTTTTTTTAGATTAATTTTTTTTTTTTAGATAAATAAGATTTTAATTTTAGATAAATAATTTTTTTAGATTACTAGATCAATGTTGTTGGAAGACCAAGATACTTAGATACACAAATCAATTTGACTTATTTTTCTGTTCATGGTTCAATTAATATAGGTAGAAAAAGTAAATTGCTTACTTAAACGTAGTTTATTTTGCCTAAAAATACTGAAATTTAAAGGAAGTTTCAACTACTGGAAAGATAGAAAAATTAATCATCCTTGCCTAAAAACAATAAAATAAAATATATCTTTTTAACTCGCAAGCATTGTTTGTATTGGGTATTAGGTTTGAAATAGCCTAAAAACTTGAGGTACGCTTCGGGCATACACAAAGAAGTGAAACCTTATTAACAAGTAGCACGTTGTCCGTTGGGAGGTACGTGATGTAATCTATCATATATGTTCTTCACTGTCTGCTGTTATACGATAATGATAAAACGACGTGCTGCACTAACAAGGGGGCAAATTGCTTGTTTGGAACAAAATTGAAAATTAAAAAGCGAACATTTAATTGATAATATTCTATGTGGGGGATTGAGGTTACAGATAAAAATGTTTTTAGAAACACTGCTTTGGGAACGTTACTTGGTATTATGAATTGTATTTGTAACTTTTCTGAATGATAAGTTTAATCAACTTTAAAAAATAAAGTTTTTAGTTTTTGTCAGTTTTGAGTGCGTTAACTTTGTTTAACGTTAAACAAGAAAAATGTTTAAAAAATTGAAATTCTCAGATTGTGCTCATAATTTGGTCTTAATTGAAGATTCAGAACTCGTCGGTATAACAAATTTTTGTTTTAAAATTAAAATAAAGAAAACCGTGTCGAGGAATTATGTCTGATTTTTGGGGCCTGGATTTTTCGTGGATATAGAGACCCATTGATAATTTTTGTTTACTTAAGGGCTGGAAGTACTAAGGTGTTTTTGTACCGAGATGTGGGCTGCATGCCAAATTTTATCAGAATCGTCTGTCCGTTTAAGATTTCAGCTATCACTGGTGAATGGATAACCAAGTAAAAGCCACTTTTATTGCCTTAAGAGACCTAAAAGTGGTCACTGTATCCAGAAACATTTATAGCCGCCTCGGTGGTCTAGTGGATAGCGTACTAGGCTTTCATCCCGAGGATCCGGGATCGATTCCTGGCGAGGGCTTGGCATTTTCATACGCTATAAATCATCCCCACCGTCTGCATTAGCCCAAGTGTGCCCAATAGTCGGAAGTTAAAAAAAAAAAAAATCCAGAAACATTTCATGATACGTGCTTCTAGGTTATGTACTTTAGGACATTTATTTACTAGTTTCGCTTTTTGTTTTGTTTTAACGCTGTTTGCAATATACTTTTGTAGGCAATAAAAGTAAAGTAGTATTTTTTTAAAATCATTGCTAACAGTTTTTTTAAACTTTTTTTTTGTGTTTAACGTCCGACTATTGTGCACATTTGGGCTAATGCAGACGATGGGATGATTTATAGCGTATGAAAATGCCAAGCCCTGGCTGGGAATCGAACCCTGGTCCTCTGGGTCAAAGCCGAGTACGCTGTCAACTAGGCCACCGAAGCGGCTTTGAAACTTTATATAGAAGATGAAGAAGGTGTATGCAGTAATGAAGCATCACCGTCGACGGTGTAGTCTGTAGTTCTGTATAAAGAACTTGAAAAACGGACGGATGTAATTTTCAAAGCTACGAAATTTCCTCCCGAAACGACGGCATTTTTACAACAGTGAAAATAAAATAAGAAAAATGATGTATTAATAATTTATGTAAAACATTTTTTGTAATTTTCCTTTTCTCCGGCGCGAAGGCCTAAGCTGAAGCCATTTATCATATCGGCATATTACGGCTTGTCGTGCCGGGTCTCGCCTTCATTTTGTTATTTATTGTTGCATAGGGCAAGTCATATTTCTTTCAACGGAGACGCGAGATCGTTCATTTAGTCCCCGCGGCTGATCGCAAATACATTACAGTACATGGCCGTGCGCAGCTTTGGCGAAATGTACCAGCAACGAGGGTTTTTTACTATCCTCTTGCTAATAGCCGATTTGATCACGTCTATTTGCTAACGACAAAATGTGGTTGATCGGTTAGCGAGCAAAAATGAACTGTACGGTAGTATCATTCGTAGCGCTAAAGGATTTTACTTTTACTCCCTCCATAGGGTCCTGAAATATACCCTGGGACTGTTTGTAGATTCCAGCAAAGTTAGCCTCAGACCCAAATTTGTTCTTAAACCTCAAGTGCCAAGAACGGTTCACCCTACTGTTATATCAAGGTCAGCGGATTGTCTAACAAACTAATGAACAGAACAGATTTCATGTATACGAGGTGTGTTCAGAAAGTAACGAGAATTTTAATTTTTTGAACAAAATATTTGTCTATTCTTCTACATTGACGTTGTCGCCTTCAAAATAGTCCCCATTGGAGATTATGCACTTGTGCCAGCGCTTCTTCCAATCCTCGAATCACTTCTCAAACTCGTTCTTTGAGATAGCCTTTAGTTTTTTCAGCGATGCGCTTTTAATGTCATCTACGGCTGTGAAACGACGGCCCTTTAAGGTTCTCTTTATTTTTGGAAATAGGAAAAAGTCACACGAAGCAATGTCAGGCGAATATGGAGGCTGGGGCATCGTTACTGTACTGTCTTTGGCCAAACATTCACGAACAAACAATGGAGTGTGAGCTGGTGCATTATCTTTGTGCAAAAGCAATGAATTGTTTTTCCACAGTTCCCTTGTTTGTCCACTTGTCGAGCCTTTTTCGGTCTTGGCGAGCCAGAATGCCTCCACTGGGATGATTGAGCCTCAGTTTCGACGTCATATCCATAAACCCATGTTTCGTCACCTGTTATAATACGTTTCAGTAATTCTGCATCGTCGTTGACTTCATTTAGTGACTCCTGAGCGACTTCCATTCGCCGCTGTTTTTGTTCAAAATTCAACAATTTTTAATCGAATTTTTCTGCCACTCGTTTCATACACAAAACATTGGAATCAATGGCATGACATGATCCAATCGATATGGCAACATCATTAGCGACCTCTCTAATTGTGATTCGGCGATTGTTCATAACCATTTCTTTCACTTTTCCGCGTTTTCATCGGTTGTTGATGTGCTGGGGCGTCCAGGGCGTTCGTCATCTTCAACGTCTTCACGGCCTTCTTGGAAACGCTTATACCACTCCTAAACTCTTGCTTTACACGTAGCAGACTCACCGTAGGCCTTTGTATCTACAGTGGTACACTGTATCGGTTTAACTTTAAACCGAATGGACGTTTAAGGAAAAAACGGAAATATTTTACCTTTTTTGCATAAAATAAATTTTCGCAAATACATAAACAGCTGAACATACATTTCGTATATTAATGAGTTTCATTTAAACACATGTTCTGTCCGCAGCCGCTTTGCGGTCACTAACAGCTCGTAACGCCGTGCATGCTTGCGTAAATGTAATTAGTAAATGTTGTTAATTAAAACAAAATTCATTATCATTAATATAAACCCAGATACAATTAATATTATTACATTAATAATTAAAGTACAATTAATATTGACTTATGTGTTATTAATTTGTATTCATCTTTAATATTCGCTATAACTTAAGTTGAAATTGTATTATCGGGTGAATTCGAAATCATTGCCGCCATAGAATACAATTTTCCTGTTGCATATGTTTTTACATTTATAGAATAGACGAGTACACGTGTTTGTACACTGTACAAAATTGAGAAGCATTTTGCCTGACACTCCGTACATTATGCAGTAACGTAACCGGCTTCAGTCAACCACTTTAGGGTATAATATTAATCAAGCCCTAATTTGCTTAATTGCACGAGGCAAGTGTGCTTGAAGGTATTCAAAGAAACCTCAAATTACAAATTAGAGTTGAATATCGAGGGGAAGGGGTGGAATAAAGAAGACATTAGTTATGCCTGGACGCCATTACAGAGATAAGGGCTCTTAATGAACCCGTGTAAGAACTTCTAATTACCTTTCAGCCGTCGAGAAAATTAAATCTTTTAAGAGGCCATTTCAACAGTCGTTATACATGATTCAAAATGCCGGGCGAATTTTAAGCGATTTACGTTGTTTAATGTTCGAAAACGTAAATATAAATGCACTGAAGTATTCACGCTGTTTGAGTTTTTATTACGGCCGGGTTAGCAGTCGTTCGCGAAATTATTAAAAATAAATAATTGCAACAAAATATTAAACAGACTTTATCTCCTTCGGTACAAGCATTTTTCCAAATTACACCAGAAAAAATCAGCCTAAAATCGGTTCATCTGATTTTGGTCATTCGGCCATTGTACTAAATCATTGTACTGAATTTAGAATAAAAGAAAAAAATATCGTGGTTTGCTTTTTCCGGTTTACTCCCGCGCCGGCAATCACTTTTATTTCGTATTTACGTAAGCTTCAAATCTGATAAAAAATTGTGCAAAATGTGGTGAACCGATTTTGTGAATTTTTAAAATTTTTCTCAGTACCTCTCAAACCGGATTTTCATAGTTCTAACGAAGCATCCGTTGTTTAGGTATATACGGACTAAAAATTTCATCAAATTCTTTTGAGAAAATCGTTTTTTTATGTTTTTTCGCCCAAAAAAAAAGGATTTTGAACAACTCTCTTGGAAAGTCTGCGCGTGTCTCTTTTGTCTATGTATGCTAAGATATATAGATATTTGATTGTAAAATAAATATGAGATCTGTACATTACAGATTTGTTCTCCGGTAATAGTGTTTAATTGAAGTGTTAAAACTTGCTTCGTTTTAAAACAATTATTGCAGTTATCAAGTAATAAATTTGGTTGAATAGCGTTTATTATTTTAATTACTAAGTTATTAATTAACTAGCTGCCGCAGAAATAATAAAGAAATATTTAAAAGAATCGAATGAAAAGAAAGTATTTATTTTCTCGCTGATAATTAGTTTTGCATAATATTTGAAGTGATATCCGTTTTCACCCCTCCCAATACATTATGGGATTCTGCAGCGCATCCTATGATCGATGTGTTCCAGCGACACGTTGAATTGTATTATTTCGTCGCTGAAGAATAATATCACGCGTATCACGTTCTTCGCCAACTGTGACAATCGCAACTTCATGACGGTAGCTGTCCGGCAGCGTCCGGCTGCTATCCGAGGGGTGTTTCGTCGGCTAGTATTTGAAGTGCTTAACGTTCCGCCGGTAAGTTGTCAGTTGAAGTTTTGCATAATGTTAACAATGCATTGTGTTGGCGGGAAAATGTTTGCAAGTAACATATTGTGTGGGTGTCTGGACTTGCATCACAACTTTCGTTAACTTGTGCATCATCTTCATCCATAAAGTAGATTTGTAGAAGTGTATGTTCAGCGCCGGTGGTATATTTGGCCTTGAATTTTGAAAGTAGGCGTGTACTGATCTTGGAAAACTTTGTATTCACAATCGGATAAACGGTATGGCAAAGGTTTCGAAAAATACGCTTTTCACTACAAAGGGTGATTTTTAAGGGTGAAGGGGTTGAGTATTACAACTCTTTTATAGTCTATAACCTTGACGGAACATTTAGCAAACAACGTCATTACAATCGGATGAACGGTATGGCAAGATTTCAGAAAAATAGGTTTTTCACTACAAAGGGTGATTTTTAAGGGTGAAGGGGTTGAGTATTACAACTCTCGTATAGCCTATAACCTTCCCGGAATATTTAGCAAACAACGTCATTATAATCGGATGAACGGTATGGCAAGATTTCCGAAAAATACGTTTTTCACTACAAAGGGTGATTTTTAAGGGTGAAGGGGTTGAGTATTACAATTCTCGTATAGCCTATTACCTTCCCGGAATATTTATCAAACAACGTCATTACAATCGGATGAACGGTATGGCAAGATTTCTGAAAAATACGTTTTTCACTATAAAGGGTGATTTTTAAGGGTGAAGGGGTTGAGTATTACAACTCTCGTATAGCCTATAACCTTCCCGGAACATTTAGCAAACAACGTCATTATAATCGGATGAACGGTATGGCAAGATTTCCGAAAATACGTTTTTCACTACAAAGGGTGATTTTTAAGGGTGCCTTCACCCCTTAAGTTTGAGGGGTGTAATACTTAAGTATTACACTTAATACTTATTACTTAATACTTATTAAGTAAGGGGGGGGTAATACTTAAGTTTGAGTATTACAACTTTCTTATAGCCTATAACCTTCCCGGGAAACTCCTGAACATTTAGCAAAAAGCCCCATCACAGTCGGATTTACGGTATGGCAAAGGTTCCGAAAATTACGTTTTTCACTACAAAAGGGTGATTTTTAAGGGTGAAGGGTTTGAGTATTACAACATTCTTAAAGCATATAACCTTCCCGGGAAACTCCAGAACATTTAGCAAAAAGCTCCATCACAGTCGGATGTACGGTATGGTAAAGGTTCTTCCGAAAATTACGTTTTTCACTACAAAGGGTGATTTTTAAGGGTGAAGGGTTTGAGTATTACAACTTTCTTATAGCATATAACCTTCCCGGGAAACTCCTGAACATTTAGCAAAGAGCCCCATCACGGTCGGATGTACGGTATGGCAAAGGTTCCGAAAATTACGTTTTTCACTACAAAGGGTGATTTTTAAGGGTTAAGTGTTTGAGTATTACAACTTTATTATAGCCTATAACCTTCCCGGGAAACTCCTGAACATTTAGCAAAAAGCCCCATCACGGTCGGATGTACGATATGGCAATGGTTCCGAAAATTACGTTTTTCACTACAAAGGGTGATTTTTAAGGTTGAAGGGGTTGAGTATTACAACTTTATTATAGCCTATAACCTTCCCGGGAAACTCCTGAACATTTAGCAAAAAGCTCCATCACAATCGGATGTACGGTATGGCAAAGGTTCCGAAAATTACGTTTTTCACTACAAAGGGTGATTTTTAAGGGTGAAGGGGTTGAGTATTACAACTTTCTTATAGCATATAACGTTCCCGGGAAACTCCTGAACATTTAGCAAAAAGCTCCATCACAGTCGGATGTACGGTATGGCAAAGGTTCCGAAAATTACGTTTTTCACTACAAAGGGTGGTTTTTAAGGGTAAAGGGGTTGAGTATTACAACTTTCTTAAGGGTTTGACTACAAAGGGTGATTTTTAAGGGTGAAGGGGTTGAGTATTACAACTAAACTCCTGAACATTTAGCAAAAGCTCCATCACAGTTTTTTTCACTACTGATTTTTAAGGGTGAAGGGTTTGAGTATTTAGCTCCTGAACATTTAGCAATAAGCCTTTTCAGTCGGATAAACGGTATTTCAGCGCATAAAATATGAACAGACAAATGTTGATTTTTATATGTTAGATATACAACAACCACTTGCCTTGTTTTACTTTTGTGTGTATAGTGGAATATTAAAAAAAAAAAAATTCCACCATCACAAACTTTAAAACTGTTCATGTTTTTTTTATGAACATATTCTTAGCAAATGTTAATTAGACTGATCTTAATGATAAGAAGATAAGAAACATACTTGCGCTAGTGTGGTGTGTACACTGTCTGAGGGCTTTAGCCTTAGGTTTTGTGCAGCAGTTGTGTAAATAGAAGCGTGCATTGCTTATAACCTGTCTTTACCAGATTTCTTTGAAATACACTCACAACTAACGCGCTTTGTGGTTTTGTTGCAGGTAAGCTGTATGTGAAGGCTGTCATGTTATCAGTATTTGTGCATGGCCTATTTGTAAGTACAGTGCAGTATGTTCTTTGCGAGCGCCTTCAAAGTAAGATTGTTTGTTTGTGGTACAGCCGGTTTACAGAACGTTTATTTAATGTCACAATAGTAAACGATTAACATAACGGGTTAGTTTAATTTTGCGTTCTGTTTGTAGAAAGTATTTAATCAAAGATTACCTAATCTCCAATTAAGCTATCATTAAGTTTAAAGAAAGATTAAGCAGAGTACTTACAGCCGTTACTGAAACATTTATTTAATGCCACGTTAACGTAATTACAAATTAAATTTTGCAGTTTTTCTAGAAAACAGTTAAAGTTAATCTCTAGTTGAAATCTAACTAAAGATTAATTTGAAGAAAAAAACTGTTTTCAACATACGATCAACTTGAATATCGTAATTTTTAGGTTGGGTTAACTGTGTATTTTTTCCATAATTACATTGTTTTTTGCTTACACTTTTATGCAACATTTTTGAGTACAATAGGCTATTGTTTTTTTTTGAGAAAACCTTCTAGAATTGGATCGATAAGTGATAGTACTGCCTGACCAAGAGACTAAATCAATGAGTGATTGTGTTAGAAGAACAAAAGTGCTAGGTGAATAAGAGATTTTATGGGAAGACCACTTTTGGTCAAGAGGATTAAATCAATAAGTGATTGTGTTAGAAGAACAAGAGTGCTAGGTGAAAAAGAGATTTTATGGGAAGACCAAAAGAGTTGGATCAATAAGTGATAGTACTGATTGACCAAGAGGACTAAATCAATAAGTGATTTTGTTAGAAGAACAAGAGTGCTAGGTGAATAAGAGATTTTATGGGAAGACCAAAAGAGTTGGATCAATAAGTGATAGTACTGATTGATCAAGAGGACTAAATCAATAAGTGATTTTGTTAGAAGAACAAGAATGCTAGGTGAAAAAGAGATTTTATGGGAAGACCAAAAGAGTTGGATCAATAAGTGATAGTACTGATTGATCAAGAGGACTAAATCAATAAGTGATTGTGTTAGAAGAACAAGAGTGCTAGGTGAAAAAGAGATTTTATGGGAAGACCAAAAGAGTTGGATCAATAAGTGATAGTACTGATTGATCAAGAGGACTAAATCAATAAGTGATTTTGTTAGAAGAACAAGAGTGCTAGGTGAAAAAGAGATTTTATGGGATAACTAAAAGAGTTGGATCAGTAAGTGATAGTACTGATTGATCAAGAGGACTAAATCAATAAGTGATTTTGTTAGAAGAACAAGAGTGCTAGGTGAAAAAGAGATTTTATGGGAAGACCAAAAGAGTTGGATCAATAAGTGATAGTACTGATTGATCAAGAGGATTAAATCGGTAAGTGATTTTGTTAGAAGAACAAGAGTGCTAGGTGAATAAGAGATTTTGTACGAAGACCAAGGGGCATTTCAAAGGAAAGTTTTCAGTGGATTTCAAAACACTATCTTCAAAAGGAAGGCTTTTCAGTGGATTTCAAAACGATTAGATCTTCAAAATGAAAGTTCTTAGTTAACTTTAAAACGACTATCTTCAAAAGGAAGGTTTTCAGTGGACTTCAAAACGATTATATCTTCAAAAAGGTTTTCAGTGGACTTCAAACAAATTTATTTTCAAAAGAAAGGTTTTCAGAGGACTTCAAAACGATTATATCTTCAAAAGGAAGGTTTTCAGTGGACTTCAAATGACTTTATTTTCAAAAGGAAGGTTTTCAGTGGACTTCAAACGACTTTATCTTCAAATGGAAGGTTTTCAGAGGACTTCAAAACGATTATATCCTCAAAAGGAAGGTTTTCAGTGGACTTCAAAACAATTATATCTTCAAAAGGAAGGTTTTCAGTGGACTTCAAACGATTATATCTTCAAAAGGAAGGTTTTCAGTGGACTTGAAAACAATTATATCTTCAAAAGGAAGGTTTTCAGTGGACTTAAAAACGATTATATCCTCAAAAGGAAGGTTTTCAGTGGACTTCAAAACGATTATATCCTCAAAAGGAAGGTTTTCAGTGGACTTCAAAACGATTATATGTGCAAACGATGGTTTTTATTGGACTTCAAAACGATTATATCCTCAAAAGGAAGGTTTTCAGTGGACTTCAAAAGGAGAAATCTTAATACGCAGCTTTCACACTGATTTTATGTAAACAAATTACACACGCGTGCGTGCGTGCACACACACATAATAGCATCGGCGCTCATTTCAAGGTCCTAAGTTTGTGTCTTGCCGTCATGTGATTCCAATAGCTCATTTAGTAAAGAAAATTCGCCGATAAAGTGAAAGGGACTTCATAAAGAATAAAGTAAATACATTTACAGTTTTTCAATTAGGAACTTATCAGAGCCGATACAGCAAAAGAAGTGTTGAACTGTTTGAAAAGGGAAACAATTTAAAAAAAAAATACAGGAAAGTTTGACAGAAAGTTCGCAATACACACAGATCACTAATCACCAGTTACACCCCCCCACTTCCCACTTCTGTTTTGTTTCTTCTGCGCACAGATAATTCCGCTTCTAACGGATAAAACTCGGCCTAATTTGTTTTACTTTGCATTGCACGAGGCAGTTTATATTTCAATTAACAAGTTCGCGCAGATCCGACTTTCACTTTATTTTGTAATTTGTAAGCGCGGCCAAATATTTATCTAATACAACGTAGCAACGTAAACAGAGTCGTGTTCAATGTAAACATTGGCTTAATTTTGTACGGTTTTAAAATGTTTGTACTTTATTGTAACCGTGTAATTTGCAATTTGTGAAAAAAGTCAATTACAGCGAAGCAACGGTTAAAGTTAATTAAGTAATAAACAGACCAGCTGAGCGGTGTAGCTACGTCATCGTGTGCTGGACTTTACGGTTGTTCATTCAATAATTAAATTAGTGAATTAATAATTAAATAATTAGATATCGTTTTATATTTGGACATGATATCGTGATATATTTGTGTCGTGATAACGTCTTATTGTTGTCAATGATTTCGTGCTGAATTTGGTCATGATACCGTCTTATTGTTGTCAATGGTATTGTGTTATATTTGGTCATGATGTTGGTCCAATATTTGTCCATGATATCGTGTTATATTTGGACCATGATACCATCTTATTGTTGTCCATGATATCGTTTTATATTTGGACATGATACAGTCTTATTGTTGTCCATGATATTTTATATTTTACATGATACCGTCTTATTGTTGTCCATGATATCGTTTTATATTTGGACATGATATCGTGAAATATTTGTGTCGTGATAATGTCTTATTGTTGCTAATGATTTCGTGCTGAATTTGGTCATGATACCGTCTTATTGTTGTCATTATGGTCATGATACCGTCCAATATTTGTCCATGATATCGTGTTATATTTGGACCACGTCTTATTGTTGTCAATGGTATTGTGTTATATTTGGTCATGATACCGTCCAATATTTGTCCATGATATCGTTTTGTATTTGGACATGGTACCATCTTATTGTTTTCCATGATATCCTTTTTATATTTGACATGATACCGTTTAATTGTTGTCCATGATATCGTTTTATATTTGGACATGATACCGTCTTATATTTGGTCATGATACCGTCTTATTGTTGTCCATGATATCGTTTTATATTTGTATCATGATACCGTCTTATTGTTGTCCATGATATCGTTTTATATTTGGACATGATACAATCTTATTTTTTTCCATGATATTATTTTATATTTGACATGATACCGTCTTATTGTTGTCCATGATATCGTTTTATATTTGGACATGATATCGTGATATAATTGTGTCGTGATAATGTCTTATTGTTGTCAATGATTTCGTGCTGAATTTGGTCATGATACCGTCCAATATTTGTCCATGATATCGTTTTATATTTAGACATGATGCAATCTTATTATTGTCCATGATATCATTTTATATTTGACATGATACCGTTTTATTGTTGTCCATGATATCGTTTTTTTTTTTTTTGGACATGATATCGTCTTATATTTGGTATGCTGTGGACTTTAGCGTACGTATTTTGCCGTTAATTTTTTCACTAGTTACATCAATCTCCCATGCTCATTGGTATAACGGGAAAAACAACTACTAAATTTGACATTATTTCTTGAGACTGCCTACCTGATAATATATTATTATTATTCCTTTATTATTCCTAATTTCAGAATCTGATATAAATTTCTAATCTAAGTAAGCAACAGGGTTATAAAAACGCTAGTATATATTTTAGTGAAATATATCTGAATATTTTGTTTTTAATCATATTTAAGTAACTGTTCTTTTATGGCATAAAAACAGATGATATTAAATCTACACAAAGATTTACTACCGGTCACAGATGAAACAAAATATCGCACAGAAATGTTGAAACTGGATCTCGGCCGCACGTTGTATTACAGTCCGCCTAATTAATGTTTTGTGTTCCGCGTAATGACTGCGCAATTAGTATGCCTGCAAGACAACCAAATAACAATTAGGCAAAGTATTCCATAATGGCGGCCGCAGCTGTTCCGCACCCTCATATATCAATCGTTTGTTTTTACAGAGAAAAACGAGCTCGTGTTATCCCCTGAATGCGGCAGCTTTAAAAACAAAATTGTTTTCCTTAGCGGTCGCTGTTGAACGGAAGTGGTTGTACGGACTGAATAGGAATAAAGCGGAGAGCTCATTTAGCATCAGTCATTGGTGGACGTAAGTGCTCTCTGCCGGGATCAATCTGAACTAAGTATCCACGTCGGCTGTTTTCTACGTTAAAGCCCGTTACATTTATCACTCTCACGTGCGAGTTAAGGTTCAAATTGCGTGTACTTTCTTATATGAAATAGCGGCATGCAACCCTGTCACTCATGACTTTTGAACGAATTTGCTAAATATTCGTCGATGAAATAAATTCCATTTTTATCCCCTCAACGCGCACTTCATAAAAAATGAAAACGATAAAAAATATTTTTTTATTTGCAAATATATGCTTTTGTTTCTGCGCGTTCCTGCTTTCTGCGTCTAAGCCGTCGTACCGCCGCGCCGCATTTGTATTTCATTTAAATTTCTGTTTCTATAAACAGAATTATATCTTTAATGTATATCTAATAATACAAAATACAAATTATTTAAAAAAAATAAAATACTGATTAATAAAAGCTTCATTTAATAAAAACCACCAAAAAAGCTTCAAGTGGGAGAACAATACATTGAGACAGTGAAAGAATTCAAATATATTGGGGAATGGATCAGCTGGAACGCTCTAGAGAAAAAAGCTATGGAATCTAGGAGAAATAAAGTTGAATTAGCCTTCCAACTTACCAAGGACACATACAACAAGAAGTCCCTCTCCTGGAATACAAAGATAAGGCATTATCATACTGTAATTAAACCAGAAGCCTTATATGCACTTATATATGCACCTTATATGACTTTTGAACGAATTTGCTGAAAAAATATTTCGAGACAAGAAAAACAAAATCGTTTTGTAAATTGGTTCAAGCACTGTAATATACTGGACAAGCTCCCTCCCTATTTAGCAAAATCTTTTCTTTCGCATCCAAATGGTTGCAATTTAAATCCTTAAGTGTTCATGACGTTTGTCTCACACTTAAAGAAAAAAACATGATTTCACAAATGCATTCACCTTTCAAATTCTTGTATTTTTTAATTTATATTGCAAACCAACCACAATATAAACCAGAAAGTGTGAAATTAGAAAAGGCTTATTTAAGAGATTTTGTCGCCGATTCAATGGTAAAAACACCAAAAACGATTTTTGTTTGTTTGTTATTTTAAGGCGAGAAGCACATTGAAGCTATTATCGCCTCCCTAAATGTAAGTGTGAGTGTAAAGTGTAAAAGTCGTAAGTGTAGTGTTGTAAGTGTAAGTGTGTGTTAGACTCTGGTACCACGAGGGACGTCTAAATCCTCTCAATAGGTGTAGCTAGTCTGCACCCCCTGCGGGGACCAAAAACGAATGTGTTATGTGTTAACGATTTTCGTAAAATACTCAAAAAAACATATAAGGTGGCAATTCAGATTGTTTTAAGATTCTGAATAACTAGATTCTTCAACCTATTATCAACATATACTGTTGAGCAAAGTTAAAACACAAACACACACACACACACACACACACACACACACACACACACACACACACACACACACACACACACACACACACACACACACACACACACAAATGCCCGCACGCATGCAAACACTTGACAGTGGGTTCGGCAAAGGAAATAAAATCACACTGGTTCTTGTTTTACTGGCGTTGTGGCTCAAAAGTGAATTGTACTAAAATTTGTTGGTTAGTTGTATCTTGAAACACCCACATCTAGATCTACACGTAGTGGGGTCCGATACACGAGGCTGGCGACAGCTCATTTTTGCGCGAAAATTCGAATGAAGTAGGACTTTAAAACAACGGGGTACAGAGGATTGTTGGTACATTTACATACACACGCGGGTGAGTGTGCGGGTACACAGACACACTTCACGCATAAAATAACCTTTTACTTGATGTTACTTTTTGTAAAATTCGCTTCAGTCTTGTCGGCGAGACAGCTGCGTGCCGCGATTACTGCAGTACTGTTGGGTAAGCTACTGTAGTTGAACGCCGTTTGGTAAGGTTTGGTAATTAATTAAAATTCGCTGGAAAGCACGAACAGACATGTAAACGTAGAAACTCCCCGACTACACTTCCTCGAGTCTGTCTTGTTCCTATCATTTAATTTCTTGTCCATCGAGTATATTAACCTCGTGCAGAGTGTTGAAAATTATTTTGTACGATGAACAATTCAATTTCAATAATAAAAATAATCGCGACACGCAGCTGTTTCACTGTCGTGATGGAAGCATATTCCTAACAATTTTGAAAACTGATTTACCTGTTTTGAACAAGTTTCATATCCGTATTTCCTGTAGAATTTGAACGTTTAAAATGGTGATTTATAGAGATTTTAACGCTGATCAGGCAGGTGAAATACGATTTGTCATATTTAAAAATTTGACGTGTAGAATGCTTTAAGTAATTTTTGACGGATTTCGTTGTGCAACGAAGTTACAAAAATTTACCTTTTGAGCGTTCGTTTCTCTGAAGGATTATCGAAGTGTATATATTGGTTCAGTTTTAAATATATTGAATATTTTTTTTATTAACGGTCTCTTTTCAGTTTACGCCCTTCTAAAATGTCAAGTCTCCTTTCTCGTTTCGCTTCGCTTCAGATTTCAGAAAAACATTTTCTTTGAATAATTTCACGTATTATTAAATTCGTGTAATGTTTCATTACATTTGACTGTTTATTTACGTTTGCCGTACACCTTTGTTTTCCTCATTGTTATGCATATTTATTCATTACGCTTTGTGTATGAAAAAATCCATATTTTTAGTCAACTAGACCTTGGATTTAACGGCGGCCGTTCATTCGAACAGAAAATACTCGCGCAGTTTGTTCTTATTTTAATTAAATAACTCCGCCGCGAACGATCCGCAAACAAACGCCCCCCCCCAAATGTCGGATTCAAGTCAGCGTTTTAGTAAATGATTTTTCTTTATTCAGAATAAGGGAGCAATATATTCTCGTCACACGTTTTTTTTATATCGTATTTCGTATTCGAAGAAAACAAATTCGTTCGCTCTTTTACATACATCTTTCTGTATTTCTTATTTTAAAGAAGAATATCTGCAAATATTTCGCGATATTTTCGAAACACTTGTACCCGAAACAGATAACAAAACGGGCATCTGCATAAGTTTGGTGCTGTCGTGGAGTGTGCAAGACTGGTTTATGGACAGACGGAGGAAGCGAAGCTTCATAAAATTTCCATCCAATTTGTACGAAGAAGACCCTTTCCAGATATAAAGCCGAGTAACTGTTTATCCTTTCATATTGTTTTGTTTGTTTATCTGTGAGAAAGCTGGATTTGCAAATTGTTCGATTGAAGAATGAAGATGTGATAAACGGGAACAAGAGGTTATAATGGTAACACGTCCGTCGTCAAAATTAACGAAGAGAATAACTGTTGTATAAAATCATTTGTTTTTTAAAGATGAATTATATTTTGTTTGTTGTCGCGTGCTCAATGCAGTCGTGTTAGACGTGTTTCGACAAGCTCTTCACAGAATTTATCTAGCTTGAAGACGTTGGCGGTAAAGTAATATATCTAGCTTGAAGACGTTGGCGGTAAAGTAATATATCTAGCTTGAAGACGTTGGCGGTAAAGTAAGTTGACGTTGGCGGTAAAGTAATATATCTAGCTTGAAGACGTTGGCGGTAAAGTAAGTTGACGTTGGCGGTAAAGTAAGTTGACGTTGGCGGTAAAGTAATATATCTAGCTTGAAGACATTGGCGGTAAAGTAATATATCTAGCTTGAAGACGTTGGCGGTAAAGTAAGTTGACGTTGGCGGTAAAGTAATATATCTAGCTTGAAGACGTTGGCGGTAAAGTAAGTTGACGTTGGCGGTAAAGTAATATATCTAGCTTGAAGACGTTGGCGGTAAAGTAAGTTGACGTTGGCGGTAAAGTAATATATCTAGCTTGAAGACGTTGGCGGTAAAGTTATATATCTAGCTTGAAGACGTTGGCGGTAAAGTAATATATCTAGCTTGAAGACGTTGGCAGTAAAGTAAGTTGACGTTGGCGGTAAAGTAATATATCTAGCTTGAAGACGTTGGCGGTAAAGTAATATATCTAGCTTGAAGACGTTGGCGGTAAAATAAGTTGACGTTGGCGGTAAAGTAATATATCTAGCTTGAAGACGTTGGCGGTAAAGTAAGTTGACGTTGGCGGTAAAGTAATATATCTAGCTTGAAGACGTTGGCGGTAAAGTAATATATCTAGCTTGAAGACGTTGGCGGTAAAGTAATATATCTAGCTTGAAGACGTTGGCGGTAAAGTAAGTTGACGTTGGCGGTAAAGTAAGTTGACGTTGGCGGTAAAGTAATATATCTAGCTTGAAGACGTTGGCGGTAAAGTAATATATCTAGCTTGAAGACGTTGGCGGTAAAGTAATATATCTAGCTTGAAGACGTTGGCGGTAAAGTACGTTGGCGGTAAAGTAATATATCTAGCTTGAAGACGTTGGCGGTAAAGTAATATATCTAGCTTGAAGACGTTGGCGGTAAAGTAATATATCTAGCTTGAAGACGTTGGCGGTAAAGTAAGTTGACGTTGGCGGTAAAGTAATATATCTAGCTTGAAGACGTTGGCGGTAAAGTAAGTTGACGTTGGCGGTAAAGTAATATATCTAGCTTGAAGACGTTGGCGGTAAAGTAAGTTGACGTTGGCGGTAAAGTAATATATCTAGCTTGAAGACGTTGGCGGTAAAGTAAGTTGACGTTGGCGGTAAAGTAATATATCTAGCTTGAAGACGTTGGCGGTAAAGTAAGTTGACGTTGGCGGTAAAGTAATATATCTAGCTTGAAGACGTTGGCGGTAAAGTTATATATCTAGCTTGAAGACGTTGGCGGTAAAGTAATATATCTAGCTTGAAGACGTTGGCGGTAAAGTAATATATCTAGCTTGAAGACGTTGGCAGTAAAGTAAGTTGACGTTGGCGGTAAAGTAATATATCTAGCTTGAAGACGTTGGCGGTAAAGTAATATATCTAGCTTGAAGACGTTGGCGGTAAAGTAATATATCTAGCTTGAAGACGTTGGCAGTAAAGTAAGTTGACGTTGGCGGTAAAGTAATATATCTAGCTTGAAGACGTTGGCGGTAAAGTAATATATCTAGCTTGAAGACGTTGGCAGTAAAGTAAGTTGACGTTGGCGGTAAAGTAATATATCTAGCTTGAAGACGTTGGCGGTAAAGTAATATATCTAGCTTGAAGACGTTGGCGGTAAAGTAATATATCTAGCTTGAAGACGTTGGCGGTAAAGTAATATATCTACCTTGAAGACGTTGGCGGTAAAGTAATATATCTAGCTTGAAGACGTTGGCGGTAAAGTAAGTTGACGTTGGCGGTAAAGTAATATATCTAGCTTGAAGACGTTGGCGGTAAAGTAATATATCTAGCTTGAAGACGTTGGCGGTAAAGTAATATATCTAGCTTGAAGACGTTGGCGGTAAAGTAATATATCTAGCTTGAAGACGTTGGCGGTAAAGTAATATATCTACCTTGAAGACGTTGGCGGTAAAGTAATATATCTAGCTTGAAGACGTTGGCGGTAAAGTAAGTTGACTTTGGCGGTAAAGTAATATATCTAGCTTGAAGACGTTGGCGGTAAAGTAAGTTGACGTTGGCGGTAAAGTAATATATCTAGCTTGAAGACGTTGGCGGTAAAGTAAGTTGACGTTGGCGGTAAAGTAATATATCTAAGCTTGAAGACGTTGGCGGTAAAGTAAGTTGACGTTGGCGGTAAAGTAATATATCTAGCTTGAAGACGTTGGCGGTAAAGTAAGTTGACGTTGGCGGTAAAGTAATATATCTAGCTTGAAGACGTTGGCGGTAAAGTAATTTGAACATAAATATAATAAACGTAGTGTAGAGGCGTATTGTCTGCTTACTATTTCTCAAAAGTAGCCACAGATTCAAAAACATGAAAACTGAAACCCAACAACTTTTCGTAACCTCAATGTACGCCAGTAATACAAACAATTAATTAAAGAAAAATTTGAAACACAGATGCAATATCACAAGTATCGTTAACATTGTATACACCTTTTGTGAGACGGAATTTTATTTTATAGGATTGTAAAATTATAAGCTTTGAATTATAGGCACAGCAATTGTAATGCAATATAACAACTTCAATATAAAACAGTTAAAAGTAGTTTAACAATTGTACTGTTTCATCCCATATCGTATTCTTTTTAATATTTCTATAATCGGAATGGAATAGATAATGTAATGTTTTAAAATGTATCATGTTTTAAGGGCTGACTGTGATGTGCGTGATGCGACTGCTCAAATTTATATTAGTAAAAGATCAGTTGTTTTATATTAATTCCTAAATGATTTCATTGATCAGCTGATTTACTATACGTTTTAGGTTATGTTCTTAAAAACTAGCAATGTTATAATAAAAGATCAGTTGTTTTATATTAATTGGTAACGATCAGATGATTTCATTGAACAACTGATGGGCTATAATACGTTTTATGTTATGTTAAGAACTAGCTATGTTACAGTAAAAGTTCATTTGTTTTTTATTGATTCGTAACGATCAGCTGACTTTATTGAACAGCTGATAGGCAATAATACGTTTTAGGTTATGTTCTTAAAAACTATCAATGTTATAATAAAAGATCAGTTATATTAATTGGTAACGATCAGATGACTTTATTGAACAGCTGATAGGCTATAATACGTTTTAAGTTATGTTAAGAACTAGCTATGTTACAGTAAAAGTTCATTTGTTTTTTATTAATTCGTAACGATCAGCTGACTTAATTGAACAGCTGATAGGCTATAATACGTTTTAAGTTATGTTAAGAACTAGCGATGTTACAGTAAAAGTTCATTTGTTTTTTATTAATTCGTAACGATCAGCTGACTTTATTGAACAGCTGATAGGCTATAATACGTTTTAGGTTATGTTAAGAACTAGCTATGTTACAGTAAAAGTTCATTTGTTTTTTATTAATTCGTAACGATCAGCTGACTTTATTGAACAGCTGATAGGCAATAATACGTTTTAGGTTATGTTAAGAACTAGCGATGTTACAGTAAAAGTTCATTTGTTTTTTATTAATTCGTAACGATCAGCTGACTTTATTGAACAGCTGATAGGCAATAATACGTTTTAGGTTATGTTAAGAACTAGCTATGTTACAGTAAAAGTTCATTTGTTTTTTATTAATTCGTAACGATCAGCTGACTTTTATGAACAGCTGATAGGCAATAATACGTTTTAAGTTATGTTAAGAACTAGCGATGTTACAGTAAAAGTTCATTTGTTTTTTGTTAATTCGTAACGATCAGCTGACTTAATTGAACAGCTGATAGGCAATAATACGTTTTAGGTTATGTTAAGAACTAGCTATGTTACAGTAAAAGTTCATTTGTTTTTTATTAATTCGTAACGATCAGCTGACTTAATTGAACAGCTGATTATGTTACGTTTTAATACGTTTTATATTATGTTGTTAAAAATTATCTAGCTGTGATAATTTGTCTCGTGTTTTAGATCAAATTATCGTAATTAAAAAAAAGAAGACGAGAAAACATGATATATAATTTTTATTTTCGGCTCAGTAACAGAAATTAATTTTTTTGTACTTGAACGAATTCAATATGGTTTTTTGTTGCGTTTTAAAAAGTTGCATCGCGATCGCCACGAGTAGTTAGTGAATGTGTTAATAATTACGTATTCAAACGATTTTTATTAAACTTTGCTCAAATGAAGCCTAGTTCTTAAAAAGAAGACAAAAATTATTAATCGCTACGTACGTATATTGTTCGGAGGTCTGTTGCATACTTGAACTTACAAAACTCGTCGTCGAGACTTCGGTTACTGCCGTGTTTCAGTTAAAGCCGATCTCACTTTCTCGTTTGTCTGACTTAAATTATGGATGTTATGGAAAAAACGTAAGAAATATCGAAAGTAAGTGGAAAATCAGCCCGATCTATTAAAATCGTTTTATCAGATTTTGTTCTAATTTTGGGGACCTATTTATAATTTAAGTCAGTGTAGCAAATTTTTTAATGTATACAGTTACAGCTTGGTGGAAGTGATATATAAAAGAACACTTATCTCCGACGTGATTTTGTTTTTCTGTGTATTTTTTAACCGTAAATTCGAGTTATTTTCAATTTGGAACAATAGTTTAATTGTTCTAATGAAAAACGTAAGTACTGATATTATGCCGATTATTCGGGTTTTACGACGGGGATATGAATAAAGCAAGAAAACCTTTTCTCAAAATACGTTTTGATGCCTTTATTTGGAGAAAAAATCACTTGCATTTATATTTCCAATCGTCGTGCCTGGTTTTCGTGAATTACTGCTTTGGAAATAATTATATTAATTAAAACCCGTTAAACAGATTACAGTTACTTAGTTAACACACACACGCACGCACACACACACACACACACGCACGCACACACACACGCACGCACTCACGCACGCACACTCACACATACACACGCGCGCGCGTGCGCACACTCACGCGCACACACACACACACACACACACACACCCATACACGCTCGTACGCACTCACAAATACACACACACACACACACACACACACACACACGTACGCGCGCACACACACACACACACACACTCACACACATACACGCACACACACGCACGCACGCACGCACACACACGCGCGCGCACACACACACACACACACACACACACACACACACACACACATACACACGCGCGCACGCGCACACACACACACACACACGCACACACACGCACGCACACGCACGCACACACACACACACACACACACACACACACACACACACACACACACACACACACACACACACACACACACACACACACACACACACACACACACACACACACACACACAGTAAACTAAGCTAACCGATACGGTATGAATAGTCCGGCCACGTTAAATACGAAACTGCTGCACAGGCGAACATGTACAGTGACGGTTAATTAAAGGAGTTCAGAGGTGTAGCGGCGTTAGCTGGGTACTGATAAGACGCTGCAGACATCCATTAAAGCCGAACCTAGTTAATCAGGTAAGCCGGAATCGTTTCTGCAGTAGTCAGAGGACAAACAGACTTTGTCGGATCTGTTCGGTTGTCCTAATCTGTCCTAATCGCTTCACGTACGTACTATTTTACTGACGTCACTTTTTAACATATGTTTTAGTGATATGATGCGAGGAACATGTTTGTACTGATTACATAACAGCATATTTTGCGTTTCGCAAGTATGAAAGTATTATAATTAAAATACTGTTTTTATTGTTAGCTTTGGCACGAGGAGTGAATAGTTTTTTTTTTGTGTTTAACGTCCGGCTATTGTGCACACTTGGGCTAATGCAGACGATGGGATGATTTATAGCGTATGAAAATGCCAAGCCCTGACCGGGAATCGAACCCGGGTCCTCGGGGTGAAAGCCTAGTACGCTATCCACTAGGCCAGCGCCTCGCTGGAGTGAATAGAAAAAAATTCTGTCGAACTGAAGAACGTAACAGAAATATGGAACGATCGATTAAACGAATTTCGACTCTATTTCTGTCCCTTTTTTTCGATAACGGTACGCGCGTATTGTATGAAAACGTTGAGTTTCTCTGGTTTCCGTATTTTGCCTACACGTGCACGTTGTAACCGTTTATAATAAATTCGAAATTAATATAAACGTTTATAATAATTGTTGTTAATATTATTTTTTTCAACAACAATTTGAAATGTAGCATATCAGCTGTTCAACGAAATCAGCTGATCGTTACGAAATACTATAAGGCAGCTGATATTTTACTATAGCTATCGGTGGCCTAGTTAATAGCGTACTAGGCTTTTACCCCGAGGACCCGGGTTCGATTCCCGGCCTGGTCTTGGCATTTTCATACGCTATAAATCATCCCATCGTCTGCATTGGCCCAATTGTTTACAATAGTCGGATGTTAAACACAAAAAAAACGTAAGTATGAGTGTAAAATGTTAATGTCGTCAGTGTAGTGTTGCAAGTGTAAGTGTGTGTTACACTCGGGTACCGCGACGTCACTGCATTTTCTACACAAAATATTTGTCATATGAAAACTCATTTTGTATGAACTTTGTATGAGCTTTGTATGAGCTGCGAATGTTCAGCAGCCGCCTCGGTGGCCTGGTTGATAGCGTACTGAGCTTTCACCCCGAGGACCCGTGTTCGATTCCCGGCCAGGGCTTGGCATTTTCATAAGCTATAAATCATCCGATTGGTTGTCGGACAATAAATTGTCCGATTGATTGTCTGCATTAGCCCAAGTGTGCACAATAGTGTCGGACGTTAAAAAAAAAAAAAAATACTGTAGCCACAGTAAATAATTTGTCAGCTAAGTTCACGTATTTATTTATTCAAACAAAACAAGATATTTGTAAATATATGTTCAAACTAATTATTCTATTCAGCAAAGGCGTTATTAATCTGTCGGTAACTCCCCGCGTTTCACAGTGTACTTTTTCTTGGTGTACTATAATGTTTTCCTTAATTTGACAAGATTTCCATGTTTCAGAATTTCTCAGTATTAAAAGTGATCAAGGCAATTTTTTTTTAACTTAGTCTTTAGAGGATGTACCGCTGACGTCAAACGTTAACAGCGTTCAGTAACGTAGCGTGGGAAGAGGGTATCTATAAATTGTTTATTAATGTAATTGGAATATTTAAAATGCTAATTTAAACAAATCATAACGCTAGTTGCAATGATAAAAAAGATTTTCAAGAAACAAAGGCTTTTAAAAGCAACGATTTTTAAAAATTTGTTAATTTTTACCGTTTTGATCTATAAAGAACTTTTTCTTAGAATCTATGGAAATAAATTTTAGTTCAAAGTTTAATTCAAATCGAGGAAAATTTCAAACGTAATTTTTTTAAAGTGCATTCCAGATTTCAACTTTAATTCACATACTGTAATTTTGCTTCTTGCTTTATCGTAATATCTGTCGCGAAAATTTATTTTTCAAAGGAAATTCCATCGAGAGAAAAGTTTTTTTGTAACCATGCATTTAATTATTGAATGAACAACTATAAAGTCCAGCACACTGTGACCGTTCAAATACGGCGATGACGTATATATCGCATACGCGTTCGAATTTGTAAATATTCTAATTTTTCTTATGGATTATAAATATAAATTAGATTTTTATCGACACCAAACGAATAAATTGCGTTATAAATTTTACGGAGAAAACCTTATTACAATCAAACCAATAGTTTCTGAAACGCAAACGTTTGTAATACGAATTAGAATAACGTAACATGAAAGTTAAAGTCTGTTTTCTGTTATCATTAATTTAATTATGGAATGAAGCTGACCCGTTTCCCCCACCACGCTAACCATGCCTCTGAACTTATCATTTCTCGTTACCTATGTTACCGTGGCATAGATAAATGTTTTCAAACGCATTAGTTTCTTAGAATCAATTACAGTAGGCCTAAATATTTAGATTTAAAAGGTAGAAAAGCGTTCTTGAAACTGACAGAACTTCTCCGTTCATCTTCGACTCAGCTCAGCGAAACTCCGCTCCGAATTTGGTGACCGCACGGCCTTACAATTTTACCCTTTAACTACCCCTAATATTTTTTGTCGCTCCCTATACTTTCCCTCGGTTCGGACCACTACGAAATCCCACTTTCGCCAAATTTTTAATGATAAATCGCATACGCACTCGAATTTATCAGTATTCTAATTTGTGTTTATGCGATAAAAAAACAATTACTTAAATATGATCAAAAACAAAATATTCAGATATATTTCACTAAAATATATACTAGCGTTTTTATAACCATGTTGCTTACGTAGATTAGAAATTTATATCAGATTCTGAAATTAGGAATAATAAAGGAATTATATTATCGGGTAGGCGGTCTCAAGAAATAATGTCGAATTTAGTAGTTGTTTTTCCCGTTATACCAATGAGCATGAGAGATTGATGTAACTAGTGAAAAAAATTAACAGCAATACGTACACTAAGGTCCACCGTATACCAAATATAAGACGATATCATGTCCAAATACAAAACGATATCATGGACAACAATAAGATGGTACCTTGTCCAAATATAAGACGATATCATTTCACAAAAAACACAATATCATGGACAATAGTAAGACGGTATCTTGTCCAAATATAAAACGATATCATGGACAACAATAAAATTATATTATGGTACAAATATAACACAATATCATGGACAACAATAAGACGATATCATGACCAAATATAAGACGATATCATTGCACAAATATAACACAATATCATGAACAACAGTAAGACCGTATCATGTCCAAATATAAAAAGATATCTTGGACAACAATAAAACTGTATCATGTCAAATATAAAATGATATCATGGAAAACAATAAGATGGTATCATGTCCAAATACAAAACGATATCATGGACAACAATAAGACGGTATCATGACACAAATGTAACACAAAATGGACAAATATAGGATGGTATCTTGACCAAATATAACACATTATGGACAAATTTAGGACGGTATCATAACACAAATATAACACTATATTATGAACAACAATAAGACGGTATCGGCACAAATATTACATGATGTCATGGACAATAAAAGATATTGTCTGTAATGTAAATACGGCCACTGAAAGCATAACGGAGCTGAGCGAAGTCAAATCAACGGCGTCGCTGCGCGCGTTGCTTTGACTGTTTAGGTGCCGTTTTGAAGCCGACTCCGTTTCCCTCACCACGCTAACCATGCCTCTGAACTTATCATTTCTCGTTATCTATGTTACCTATGGCATAGATAAATGTTTTTAAATACATTAGTTTCTTAGAATCAATTACAGTAGGCCTAAATATTTAGATTTAAAAGGTAGAAAAGCGTTCTTGAAACTGACAGAACTTCGCCGTTCATCTTCGACTCAGCTCAGCGAAACTCCGCTCCGAATTTGGTGACCGCACGGTATTACAATTTTACCCTTTAACTACCCCTAATATTTTTTGTCGCTCCCTATACTTTCCCTCGGTTCGGACCACTACGAAATCCCACTTTCGCCAAATTTTAAATGATAACTCGAATGTATCAGTATTCCAATTTTGCCTGTGAACCATAAATAAAGATTAGAATTTTATCGACACCAAACGAAGAAGTTACATTACAAATTTTACGGAAAAAACTTTATTACTTTCAAACCAATAATTTCTAAAACACATACGTTTGTAACACGAATTAGAATAACCTAAAATTAAAGTTAAAATCTGTTTTCTGTTCTCACTGATTTAATTATTGAATGAACAACCGTAAAGTCCAGCACACGATGACGTAGCTACACCGCTCAGCTGGTCTGTTTATTACTTAATTAACTTTAACCGTTGCTTCGCTGTAATTGACTTTTTTCACAAATTGCAAATTACGCTGTTACAATAAAGTACAAACATTTTAAAACCGTACAAAATTAAGCCAATGTTTACATTGAACACGACTCTGTTTACGTTGCTACGTTGTATTAGATAAATATTTGGCCGCGCTTACAAATTACAAAATAAAGTGAAAGTCGGATCTGCGCGAACTTGTTAATTGAAATATAAACTGCCTCGTGCAATGCAAAGTAAAACAAATTAGGCCGAGTTTTATCCGTTAGAAGCGGAATTATCTGTGCGCAGAAGAAACAAAACAGAAGTGGGAAGTGGGAGGATGTAACTGGTGATTAGTGATCTGTGTGTATTGCGAACTTTCTGTCAAACCTTTCTGTGTGTGTGTTTTTTTTAATTATTCTCAAACAGTTCAACACTTCTTTTGCCGTAACGATTTTAAAAGGATTTACTGGAAGTCGTCATTTAAAAGTGACTTTAATAAAAATGAATGCTTATTTTTAATTTAAGATACATTTTAAAGTAGATTAAGTAAGGCATAAACTTATACACTGCATTTACACTTATGCAAACATTCCATTTTTCAAGTGGTTATTTTTTTTTTTTTTTTTGTTTAGTGTAGTACTGTTTCGTGCAAATATTCTAAATTTTTACAATAAAACCATTTCTATTAATGAGAAGTTGTGTGTACTTATAAATATGTGCACTGATGTAAATAAAACCTAAAGGAGAAATTTGGCGGGAAATCGAAATTGTAAAAAAGAGAAAAATTCATGGTGCATTGACCTATACCTTGTTGGTCAATAAACTCACTTTATTAGATAACATAGGATACCAAAACTGTACAACCAAATAGTAAATACAACTATACATGACGCCCTAAATTCGAATTTTCCAACTGGTCTCTCAAGGTACTTTAAAATATTTACTCAATATTTTAAAAGAAAGTTGACTGTTAAATATATATCTAAATATGCCAACAAATCTAAACCTGCCGGCTGAGTAAGCAGCTGATTATATCTAATATATAACAAAACTGCCATAACCTAAAAACGCATGAAAATAAACTCATACAAGTCAAAGTATGTGCAATTTTTACTCATATAAAACGTGTGAGGAAATCTTAAGGTTCACACAGTTTCTGTGAGCGTTTTTATCACGTGCTGTAACGTGATTTGTCAATGTGACTTAACGTATACAAATCGTTATACAATTATACCAACGTAAACACACCATAAGATAGAAGGATACTAAATACACCCCTCAGGGGGTGCAGATCAGCTGCACCTATTGAGAGGATTTAGGCGTCCCTCGCGGTACCCGAGTCTAACAAACACTTACACTTACAACACTTCACTTACGACTTTAACACTTTACACTCACACTTACATTTAGGGAGGCGATTTAATAATTATTTCTCAATGTGCTTTTCGAGTTAAAATAAAAAAAAAAACGACACTAATTACAAGGGTTAGTTTTTTAGTAAATACAAGTGCATTCTTACTTTTCCTCCCTCTCCAAACTAAATTCTTATTGTCAAGCTGTTGGCAGAGTTTCTACGTTTACAGGTCTGTTGGTGCTTTCCTGCAAATTTTAATTAATTACCAAGCCTTACACCATTCGGCACTCTATTACAGTAGCTTACCCAACAGTACTGCAGTAATCGCGGCACGCAGCTGTCTCGCCGACAAGATTAAATCGAATTTCTAGAGTAACAATCACATCACGTAAAAGGTTCTTTAAATTGCAGAGTGTGTCTGTGTGCGTGCGCCTGTGTGTATATATGTAAATGTACCAATAATCCTCAGTATCCTACCTACGTCGAATTTTCACGCGAAAATTAGCTGAGTCTTTGGCCTTGTTTATCGGACCCCACTACGTGTGGATCTACGTAAGGGGTTAACTGTTTTTCTGCTTCGATCACCGAAATAAATTTGTTTTATTCCGTAGACCCACATATGTTTACAATGTGTTGCACAATTATCACCTCAAATGAAGTTTTTACAACACTTTTTTTTCACCCAACTTTGGGGTACACTAAATCAATCACTTCTTAATGTTCTGTGCCTTCCTCGTAGCCCAGTATTGCTTCATACGTTGTGATCTTGCTTTTCTTCGTCAGAGATTTGGATCGTTCGCTTGGATTTGACTTTGCCTTGGAACCGTTGCTTCTTGTCCTTGGTTATTGTTTTGGCTGTTCTGTCCATGAGCATAGTGTCAGTGATCTGTAGTTCTGTTGTGTCTTTCTCCGTTTCACTAAACCAAAGTGGTTTGGCTCTTCTACTGCGAAAGTAGTCAATTATTTTTTTTGGTTAGTCTATTTTTGTCCATTCGGAGGATGTGCCCATAAAAATCAATTCTCCTTTTTCTTATTGTGTCTGATAGTGTTTCAGTTTTTCTGTAAAGAGTTTCATTACTGATGCGGAGTAATTGGTTGTTACGGAATTTGGGGCCTAAGATTTTTCGTAATATCTTTCTTTCTTTGATCTCCAGCATTTCCAGTGGGCTCTGGGTTGTGAGAGATAATGTTTCAGCTGCATATAAGGCTTCTGGTTTAATTACAGTATGATAATGCCCTTATCTTTGCATTCCAGGAGAGGGACTTCTTGTTGTATGTGTCCTTGGTAAGTTGGAAGGCTAATTCAACTTTATTTCTCCTAGATTCTATAGCTTTTTTCTCTAGAGCGTTCCAGCTGATCCATTCCCAAGATATTTGAATTCTTTGACTATCTGTATGTGTCTCAATGTATTGTTCTCCCAACTTTATTTCTCCTAGATTCCATAGCTTTTTAGACCGTTCCAGCTGATCCATTCCCAAGATTTTGAATTCTTTCACTATCTTGTAAATGAAGCTTTTTTGGTGGTTTTATTAATGAAGCAGTATTAATCAGTATTTTTTTTTTAAATAATTTGTATTTTGTATTATTAGATATACATTAAAGATATAATTATGTTTATAGAAACAAAAATTTAAATGAAATACAAATGCGGCGCGGCGGTACGTCGGCATAGACGCAGAAAGCAGGAACGCGCAGAAACAAAAGCATATATTTGCAAATAAAAAAATATTTTTTATCGTTTTCATTTTTTATGAAGTGCGCGTTAAGGGGTTAAAAATGGAATTTATTTCATCGACGAATATTTAGCAAATTCGTTCAAAAATCACGAGTGACAGGGTTGCATGCCGCTATTTCATATAAGAAAGTACACGCAATTTGAGCCTTAACTCTCACGTGAGAGTGATAAATGTAACGGGCTTTAACGTAGAAAACAGCCGACGTGGATACTTAGTTCAGATTGATCCCGGCAGAGAGCACTTACGTCCACCAATGACTGATGCTAAATGAGCTCTCCGCTTTATTCCTATTCAGTCCGTACAACCACTTCCGTTCAACAGCGACCGCTAAGGAAAACAATTTTGTTTTTAAAGCCGCCGCATTCAGGGGCTAACACGAGCTCGTTTTTCTCTGTAAAAACAAACGATTGATATATGAGGGTGCCGAACAGCTGCGGCCGCCATTATGGAATACTTTGCCTAATTGTTATTTGGTTGTCTTGCAGGCATACTAATTGCGCAGTCATTACGCGGAACACAAAACATTAATTAGGCAGGCTGTAATACAACGTGCGGCCGAGATCCAGTTTCAACATTTCTGTGCGATATTTCGTTTCATCTGTGACCGGTAGTAAATCTTTGTGTAGATTTAATATCATCTGTTTTTATGCGATAAAAAACAATTACTTAAATATGATCAAAAACAAAATATTCAGATATATTTCACTAAATTTATTAGCGTTTTTAAAACTCTGTTGCTTACGTAGATTAAAAATTTATATGAGATTCTGAAATTAGGAATAATAAAGGAATTATATTATCGGGTAGGCAGTCTCAAGAAATAATGTCAAATTTAGTAGTTGTTTTTCCCGTTATACCAATGAGCATGGGAGATTGATGTAACTAGTGAAAAAATTAACGGCAAAATACGTACGCTAAAGTCCACAGCATACCAAATATAAGACGATATCATGTCCCAATATAAAACGATATGAACAACAATAAGACGGTATACATGTCTAAATATAAGACGGTATCATACACAAAAGAACACAATATCATGGACAACAATAAGACGGTATCATGACCAAATATTAAAGATACGAGGGTTGATCAAATATAAACGAGACTGATTTTTTAAAAAAATTATTGCTTACTTACAAATTATTCTTGATACAACTTATTTTTCTACATAGTCTCCCGCACGAGTAACACATTTTTCCCACCGGATTGGAAGTTTTTAATTCCATCTTCGTAAAAAGTTCTCGGGCGTTCATTGAGCCATTGGAGCACGAAGGTCTCCACCGCAGAATCGTCTTCGAAACGCTGGCCTCCAAGCGCCTCTTTGAGTGGCCCAAACAGGTGATAGTCGCAGGGTGATAAGTCTGGACTGTATGGGGGATGTTCCATTGGTTCCCAGCCAATTTGATCGAGTTTAAGCCTCGTAGCGTTCGCCGAATGTGGTCGGGCATTATCGTGAAGAAGAATGACGTTTCTCGCCGGTTTAGATTTCCTTTTCCTACGAAAAGACTGTTTTGCGGCCTCTAAAACATAGCAATAATATTGTGCATTTATTGTGCGTCGTTGATGGAGGAAATCGACGTGAAAGGCGCCTTGATTGTCGAAAAATACAGTGGCCATTACCTTCCTGGCCGACGGTCGTGATTTGGCCTTCAGTTTTTCTACTGCTTCCCGTCCTTCGGCGAATTCCTTGTGCCAAGCAAAAACGCGAGCTCTTGACAGGGTCCTGTCCCCGTATTGAGCCGTCAATCTACGAAAGATTTCAGTCGGATTGACCCCCTCCTTGGCCAAAAACTTAATAATAATTCTCTGCTCCACGGAAACGTGCACTTCACTCTCACTCATTGTATAGTTTTATACTGAAGGGTCCGAACGGAAATGTTGCCCGTCTACGCCCGTCCCAAACCTCCCAGGCTACCTGAAACCCCACCCTTTAGAGTTCAATGTCCAACGGAAAAGTTTTTAGAAAGTCAGTCTCGTTTATATTTGATCAACCCCGTACAATCTTCTGTGATTTTGTACATTTTTATAGGCAACCTTATTTAAAATATTTAACAGTGAATTCGCGTAAATTTATCGCATCTGGTACTTTAAATTACATAGCAATCTAGTTAGGACAATAATAAGCTTTTTTTCGTTTCTAACCTAAATGAATACAGTAATTTGTACAGCCCTGCAATTAAGTTGTACGAGGGCTATTCAGAAAGTAGATTACGTTTTTGGATAAAAAAAAAACTAAGTACAGGAAAAAAATTTTATTATATACATTTGAAAGAGGAACTAAAATACTATTTTTCGACATAATCGCCAAACAAATTTAGACATTTGTCATATCGGTGAACTAGCTTTGAAATTCCCGTGTCGTAGAATTCCGCCGCCTGTGACGCCAGCCAGTCAGTCACGCCCGCGCGGAGATCTGCGTCGTCATCGAAGCGCTGTGTTGCAAGCCAAGTCTTCATCTTCGGGAATAAGTGGAAATCACTAGGTGCCAGGTCCGGACTGTAGGGTGGATGAGGGAAAATCTCCCACTTGAAGGCCGTCAAGACGTCTTTTGTTCGATTTGCCGTGTGAGGGCGGGCATTGTCGTGCAAAAACAACACTTTTGCACTCAGTTTTCCTCTCCGCTTGTTCTGGATAGCTCGTCTTAAGTTTCGTAATGTTTGGCAATACCTTTCTGAGTTTATGGTTGCTCCACGTTCTAGGAAGTCAACCAGAAGAACACCTTTCCTGTCCCAAAAACGGTCGCCATAATCTTCCTTGCTGACAGGGTTTGCAAACATTTCCTCGGTTTTTTGGGGGAATTTGTGTGCCCCCACTCCATAGACTGTAGTTTTGTCTCACAGGTAACGTGCTTAACCCAAGTCTCATCTCCCGTTACGATGCGATCAAGAAATGATTCACCATCTTTGTCGTAAGATCTCCGCGCGGGCGTGACTGACTGGCTGGCGTCACAGGCGGCGGAATTCTACGACACGGGAATTTCAAAGCTAGTTCACCGATATGACAAATGTCTAAATTTGTTTGGCGATTATGTCGAAAAATAGTATTTTAGTTCCTCTTTCAAATGTATATAATAAAATTTTTTTCCTGTACTTAGTTTTTTTTTTATCCAAAAACGTAATCTACTTTCTGAATAGCCCTCGTATATTTGTGGCTATTTATTTATCTGAATTTGTTATTGTTTGCTTTGTTTTCCTTATTGTTTAGTTTTATTTATTTATTATTAATTATATTTTATTGTTAACTAGTTTTAGGAATAGTATTTATAATTGTTATTGTATATTGTTTTAAATTACTGGTAATTTTTATTTTGTGATACTCCTAAATTTTATTTTAGTAATATCGTGCCTCGGCGATGATAACCGTAACGGTTTTTCGCCGGAAAAAAGTAAGCTTCATCCAATTATACTTTAGCCTAGAGTAATTAGTATCTTTAGAAATGTGACTTAATAACTATACTGGTTTAAATTTTACTTTTTTCAATCTTCTGACTAAGCCATCGTTGGTGAGTAGCTGGAGGGCTTCGGCATTTACCTGTTTACGTAGTCTTTGTTCGTGACTGAGCTAATTTTATGATTTCATTAACGACATTTGGAACCTCAAGATCTTAATTAAAGTTAAAATCTGTTTTCTCTTATCACTAACTTAATTACTGAATGAACAACCGTACAGTCCAGCACACGATGACGTAGCTACACCGCTCAGCTGGTCTGTTTATTACTTAATTAACTAACCGTTGCTCCGCTGTAATTGACTTTTTTCAAAAATTACAAATTACACTGTTACAATAAAGTACAAACATCTTAAAACCGTACAAAATTAAGCCAATGTTTACATTGAACACGACTCTGTTTAAAATGGTGACGAAAAATATGTACGTCGTCATTTCGGATGTATCAAGGAGTATCAACGATACCACGAAGTACTTTGCTTTGAAAACGTTGAATAATATTTGTATTATTTTGAATGGCACAACCACACACTTGAATATCGTAAATAAGTCTATACTGGTTTAAGGACATTGGTAATAAAGAAATAGCTTTTTGAACGCGACCCATTAACCAATACATCTTTCTGTATTTTAGTTTCAGCTCTTTTTTTCTTTACTTGCAGCTTCCACGTACAGTTGGCATCTAACGTGAAGCCAAGGTATTCGGCTGTATTCTCGTGTGGAACCATTTGTCGATTGATAAAGACAGTTTTGTACACAGTGCATTTATTGTGAAATCGACATTTAGAGAAATTATTGATATTGCAAAATTAAATAACGCTCTTTTATTGCAATTGGGTTTAATTTGATCGTAATAAAACACAAAATGTTTTTCGAACACCAGTTTCAAGCTAAAACGTTGTTGTTAGTGATATTAACCAATTCAAGGTCATTAACTTAAGACCTAGGACCGTAGTTACGTTTTTGTCTAAAACATATTTTAAGCTGGTTTCACAATCTTGATCATAAAATTGTATTTTCAAAAATCGGTTACTTAAAAGTGTATGATTTTTAAATAATTTTGAAAAGTCAACGTTATTTTGATACGGATTCGGCTTCCAACAAACCAGTGGATAGCTGCGTGGTACTTTCATTTATACCCTGGAGCTAGAATAATAAACGATTAATTATTAGAAACGTTATCAGTCTATTTTTCTGAAAAAACTAAAGAAAAATATTTCAGAAATTCATTACTTTATAAAAAAAAAATCGGAAATCATAATGAATTTTTTTACACAAATAATAAAAAAATGAAAATTCATAATAAACGATGAAGAATTACCTTTGGGTGCGTGCAAAATTTCGCAGTATGAAAGTTTTAACACAGCCTTTTGAATAAGAGTAGTCGTTGGGGTGAGGGCGGTAGTTGGAAGGAAGGGAACGTGTTTAAAAAATAAATCAAAAAGCGATAGGTTTGACATAATAATCACACATTTATGACTGTCGTCGACCGTAATATTTACATTAAGTTGTTGTTAAAGAGAGGTCTAATGAGATACCGTAATATTCAAATACAAATATGTAAATAAATGCGAAATGTTAGAACATTATGTTTGCTTCTTACCTGGTTTATCACGAAGTCCACAGTTACCTCTAACTGTACTTAACGAAGACCACAGTTACCTGCAATGCATGAGCCGCCTCGGTGGTCTAGTGGATAGCGTAGTAGGCTTTCACCCCGAGGACCCGGGTTCGATTCCCGGCGAGGGATTGGCATTTTCATACGCTATAAATCATCGTCTGCATTAGCCCAAGTGAGTACAATAGTCGGACGTTAAACACACAAAAAAAAGCAACTGCATGTTGACATTTTAATTGTACTTCGTATTTTATGATGTCCGTATTAACAATATATAAATACAAGATAGAAAGAGAAATCATCACATATATTTGTGTAAAAACAGTGTCCAAAACGTGTGTTTGATATTCGAAATGCTTGTCCCGGCTTGTACGACTGTTCAGTCACATAACCTTTAAGTTTAAGACTTTTAAGTAAATATTGACATTGTTCTAATCACGTTATGCAAAAAAGTGGCACTTTTAATGTGCTTGTATATCCGTGATTAGGTTATATTCGTAATATATACAAAATATTGTCTCATTTGTGACGCCGCGCATGCGCATCCATGATGCCGTTTTGCCAACGACAATTAAAAGTGCTTTCTGTGTTAAAATTTTCCACAAACAGTAAGTTTTAGCGCAAACTCGTTTTGCAATGTCAGAAGCCGGTTAAAATATCTTTCTAAAGGTACCTGATTTATGCCTGCACGAACAGTATGTGCAGAGAAAAAGAGATGTTGACTTGAGAAATAATATTTGTGTGTGTGTGTGTGTGTGTGTGTGTGTGTGTGTGTGTGCGTGTGTGCGCGCGCGCGTGCGTGTGTGTGTGATCATAATCATTTCTAAATCATAGGACACCCTGTATATTGTCAATTTAAAGTTGTATGAAACTAGGATTTCAAACAAACTTAGCTCAATGTGGAGTTGGTTCCGAGTCTAAGCTGAACAAAACTCAGCCGATATTATATTTCGATTAAAACTTTTGTAATTGTTTCTCGACTGTCTAAATATCTCGGAAATGCAGATGCCTTTCTATGCAGTGTTCTGGTCGTGCGAACTCGTTCTCAATTTACGTTAACTGCGTCTCACTTAATGTTGGGAGACAGCGCGGTATCTTGCATAACTGAGTTAGTTTTCAAGGCATCACAGTAGTTGCTCGCTCATTGGACTGTCTTCCGCTGTAAATAGACGGCGTATCGTTAATAGATTAACCAAAAGTCTAATAATATCTCGAAGAAACTACCCGTCAAACAGAGTCGATTATTGTTCACATATTGCTTCGGAAGAAACTACCCGTTAAAACAAAGTCGATTATTGTTTACAAATACCTCGAAGAAAATACCCATTCCATTTTCTACCCGTCAAAACAGATTCGATTTAATTCTACATATCTCGAAGAAACTACCAGTCAAACAGTCGATTATTGTTCACATAATACCTCAAAGTAACCATCTATCCCATTTTCTACCTGCCAAAATAGATTCGATTTAATGCTACATATCTCGAAGAAACTACCAGTCAAAACAGTCGATTATTGTTCACATAATACCTCAAAGTAACCATCTATCCCATTTTCTACCTGTCAAAATAGATTCGATTTAATGCTACATATCTCGAAGAAATTACCAGTCAAAACAGAGTCGATTATTGTTCACATAATACCTCAAAGAAATTACCTATCCCATTTTCTATCTGTCAAAAAGTAGATTCGATTTAATTCTACCTATAAACTCTCGAAGAAACTACCAGTCAAAACAGAGTCGATTATTGTTCACATAATACCTCAAAGGAACCACCTATCCCATTTTCTACCTGTCAAAATAGATTCGATTTAATTCTACATATCTCGAAGAAACTACCAGTCAAAACAGAGTCGATTATTGTTCACATAATACCTCAGAGGAACCACCTATCCTATTTTCTACCTGTCAAAATAGATTCGATTTAATGCTACATATCTCGAAGAAACTACTAGTCAAAACAGAGTCGGTTATTGTTCACATAATACCTCAGAGGAACCACCTATCCTATTTTCTACCTGTCAAAATAGATTCGATTTAATGCTACATATCTCGAAGAAATTACCAGTCAAAACAGAGTCGATTATTGTTCACATAATACCTCAAAGGAACCACCTATCCCATTTTCTATCTGTCAAAATAGATTCGATTTAATTCTACATATCTCGAAGAAACTACCAGTCAAAACAGAGTCGATTATTGTTCACATAATACCTCAAAGGAACCACCTATCCCATTTTCTACCTGTCAAAATAGATTCGATTTAATTCTACATATCTCGAAGAAACTACCAGTCAAAACAGAGTCGATTATTGTTCACATAATACCTCAGAGGAACCACCTATCCTATTTTCTACCTGTCAAAATAGATTCGATTTAATGCTACATATCTCGAAGAAACTACTAGTCAAAACAGAGTCGGTTATTGTTCACATAATACCTCAGAGGAACCACCTATCCTATTTTCTACCTGTCAAAATAGATTCGATTTAATGCTACATATCTCGAAGAAATTACCAGTCAAAACAGAGTCGATTATTGTTCACATAATACCTCAAAGGAACCACCTATCCCATTTTCTATCTGTCAAAATAGATTCGATTTAATGCTACATATCTCGAAGAAACTACCAGTCAAAACAGAGTCGATTATTGTTCACATAATACCTCAGAGGAACCACCTATCCCTTTTTCTATCTGTCAAAATAGATTCGATTTAATTCTACATATCTCGAAGAAACTACCAGTCAAAACAGAGTTGATTATTGTTCACTTAATGCCTCGAAGAAACTACTCATCTCTTTTTCTACCCGTTAAAACAGAGTCGATTATTGTCTACATAATATCTCGAAGAAACTACCCATCCCATTTTTTACCCGTCAAAACAGAGTCTATTATTGTTCACATAATGCCTCGAAGAAACTACTCATCTCGTTTTCTACCCGTTATAATACAGTCGAAACAAAATCGATTATTGTTCACATAATGCCTCGAAGAAACTACCCGTTAAAACACAGTCGATTATTGTTCACATAATACCTCGAAGAAACTACCCATCCCATTTTCTACCCGTCAAAACAAAGTCGATTATCGTTCACATAATGCCTCGAAGAAACTACCTATCCAATTTTCTACCCGTCAAAACAAAGTCGATTATCGTTCACATAATACATCGAAGAAACTACCCATCCCATTTTCTACCCGTCAAAACAAAGTCGATTGTCGTTCACATAATACATCGAAGAAACTACCCATCCCATTTTCTACCCGTCAAAACAAAGTCGATTATCGTTCACATAATGCCTCGAAGAAACTACCCATCCAATTTTCTACCCGTTAAAACAAAGTCGATTATCGTTCACATAATACATCGAAGAAACTACCCATCCCATTTTCTACCCGTCAAAACAAAGTCGATTATCGTTCACATAATACATCGAAGAAACTACCCATCCCATTTTCTACCCGTCAAAACAAAGTCGATTATCGTTCACATAATACATCGAAGAAACTACCCATCCCACTTTTCTACCCGTTAAGGGAAAGTCGATTATTGTTCATACGATACATCGAAGAAGACTACCGATCTCATTTTCTACCCGTTAAAACAGATGAAATTCGCTTTAATATCCCACACCTCGGTGCGTTTTACACACTTGACGTCGAGAATAAAAGTAAGGTTACTGCCCAACTGAAACAAGATAATTTTCCTGAAAGCAGAATTGTTTCTTCTTGACGAATGTTTCATACTTAACGTTTAAACTTTTTGGAAAATTACTGTCTACATCCGAGTCGGCCAGGCAGCGTAGGTTGTATATAAATATTAACCAGTGGGATAATGACCGTAGATTATTACTAAACGAATGAAAGCTCACAGTTAGCACTTCAAATGAAATTTACAAGTATGTGCAAAACGTTATTGCCGTTGAAAAATCGTTTCCGTTTGCGAACGGAAATATCTGCGAATAAATTGCTTTATTGCATTTCGCAATAGGGAATATTGTGCATATTAAAACTTGTCGCGCAGTGTGATTGCAACCGTTGATGCGCGTGGATTCGTTGTACGATGTGTTCTTTATTGGTTGTGTGCGACGGCTTTAAGCGATATTAGCAATATGAACGTATGAATGAATCGATAAATTGGTGTAGTAATCGCTGCACGCATCTGTCTCGCTGATTTGACGGAAGGGAATTTGTAAAAATACTTTGTAAAAACGAAAATATAGTTTTATTGCCGTTCATTTTAGTTTTCAGCGGAAACTAAATGTAGTTTATGTAGATTTTAACGTTTTATAAATTGGTATAGTAATCGCTGCACGCATCTGTCTCGCTGATTTGATGGAAGGGAATTTGTAAAAATACTTTGAAAAAACGAAAATATGGTTTTATTGCCGTTCATTTTAGTTTTCAGCGGAAACTAAATGGTAGTTTATGTAGATTTTAACGTTTTATAAATTGGTGTAGTAATCGCTATACGCATCTGTCTCGCTGATTTGATGGAAGGGAATTTGTAAAAGTACTTTGAAAAAACGAAAATATGGTTTTATTGTCGTTCATTTTAGTTTTCAGCGGAAACTAAATGGTAGTTTATGTAGATTTTAACGTTTTATAAATTGGTGTAGTAATCGCTATACGCATCTGTCTCGCTGATTTGATGGAAGGGAATTTGTAAAAGTACTTTGAAAAAACGAAAATATGGTTTTATTGTCGTTCATTTTAGTTTTCAGCGGAAACTAAATGGTAGTTTATGTAGATTTTAACGTTTTATAAATTGGTGTAGTAATCGCTATACGCATCTGTCTCGCTGATTTGATGGAAGGGAATTTGTAAAAATACTTTGAAAAAACGAAAATATTGTTTTATTGCCGTTCATTTTAGTTTTCAGCGGAAACTAAATGGTAGTTTATGTAGATTTTAACGTTTTATAAATTGGTGTAGTAATCGCTGCACGCATATGTCTCGCTGATTTTATGGAAGGGAATTTGTAAAAATACTTTGAAAAAACGAAAATATAGTTTTATTGCCGTTCATTTTAGTTTTCAGCGGAAACTAAATGGTAGTTTATGTAGATTTTAACGTTTTATAAATTGGTATAGTAATCGCTGCACGCATCTGTCTCGCTGATTTGACGGAAGGGAATTTGTAAAAATACTTTGAAAAAACGAAAATATTGTTTTATTGCCGTTCATTTTAGTTTTCAGCGGAAACTAAATTGTAGTTTATGTAGATTTTAACGTTTTATAAATTGGTGTAGTAATCGCTGCACGCATATGTCTCGCTGATTTGATGGAAGGGAATTTGTAAAAATACTTTGAAAAAACGAAAATATGGTTTTATTGTCGTTCATTTTAGTTTTCAGCGGAAACTAAATGGTAGTTTATGTAGATTTTAACGTTTTATAAATTGGTGTAGTAATCGCTGCACGCATATGTCTCGCTGATTTGATGGAAGGGAATTTGTAAAAATACTTTGAAAAAACGAAAATATGGTTTTATTGTCGTTCATTTTAGTTTTCAGCGGAAACTAAATGGTAGTTTATGTAGATTTTAACGTTTTATAAATTGGTATAGTAATCGCTGCACGCATCTGTCTCGCTGATTTGATGGAAGGGAATTAGTAAAAATACTTTGAAAAAACGAAAATATGGTTTTATTGTCGTTCATTTTAGTTTTCAGCGGAAACTAAATGGTAGTTTATGTAGATTTTAACGTTTTATAAATTGGTATAGTAATCGCTGCACGCATCTGTCTCGCTGATTTTATGGAAGGGAATTTGTAAAAATACTTTGAAAAAACGAAAATATGGTTTTATTGCCGTTCATTTTAGTTTTCAGCGGAAAATAAATGGTAGTTTATGTAGATTTTAACGTTTTATAAATTGGTGTAGTAATCGATGCACGCATATGTCTCGCTGATTTTATGGAAGGGAATTTGTAAAAATACTTTGAAAAAACGAAAATACGGTTTGATTGCCGTTCATTTTAGTTTTCAGCGGAAACTAAATGGTAGTTTATGTAGATTTTAACGTTTTATAAATTGGTGTAGTAATCGCTGCACGCATCTGTCTCGCTGATTTGATGGAAGGGAATTTGTAAAAATACTTTGAAAAAACGAAAATACGGTTTGATTGCCGTTCATTTTAGTTTTCAGCGGAAACTAAATGGTAGTTTATGTAGATTTTAACGTTTTATAAATTGGTATAGTAATCGCTGCACGCATCTGTCTCGCTGATTTGATGGAAGGGAATTTGTAAAAATACTTTGAAAAAACGAAAATATGGTTTGATTGCCGTTCATTTTAGTTTTCAGCGGAAACTAAATGGTAGTTTATGTAGATTTTAACGTTTTATAAAAGGCATGACAAAATCAGATTTTAAAAAAATGTAAGGCAAAGCATTACGATTTTGTGAATGAGAATATTTAATTTTTTATGAAATAAATTGTTGTTTTATTTCAACATAAATAAAACAATATCCTTCTAATATCCTTCGAAAAAACGGAAGTGATGCCGACAAGGAGGACAGCACAGAGGTATATGAAGATCGGAAACGAACGGATAAAAATTGTCGACAAGTTCAAATATCTGGGAGAAACCATCACCAGAAATAACAGGGAGAAAACGGCAATAGATAACAGAACGGCCAAACTAAGGACGGCGTCAAAATTAACATGAAACACCTAAAAAAAATCGCTATCCATAAAATCAAAGATCAGACATTACAACACAGTGACGAGGCCAGCAGTGGTGTACGCGGCAGAAACACTCGTTAACCTTAGAAGCCGGAACAGGATAGAGAAACTGCAGAGAGTGGAAAGAAGAATACTAAGAACGATCATCAACAAGAAACGCAGTGAACGGGAAACACAGACTGCTTCCTGGAGCACTGGTGTACAAGGAAACCGAACACCTTATCGACGTATTCAGAAAGAGACGCCTGGCATTTTACGGACACTTGATCAGACTCCCAGAAGAAAGGCTCACCAAGAAATTACTGAACTACCAGTTGAGCACAAAGATAAAAAATAATTAGCTCATGGAGATAGAACAAGACCTGGAAGACCTAGGGATAACCGAGGAACAGTTGAGGAATGGGGAGGAGAAAGCTATACTCAAGGACAAGGAAATGAAACTCAACTTTAGAAAAGCAAGCGACCGAAAGGGCGTGACGATCTCAGAAGAACTTAGGAGAGGAGATCACAAAGACTGAAGAGGTATTGGGAGGAACAACGCGTCAAGAAGATGAGACCTCACTAATGACTGAATGTGCTCCAGTATGGGCCTAACCCTCTCCGCCTTTTTTTTAAAATAAGTTTCAAAGTTTAGGAAAACCAATGTACATGCTTAATTTGAAATGAAAATCGGTCAGTTCTGTTTCCGTCAGTATGGACAGACATTAAAGGCACGCGAACATAGTTGCACTGAGCGGAGCGAATTGGGCTTTCACGCCTTGCTGACGCATGGATTTCTGATGGGTGCAGGGACCTACCTCTTTGTGAGTTCTGTGCATCGCAGCCAAGATTGTAATGGGTATGATCGGGCACCGGGTATGTGGATGGGGCAGTGCTTTACAGAAAACTTTAAAGGATAATATTTTTGCTATTGACGGAGTACTAACTTTCTTGCATCGCGCAGCCGCCTCGGTGGCCTAGTTGGTAGCGTACTGGGTTTTCACCCCGAGGACCCGGGTTCGATTCCCGGCGAGGGCTTGACATTTTCATACGCTATAAATCATCCCATCGTCTGCATTAGCCCAAGTGTGCACAAAAGTCGGACGTTAAACACCCAAAAAAAAAAAAAAATCTTGCGTCGCTTAAATATATTTTCTAAAATTTAATATTTTTTAATATTTTTAATGCATTGTTATTTACTTGATAAGTATTCTTTTCAGGGACTATTTACAGCCCTGTCGTATTTTAAATATTATAGTAATTTATTACTTTTTATTCAAAATACTTTTAACTTTTTTGTTTTTATATTGTTTTATTAACTATTATTTATCCCTTAAGCATTAGCTATTTCAAATTTAGTTTTAGAAAATTCTGTATATTTTATGTGTAAGTAATTTTATCGTTCATATTTTTGCGATTCTGTTTTGGGCGATAATAATCTTGTAGATTTTTCGCCGACAAAAATTAAAAAAAAAAGCGAAGCGGAGCGGAGTCAAACGGCTTCGCATGGCTCCGCTTCGCTTAGTGACCGCACTTACATTAAGAACAATAAGTTCAGCTCCGAATTTGTTGGCCGCCCTGCCTTAAAGAAAACCACTTTTTGAATTTGGTGAGGAAACTCGAAAAAGGATAGTTCCATTTATAATTAAATATCGATTTTTACTTTCCCCATGTGTGTTTTATTAGAATATAAATTGGTTTCTTTTAAAACTAAACACAAGACAGAAGTGTTTTAAAAAGATTTTGTTGTGCAGAATCTTTTTCACCTAAAAAAAAAAATTCTTAACGTCAAGAGTTGAAAGCATTCCGCGGGCGGCAGTTTCTAGACCAATCAAGCACCGCCATTGCGGGAAAACTTTCCACATTTTCCGGTTACGGCCCCTTGGAGACATTGCCCTGTGACAGCAGCGGTAGTTTCATCTAATCACTAGACATTAGGTATACGTACATGCGCGTATATTGTGTGTACTTATTTTGACTTGTGCTGCTGAAATACTTTACATTATAATAACGGAGTGAACTTTGTATTACTGCTCGTTTGTTTTTATCAGAACTGAGTGTCAAGCCACTTACGTAACCCTACAATATTCTAGTCCCGGATACAGAACTAATTTTTTCAGATTATCACGCGTCTGAACTTCTTGAGTGGTTTTATGATGGTTTCACGGTGGTTTTATGATCTGATCCGAAAGTAGCATTGTAGTAATAGGCCTAGTCTGTGTGGGGGGTCCGTTCGTGCTGCAACGGTTCACGTTTAGTCTGAAAAACTAACTGCTCATGAAAACTGTAGGCCAGTGTAACCATTTCATTGTACTAATATTTATAAACAATTCCTTAACAATCAGCTGGTTGTTGATCAATTTTCATGCCCTCGTTATGTTGACGTGTTGGGGATGGAGGTCTGGCCAAACTGCCAAATATTTTTATAGGCAAATTTTTTCTTTAATTAAATTACGATTCAAGTGGAAAGCGAAAGGTTGATCGTACCTTTTTTAACGCATTATTCAATTGACATGCTTTCGATTTTTCTGATTGAAAACTGCCCGGTTTCGAGAAATTCCACCAAAAAAGTAGGTTACGTTAAAATGAAGCCACTCACAAAGTTTCAGGCGAATGTAAATAATTTGAAAAAAATAGTTCTGTATCCCGGATCGCACATGTTACTTTTGTTTTTAAAAATATTTTAGTAGGACATTTGATACGATTTATTTGTAAAGAACAATACGACGTCTTAAGATTGTAAATGAACTCACGTTCTCAACTACTTGAACTGAAATATAAAACTGTAACATAAGCTTATGTTAAACACTCATTAATTTTTTTTTTTTTTTAACGTCCGACTATTGTACACACTTGGGATAATGCAGACAATGGGATGATTTATAGCGTATGAAAATGCCAAGCCCTGGCCGGGAATCGAACCCGGGTCCTCGGTGAAAGCCCAGTACGCTATCAACTAGGCCACAGAGACGACATACTCATTAAAACAGATACAAACACTATTTTTATTCTATTGCAAATAATCACTGCTCGCAGCTGTCTCGCTTACGTGATGGAAGCAAATTTTTAAAAAATGTTTTGTGATCTTACAGTCAGAATCTGATTTTAACATTATAATCGGCATTATCGTCTTCATGAATAGGTATATCAACATTTTAATTGTGATTACGAATTTGAAACTTGAAAGTACGAAAATGAACCCAGAGTATAACTCATTAATTCATTTGTAGCAATTAATTCCAGTGGATTGGGAACATTCAAAATGCTAATTGATGCAGATTTTAACGATGGTTACGACTACGAAATCAGGATTTTAAAGAAACGCAATTTAAAATTTGTTTAGATATTTAAAAAATTTTTTTTTTTAAATATAAAGATTTTCGTTCAACCTATTAAATTTGAATATAAACGGACTAGAAGTACGGCCATTATAAAAAACGTGCTCGATATCAGTGGATAAAGTCCGAGTAATTGGGCGATTTGCCGTTAGGAGCGCTGCAAGCTGAGAGGACGGGAGGGCAGACGTTTGACAAAATAGACAGTAGTTATCTATTTAATTGTAGTTGAACATTCTGCCGCAAGATGCCACCACTGGAAGCGAGCTCATTTATCTCTCGTAAAGGTTATCATTCTAGTAGGTTTATATTCAGTACTATTATTTTTTTTGAAATAAATGATTGCGCCAACACGCATGCGCCCTTCCGCACACGATCCCTCGAACAGTGTCTCGGGTTTTACCGTGTTACAATAATGTCCGCTCCTATATAGGTCATTTTCCTGTGGAAATTTGGTAATAAAACAACTGACTTGTTCATCTCAACGCCTTAGGTTCGTTTTTTTTTTGTATTTAAAGTCTGACTGACTATTGTGCACACTTGGGCTAATGCAGACGATGGGATGATTTATAGCGTATGAAAATGCCAAGCCCTGGCCGGGAATCGAACCCGGGTCCTCGGGGTGAAAGCCCAGTACGCTATCAACTAGGCCACCGAGGCGTACGTCTTAGGTTCGAGATTGCGATTAGTGTCGTAAGCTTTTCCCTTTCCGTCCGTCGATCCTTGGTCCTCATCGGTCTAACTGCAATAAAAGTATAAACGTTAATAAAAATAAAATAAAAAATACACAACCTCTAGGTGTTTTGAAAATGTGATCCCTGTACGAAACCGTTCGTTCATAAAGGTATTTTTCATTTTCACAGACGCACTTAAAACTGTCGTATCCTGACTTCCGTTAATTCAGATTCGAACCTGTGTACTAATCAGAGGCAGTACAGCGCCGCACCGGTTTGATTTAGCCGTGTACAACATGAACGTCCTAAATATATACAGTTATTAATCATGCCAGTTGACTGCGCCTCGTCTCGCTGTGCGGCCAACAAAGACAAATCGCGTTTTAATTGCTACCTTGCAAAAGTGTTTTGAATACAAACTCGCACTTAGTGTGGCTGTAAATAAACAATACGTCATTGCTTGGGCAAGGGGGCTGCGTGTTTTTCTAAAAGGATTTTATATCGTTGACCCAACGTTTCGTTATTTGAGCAGACATTTTGGGTGCAAGGATATTTTTTTAATGTGTTAGTTAATCTCAAGAAGTGAAATTGTCAGTATAGCCGGTGAATGAAACACATGTTTTTGGAAAGGACCGTTTCCTCTCTGATTATTGTTTCCCTACTTCCTCGTTCAAGCTTCACCTCTTTCCGAACTACTCACCTATAAACACGGTTCACGTACGATTGCGTTGGTCATTACAGTAAGCTCATTGGTTTAGCTGTAGAACTATCTTTAGACCGCGTTAAGCAGTTTGTAGAAACCGTTAGCCGACCGCAGGGTGTTAGTCCGAATCCAAGTGTGCAAAGTTCTGAACACATGGGGCAGTTTAGATCCTGCGCTGACCAAGAACAGCTGTACGAACGACGAAATGGCTTAAGTTTGTTATTGTTAATTAGTAGTCGTAGAATTTAGTATTAAACGCTGTATAGTAGCTGAAACAATCACCGTTGTTTACAGCTTCATTTGTCTTATTGCTTTTTTCCAAACATTTGCTATCCCCGTAAGTGGTCAATAACAATATATTAATTTCATGAAAGTACGTTTAATATTTTAACCGTTTTTCCTTTCAAAGTACCGTCCTCCTTCATGTATACGTTTCTTCCACCGTTCATATAATTGCTGCAAAACACTCCTGAAAGCCATTTTTTGGAAATTTCGTTCAATCGCTTCGTCGCATTTTCCTTCCCCTCTTGCGAATCAGCGAAACGTTGTCCTTTCAGTGTCATTTTCAGTCGTGAAAACAGGTAAAAATCCGAGCGCGCGTGTGTGTGTCAAACGTTGAACGCCTGCTATTTTGAAACGGTTGAACGGAGTTATTTCTCCAAGTTATTATTACAATCTAATTTTATGTTAATTTTTAATAATTTTGGATCAAAATGGCGAACGCCAGATTTTTTTTTTAACGTCCGACTATTGTGCACACTTGGGCTAATGCAGACGATGATTTGTAGCGTATGAAAATGCCGAGCCCTGGCTGGGAATCGAACCTTGGTCCTCGGGGTGAAAGCGCAGTACGCTATCAACTAGGCCACCGAGGCGGCTGCGCACGCCAGAATGCTAAACACACACACACACACACACACACACACACACACACACACACACACACACACACTAACACACACACACACACACACACACACACACACACACACA
>CM040189.1:117927976-117997976 GCA_022606455.1 Callitettix versicolor
CCAGTGAAATTGACAGTGACCTTTGTAAGACTGCACTTAGATCGGAAAGCGGTTCTCCTGACAAGAAGTAAATTACGAGCGTCATTTCTCCAGTTAAGTTCATCTTGTTTTTTTTACTTCGATTGTCTCTCTTATAATATTCCACGTTTGTCTCTCCGTTTCAAAATCTACGGTGTCGCTGGTTTTTTTAGAACTGACATAGAGTTTTTAATACCGCCTTTGTGTTCCTCAACTGAGATGTTCCTATTTTAATTGTAAACATACAAAAATGTATTCTAATTAAATTTTTGCTAGCAGAGGTGCCAAGGTGGGGGGGGGCACATGACGCAAAATAAGCTATCAACAATTGTTTTGGGAAGGCAAAATTTATTTTTATCACGGTTATTTTAAAAGGGGATAAAATAAATATTGTTATAGAAAAAGCCTTCTCACAACTATTGAAAATATTGTGTAAGTCGATAAAAATAGTAATACCTCCTTACCCTGGAGACATTGAGATTAAAACCCGCGTACCACAGGGGCAGGCAAATTGAAGGGACTTACAACGCACCCATTATAGTAAATTTTAACTTAATTACCATAAGGGTAGCAACATTTCAAAAGACAAGTAATATTTATCTACTTTCCAACTTAAAAACTGCAAAAAATCAAACATAAACAGTATTGTGTTCTAAACTATTTTTATTTTTTTTATTTTAATTAATTACAACTGAGGCGTGCCCCATCTAGTAATTTTTCTTTATAATTGTGTTCACTGTGTGCTGGGGTGCAGACCGACGGCTGGTCCCAATGTGTTTACGGTCAATTGGCTTGGTCCTCTTCAGCCTTCTTGTGATGTTGTCACTGCGGCATAGTAGTTGGACAATCTCTGTATTATTATGCTGTTCTAACCTGCAATAATGCTTAACCGAGAGCTTTTTAATGACTTCCTGAACAGATTCAACACCTAGGTCCTTATGTATGTTTTCATTTCTCACATACCAAGGGGCGTTGACAATCGTTCTCAATACTTTATTTTGAAAAACTTGAATAATTTTACTATTGCTTTTTCTTGTACATACCCAGAGTGGTGCACCATAGGTCCATATTGGTCTTAGAACTTACTTGTATAGCAGTATCTTGTTGTCTATCGAAAGTTCTGAATTTCTTCCAATAAGGCAAAACATTTTATTGAATTTGAGCTGTAGCTCCTCTTTTTTCTTTTTTACATGCACCTTCCATCGGAGCTTTGCATCGAGTGTCATTCCTAGATATTTAGCACTGTTTGCATATGTTATACTCCTTTCGTTTAATATTATTGGTAATGGTTCATATTTTCTATTCGTAAAATTAATGTGTACAGTTTTTGCTTCATTAAGCTTTACTCTCCATTTTTTTGTCCATTGACTTACTGCGTTGGTGGCATTCTGTAATTTCTCTGTGACTTCTAAAATATTGTCCCCAACTGTTAAAATTGCTGTGTCATCTGCAAACGTTGCTACTGTGGAGTTCTCAGTAACTGGTATATCTCTAGTGTACAGAAGGTACAGTACAGGGCCAAGAACACTTCCCTGAGGTACTCCTGCATTAATTGTTTTAATTTGTGAGTATTCGAGTTCATATATAACCCGAAAATGTCTCTCACAAAGGTATGACTTTAAAATTCTGAAGAATTGCTCTGGTAAGTCCCGTTGTAGTTTATGTTCCTGCCCACAGTGCCAGACTCCATCAAACGCCTGCGCCACGTCAAGAAATATACCTGAGCAGATTTGCTTCCTCTCCATAGCTTCCTCTATTATATCCACCACTCTATGAACTTGTTCAATTGTAGAATGTTTTGCCCGAAAACCGAACTGATGTGCAGGTATGAGCTCCCTATCTTCTATAATAACCTTCAGTCTTTTTAAAAGTTTCTCAAAGAGCTTAGATAGTATTGGCAATAATGAAATTGGTCGATATGAGGTTACCTCATGTAGTGTTTTACCCGACTTGGGTAACATAATTACTTCTGCTACTTTGTTCTAAACTATTGAAGTATGTTTAAGATTTAATATGATAAAAAATATAATTTGATATTTTGCTCATTTTAATTTTTTTTCTCTTAAAAAATAGAGTCGAGCAAAAAATTTAAGGTGGTAGTTAAAGATTTGCCACTGAAGGGTAGTGTAGAAAGTTATCAAATTTTTAGGAGGACATGCACTATAGCAGCTGGTGGCGCATCTGCCTGCGAGAGAGGTGCGCGCTGTTGTGACAGTGCGTTAACATTAAAGTCAGCAATTAAGATTGATATTTAACAATGCTAGTGCAAGCACGTTTGTTTTATTTATTTTAAAGCTCAGCGTGTTTAGTACGTAAAACTGTTTTATGGTTAATAACGGACTCTTCTTGTTGTATCTCTTGTCCTTACAAATTCTATTTAATAGTTGCATCTGTCTGCACTATCTTTATAGCGAAACTTTATAGTTTTTATCTCCCGGTAAGTGTAATAAAGGAACAGTCTGGAACCAGTGAACCGTCGAAGCAAAATGGCGCGGGTATATTATAGTGAACATATTTTAATATTTCTCAAAGTATTACCGTTTTGTTGAGCAAGTGAGGTGGAAAAATTTGTCCCATCCTTTATTGCCGTTTTGGAGAATATCAAAAATATATCATTTTGTTTGGATATTTCTTCGTTCTTTTCTCTTAACGTCCGTACTTTATAACAGTGACTATTGAGGACGAGAGGTCGACGTTAACGGGAAGAGTGAAGCTGACGGAAGTAACTTCAGTTTCGAACCTGCGACCTTAAGGTGCGCAAGTTCGAATATGCAGCAGATTTTTAACATCTTGGACACGCTGACTCTCGTGTGTTTGCTCGTGATTTTGAATTAGAGTTTTCAATCAATAATATTTTCAAAATATTTTTCCAGTCTTGGTAGCTTTTTAAAGAGGAAGTGTGGACATTTGTGCCAGTACCGCTTTAGACAACACGCGCTAAGTGGACCAAAGATTTTCGACTTTCTTGATTTAACTCGTTTTTTTGTGTTTAACGTCCGACTATTGTGCACACTTGGGCTAATGCAGACAATGGGATGATTTATAGCGTATGAAAATGCCAAGCCCTGGCCGGGAATCGAACCCGGGTCCTCTGGGTGAAAGCCCAGTATCAACTAGGACACCGAAGGCAGCCCTGATGATTTAACTCGGGATCATGTCGGAGAGTAATATACGATTGTTTCTAAAAATATGTGTATTACATCTCATTCGGGTCACAACGATTGATGTTTTCAAGAAAATAACTGCGGCATTGAAACATTGCCTACTTAATTTTCTAACTCTTATGTTTATTCTGCAGCCTCGCTGCTGGCTCATGGGTGTTCGCCATGGTGTATTCATCCTGCAGCTGTGCGCCTGGCCATCATTCGGTTGTGAGTGAGTGTGAAGTGAAATACCTTACCGACCGGCTGGACTGGAATCTGCATCTGAGTTTGTCAGATCTGTGCCAGCTTTAGAGATTTGTCTGTCGTTGGCCAGGTCTGCTATTAATAGGTGGATTAATAAGCAACCTTGGTAAGATGGAATAACCTTCGTGGAAATTTTTTATTTAAGCGGTCGTTAAATAAACCAACACATTGTTTGGTTACATTTTTTTTGTTTGTTTTTTTTTACGTCCTACTATTGTGCACACTTGAGCTCATGCAGACGATGGGATGATTTATAGCGTATGAAAATGCCAAGCCCTGGCCGGGAATCGAACCCGGGTCCTCGGGGTGAAGGCCCAGTACGCTATCAACTAGGCCACCGAGACGGCTAATTCCCATAGTAAGCACACACTGTGGACACTGTGGTCAGAGGGTGCACATGAACAGGATAGGTATGTACCACGGAGAAAACGTGTGCAGGTTGTGCAGAAAAGAGGAGGAGACTGCAGGACAGATAATCCATGATTGTGAAGCTCTTGATAGCAGGAGGCTAAGGGTTTTTGGTTTCCAGGACCCTAGGGATCTTCAACAGGATGAGCTAGTCAGTGGATTGTTGGAACTTACTATGGGCATTAATCTGCTAAACTAGTACTCAAGCGGTTTAGTTGCACAGTAGGTCTGTAGATCGCAGTGCCTGGAGTTGTATTATCCCTTCCTCTAGTTTGAATGTAATTTAATTTACAAAGTGTAATAAAAATGAAACAATGTCTTCATCATCGTCTGATATAAGCTAATTCGAAGGACGTATAGGGTTCCTTTGAACCAAGAACGCCTCCGATGTGGTTACTTTTACAAATTCTGTTAGCGGCTCAAAAAAATTTCAAACATTTAAGTATGTCAAAATTAACTTTTAATTATATTTTAAAAGTTGTTGAACTTAAAAGTTCATTATACGACCGAACATAGTCAATACAATATCTGTCGTAAAGTGACTTTGACTTATCTAGAGGTGAAAAGTAAAACACACGGATTTACTTTCCGGAGTTGTAAAAGTTGTACATTTCAACTGATTGAATTCTCAGAATTAATTGATCAGAGATGCGTTCAGTAGCTGAGTGAGTGATTGTGTGGAGGGAGGGTGATCGAAAGAAATAATCACAGAGCAAGTTCGAAGATGCTGGTGGATGTTCCAGGCTGGTAAATCAGACCAGTTTGTTGTCTGATCGCTTTGACTAGGATCGAGCGGAATGGCATGGACTTGTTTTATCACCGGCACGCATCCGTTGCAAAGCGTAGCTGCAGCGTAAAGCAGTTACTTAATTTTTTGGTTTGAACGTCAGTTCTTTGAAACAGCGTAGCTTGTAGGAGAGTACGATAGCTGCTGGTTTGTCTGAACCGATATTGGTTGTTTCAACACCTTTTCAAAAGATTAAATAAATGGTTTTTACTTAAGGTCTAATCAGCCAAGCATTCGGTTTTTGCAATGTTTCCCTTTCGTCTGTACTAAAGTCACCTGATTCCGTAAACTCCCAACAAAAATGAAATCAGCTGATACGATTGTAAAACTAAATTAAAACTGTTGTTTCGTATTAATACGCACAAAGTGTACAGATGGCAGAGCTGTTTGACTGGTGGATCGAGGGTTGCACTTAGTATATATATAATTTACATTGTGTTCACACTCGAGAGGGCAAGTAAATAGTTATAGCCGCCCCCACCGGAGCGCACCACCAGCTAAGCTATATTAACTTAGCGTGTTGCGGTTTCCGCTTCAGTACGTTTCAATTTACCTAATGTACTTAAGCCTTCTTGCTGCGCTCGGTGCTGTCTGTGTTCAAGAAATCTGCTCTGTTTCTCCGGCGTTGTGTAGCGTTACAAGTGCTGTAGTTTTATCGTAACAACACTCTGCCCTCCCTCAGGCCCTTCTGACGGAAATGTAATGGGTAAATAGTTGTCCTACTCAATTTTAAATGATTTGTTTTAAAAAAATCCCTCCCCAGTTTAACATTCTCGTTACTCCAAAAAAAGCAAACATTGTAATCGTCTCAAAAAACGATTAATGAATTACGCTGGCGTTTAGTAGCGTCCGTCCGTCTGTATGAAGTGTACGCATATAAATAAACCGTATATTTCGATAGAGAAATTTATTTTCTGATTTGGTTTCTTAAAATTTCGTGACACGGTTTTCGTTGTGTAGCCCACAGTTTAAATGTAGCTGTCGAAAAAACTACGCACATTTTCTCAGAATTGCTTAACGGTATTTTTAGGGCTCGGTGGTCGAGTGGCTAAAGCACCGGTCAGCCTTCTGCGTCGCTGAACTGCGCATCTAAAGACGCTGATCCCTCTGATCCATCGTCATCTTTGGTCTAAAGGGCTTGGTGGTCGATGTAGTTAGAGCACCGGTCAGTCCGCTGCGTCGCTGAATTGCGCATCTCAAGACGCTGATCCCTCGTCCTCGTTGGTCTAAAGGGCTCGGTGGTCGATGTAGTTAGAGCACCGGTCAGTCTGCTGCGTCGCTGAATTGTGCATCTCAAGACGCTGATCCCTCGTCCTCGTTGGTCTAAAGGGCTCGGTGGTCGATGTAGTTAGAGCACCGGTCAGTCTGCTGCGTCGCTGAATTGCGCATCTCAAGACGCTGATCCCTCGTCCTGGTTGGTCTAAAGGGCTCGGTGGTTGATGTAGTTAGAGCACCGGTCAGTCTGCTGCGTCGCTGAACTGCGCATCTCAAGACGCTGATCCCTCGTCCTCGTTGGTCTAAAGGGCTCGGTGGTTGATGTAGTTAGAGCACCGGTCAGTCTGCTGCGTCGCTGAACTGCGCATCTCAAGACGCTGATCCCTCGTCCTCGTTGGTCTAAAGGGCTCGGTGGTCGATGTAGTTAGGTCAGTCTGCTGCGTCACCATCTCAAGTCTGATCCTCGTCCTCTGCTCGGTGGTCGTCGTTAGAGCTCAGAATTGTGCATCTCAAGACGCTGATCCTCGTCCTCGTTGGTCTAAAGGGCTCGGTGGTCGATGTAGTTAGAGCACCGGTCAGTCTGCTGCGTCGCTGAATTGTGCATCTCAAGACGCTGATCCCTCGTCCTCGTTGGTCTAAAGGGCTCGGTGGTCGATGTAGTTAGAGCACCGGTCAGTCTGCTGCGTCGCTGAACTGCGCATCTCAAGACGCTGATCCCTCGTCCTCGTTGGTCTAAAGGGCTCGGTGGTCGATGTAGTTAGAGCACCGGTCAGTCTGCTGCGTCGCTGAACTGCGCATCTCAAGACGCTGATCCCTCGTCCTCGTTGGTCTAAAGGGCTCGGTGGTCGATGTAGTTAGAGCACCGGTCAGTCTGCTGCGTCGCTGAACTGCGCATCTCAAGACGCTGATCCCTCGTCCTCGTTGGTCTAAAGGGCTCGGTGGTCGATGTAGTTAGAGCACCGGTCAGTCTGCTGCGTCGCTGAACTGCGCATCTCAAGACGCTGATCCCTCGTCCTCGTTGGTCTAAAGGGCTCGGTGGTCGATGTAGTTAGAGCACCGGTCAGTCTGCTGCGTCGCTGAACTGCGCATCTCAAGACGCTGATCCTCGTCCTCGTTGGTCTAAAGGGCTCGGTGGTCGATGTAGTTAGAGCACCGGTCAGTCTGCTGCGTCGCTGAACTGCGCATCTCAAGACGCTGATCCCTCGTCCTCGTTGGTCTAAAGGGCTCGGTGGTCGATGTAGTTAGAGCACCGGTCAGTCTGCTGCGTCGCTGAACTGCGCATCTCAAGACGCTGATCCCTCGTCCTCGTTGGTCTAAAGGGCTCGGTGGTCGATGTAGTTAGAGCACCGGTCAGTCTGCTGCGTCGCTGAACTGCGCATCTCAAGACGCTGATCCCTCGTCCTCGTTGGTCTAAAGGGCTCGGTGGTCGATGTAGTTAGAGCACCGGTCAGTCTGCTGCGTCGCTGAACTGCGCATCTCAAGACGCTGATCCCTCGTCCTCGTTGGTCTAAAGGGCTCGGTGGTCGATGTAGTTAGAGCACCGGTCAGTCTGCTGCGTCGCGTCGCTGAACTGCGCATCTCAAGACGCTGATCCCTCGTCCTCGTTGGTCTAAAGGGCTCGGTGGTCGATGTAGTTAGAGCACACGGTCAGTCTGCTGCGTCGCTGAACTGCGCATCTCAAGAAAGGGCTCGGTGGTCGATGTAGTTGAAGCACCGGTCAGTCTGCTGCGTCGCTGAGCTGCGCATCTCAAGACGCTGATCCCTCGTCCTCGTTGGTCCAACTGAAATACATTATGGGCGTTAAGCGAAAAACAAAACAAAAAAATCCAACGGTTTTTTAATCGAATGTGGATCAAGTGAAAATTGACGAGAAAACCTATGGAAGCTCGACCGGTTCAGCAGATCATATATATTATTTCTCCAGTCAACAACATCCCTTTTTCTGCGTACATACTACTCGTACAGGCATTAATACAGTATCTTTAGAAAGTTTTTGTAACCGGTTTCTGAGATTGCAAAACGATTTTGCGATAAAACTTACTGTTCGTGGAAAATGCTAACATAAAAGACACTTATAACTGTTATATGCAAAACGTCACCATGTATGCGCATGCGCGGCATCACAATCAGACAATATTTTGTATATTTTACGAAGCTAACTTATTAATCACGAATAGACAGGCTTATTACAAATGTCACTTTTTTGCATAACGTGCTTAGAACAATTTCAATATTTACTTAAAAGTCGTTAAACTTACAGGTTATGTGGCCCTATTGATAGTCCGTGCCAGTCGTACAAGCCGGGACAAGCATTTCGAATGCCAAACACATGTTTTGGACACTGCTTTTACACAAATATATTTGTGATTTCTCCTTCTATCGTGCATTTATTATTAATCGATAACGTTTCAGTTTATTTTTTAAACATATTTTCCCTTCCTTCAGAGTACTCTTATTCAAAAGGCTGTTTACTTAAAACTTTCATAGTGTGAAATTTCGCACGCCCCCCTAATGTTGTTTAAATTTTGGTCATTCTAACGAATAAGTACATTAGCAAAGAAAATATTACGCAAGGTGATTTTGTATAGACAAGTTCTAAGAGTAGTCGGGTTATGTTGGTTCTAGTTGTATGGTTGCACGAAAAGAACTAATTTGAAAGTAATCAAAAGTTTAAAAAAGCGCTTCGAAGGATAGTAAATGCACTTTTAGGGTCAACGTAGTAGTGGTCAGTGTGCTGAGTTGTTTAATTTGCGCACCTCATGGTCGAAAGTTCGAGCATTTATTACCGTAAGCTCTACCTTTCCGCCGATCCTTCGTCGTCAATTGTCTAACAAAGTGTAAATACTTATTGACGTTAAGAAAAAAATATAAGGAGTGTATTTTAATATTTAAAAGTATGGCGGACTATATAGTAGCAAATTGTTTAAGCTAGTTAGGGTATTAGGGTATGTGTCAACGTACGATAGGAGATCCCATTTTCAGCGCCATCAGCCCGTACAAAGCTGCACAGCACCGCAGGAACAGGATAGACAAACAGCTCAGCTGACCGTGCAGCATTTCAGTATTCGTGTTGCGTCCAGCCATCCAATTTGTAATTCGTGTTATTCGATTACCCCCCCCCCGGCCCCCGGCCCCCAGCACCGTCCCTCCTCCGTTGTTAGCTAAACTCGCGCCGAATTTCGTTGGATTTTTGTGTTCGCGCCGTAGTGTCTACGAATTTAACGGATATTGTTTTCCATTCACGTGTACATATCGTGATCCAATTAAACTTCGGAACGCGTTGTGATGTCACATACGTAACGCTTAACCTGTTTAAAAATAACAACGCGCGTTTAAAGTTATTAAATACGAGGGCGGTTTGATAAGTCAGTGACTTTTTGAATAGAACAAATTTTTTTCGGCAAATAAACATTTTATTTTTCTACATAATCACCTTTTAGCTCGATACATTAGTCCAGCGTTTTTCTAATTTTTTTATTCCCTCCAAATAATAGGTTTCCTCAAAGCTCTCAAAATACGCGTTTGTTTCGGTAATAACTTCTTCATTCGACTCAAATCTCTTAACGCCCAGCCATTTCTTTAGGTTTGGAAACAGAAAATAGTAGCAGGGGGCTAAATCTGGAGAATATGCTGGATGGGGTAGCAGTTCGTATCCCAAATCGTGGATTTTGGCCATCGTGACTAGACAAGTGTGCACACGTGCATTGTCTTGATGGAACAGCACTTTCTTCTTCGCCAAATGCGGCCGTTTTTGCTTCAAATCGACGTCGAATCTGTTCAAAAGCTTTGAATAATATATTCGCCGGTGATTGTTTTACCTTTCTCGAGGTAATCGATGTGAATGACACCGCGTGCATCCCAAAAAACTGTGGCCATGACCTTGTTGGCTGACAGACTCTGTTTGGCCTTCTTTGGTCCACGTTCACCCCTAGCAAACCCACTGTTTCGATTGTTCCTTGGTCTCTGGCGTGTTGTGATGGATCCTTGTTTCGTCCACAGTAACAAAACGGCGCAAAAATTCGTTCGGATTATGGCTGAACATCGCTAAACACTCTTTGGAAGTGGTCACACGATTGCGCTTATGGTCGAGTGTGAGTAGTCGCGGCATCCATCTCGCGGAGAGTTTTTTCATGTCCAAATATTCGTGTAAAATATGATGTACCCGTTCAGTTGAGATACCTACAGAATGAGCCAACTCACGCACTTTCATTCTCCGATCATCCAATATCATTTCATGGATTTTATCGACGATTTCCAGCGTGATCACTTCTTTTGGGCGACCTGAACGTTCGGCGTCACTAGTGCTGGTACGACCACAACGGAACTCTGTAAACCACTTCTTAACCATTGAAATTGATGGTGCCGAGTCCTCGTAGTATTTATCAAGTCTTACCTTATTTTCAGTGATGGATTTTTTACGTAAAAATTAATGCTTAATCAGCACACGAAATTCACTTTTTTCCATTTTCGTAAAAATTTACGAGGTTGTCTGCTTTGAACGGCTATCAAACACCAACTGCACTACGTAGCTTGCTCAAAATTAGAAAGTTGTCCACTGATAGATTACAGTTGACGGCAGCACTGTTGCATTTGGAGTAACTGCGCGGGAAATTCAAAAAGTCACTGACTTATCAAACCGCCCTCGTATAATTTTATTTTCTATTGTCAGGCAGTTAGAAGCGAGATTGAATGTGAGTGAAGGGAAAACAATTTCAAAATATGTAATTTGATTTGTTTTAAAAATCGCTGTGTTAAAAAACTGTAACCACAGCCAACATGAATGCTTTGATAGTTTTTGGGAAATGGAATTGTTTCGAAACGCTTCTTAAATGACCGGTGAAAGGACAACGCTAGAATTGGCGCAAGAAGATATTAGAAACGCAGAAGTAGTGTGTTAATCTTTTCTTATATTACGTGTATTAGGCTACTTGTCCAAGTTAACACATTTAATGAACAAGAATAAGCTCGTAGGGTCGAGATTGGAGTTACTGCAGTTCATTGTGATTTTTAGTCTAACGGCTGGCATAACATAGGAAGTTAAGGATATATATGTGCATTGTGTGTGTGTGTGTGTGTGTGTGTGTGTGTGTGTGTGTGTGTGTGTGTGTGTGTGTGTGTGTGTGTGTGTGTGTGTGTGTGTGTGTGTGTGTGTGTGTGTGTGTGTGTGTGTGTGTGTGTGTGTGTGTGTGTGTGTGTGTGTGTGTGTGTGTGTGTGTGTGTGTGTGTGTGTGTGTGTGTGTGTGTGTGTGTGTGTGTGTGTGTGTGTGTGTGTGTGTGTGTGTGTGTGTGTGTGTGTGTGTGTGTGTGTGTGTGTGTGTGTGTGTGTGTGTGTGTGTGTGTGTGTGTGTGTGTGTGTGTGTGTGTGTGTGTGTGTGTGTGTGTGTGTGTGTGTGTGTGTGTGTGTGTGTGTGTGTGTGTGTGTGTGTGTGTGTGTGTGTGTGTGTGTGTGTGTGTGTGTGTGTGTGTGTGTGTGTGTGTGTGTGTGTGTGTGTGTGTGTGTGTGTGTGTGTGTCTGTGTGTGTGTGTGTGTGTGTGTGTGTCTGTGTGTGTGTGTGTGTGTGTGTGTGTGTGTGTGTGTGTGTGTGTGTGTGTGTGTGTGTGTGTGTGTGTGTGTGTGTGTGTGTGTGTGTGTGTGTGTGTGTGTGTGTCTGTCTGTCTCTGTGTGTGTGTGTGTGTGTGTGTGTGTGTGTGTGTGTGTGTGTCTGTCTGTCTGTCTGTCTGTCTGTCTGTCTGTCTGTCTGTCTGTCTGTGTGCCTGTGTGCCTGTGTGTCTGTGTGTGTGTTTGTGTGTGTGTGTGTGTGTGTGTGTGTGTCTGTGTGTGTGTGTGTGTGTGAGAGAGAGAGAGAGAGAGAGAGAGAGAGAGAGAGAGAGAGAGAGAGAGAGAATTTTCCCATTCGCAGTCTAAGTCTGGTTTTATTCAACCGTTTTAAAATGGGGGCAGTTTGAAATCGAATAAAATTATAACTTTTTTATCTTTACATTTTAGTAAAATGTAGTGATAATATAGTGATAAATGTAGTAAAAATCTGATTTCACACCTCGTATAGTTACCGTTTCAAATATAACGGGTGTCTGAATCAGATAGTATCACCAACTAGTCTTACATCAAACACATAATACAATAACACAAACAAGTTAACACTTTCTGCATCGGATTAACTGATAACACGGTATGAATGTTATTTAATCGGCTTACCGCGACGGACCTTTGCTTAGTGTTCGTCTTCTATCCTTTTCAAATCTGGCAACACGTTTAATTTATCGCTGTGCTTTTAAACCACTGCAACGTTGCATTTGCATTTTAACGAAGACAGGCTGAAATATTAAGATAAGGCTGTGTTATTACTGGATTATTGAAAATAGAATTATTTTGGATTATAATTATACTGGATTATTGGGTTTAGAATTTAAACCTACCGGTTGTTGGAGGGTAGGGGAAGGGAAGTTGCTGTTAGTACTGGACTGCATTCGTGAAACTTGTTTCTACAAGGAAGCCAACTACACAATGAATGTAATATCTGAAATTTTATTTTTGTTTGGGTGTAACGAAGTTACGTCATTACTGTTGTCACTTCCAATCTGGCTGAAGGAATGGCAAGGGATTGTTTTCAATACTTTAGAAGTTCTAGCATTAGCCTTGACCTGTACTGAAGTTCTAGCATTAGCCTTGACCTGTACTGAAGTTCTAGCATTAGCCTTGACCTGTACTGAAGTTCCCCTGTACTGAAGTTCTAGCATTAGCCTTGACCTGTACTGAAGTTCTAGCATTTGTACTGAAGTTCTAGCATTAGCTGTACTGAATTTCTAGCATTAGCCTTGACCTGTACCTAGCATTAGCCTTGACCTGTACTGAAGTTCTAGCATTAGCCTTGACCTGTACTGAAGTTCTAGCATTAGCCTTGACCTGTACTGAAGTTCTAGCATTAGCCTTGACCTGTACTGAAGTTCTAGCATTAGCCTTGACCCGTACTGAAGTTCTAGCATTAGCCTTGACCTGTACTGAAGTTCTAGCATTAGCCTTGACCTGTACTGAAGTTCTAGCATTAGCCTTGACCTGTACTGAAGTTCTAGCATTAGCCTTGACCTGTACTGAAGTTCTAGCATTAGCCTTGACCTGTACTGAAGTTCTAGCATTAGCCTTGACCTGTACTGAAGTTCTAGCATTAGCCTTGACCTGTACTGAAGTTCTAGCATTAGCCTTGACCTGTACTGAAGTTAGCCTTGACCTGTACTGAAGTTCTAGCATTAGCCTTGACCTGTACTGAAGTTCTAGCATTAGCCTTGACCTGTACTGAAGTTCTAGCATTAGCCTTGACCTGTACTGAAGTTCTAGCATTAGCCTTGACCTGTACTGAAGTTCTAGCATTAGCCTTGACCTGTACTGAAGTTCTGGCATTAGCCTTGACCTGTACTGAAGTTCTGGCATTAGCCTTGACCTGTACTGAAGTTCTAGCATTAGCCTTGACCTGTACTGAAGTTCTAGCATTAGCCTTGACCTGTACTGAAGTTCTAGCACCTGTAGCTAGCATTGACCCTGTACTGAAGTTCTAGCATTAGCCTTGACCTGTACTGAAGTTCTAGCATTAGCCTTGACCTGTACTGAATTTCTAGCATTAGCATTGACCTGTACTGAAGTTCTAGCATTAGCCTTGACCCGTACTAAAGTTCTAGCATTAGCCTTGACCTGTACTGAAGTTCTAGCATTAGCCTTGATCTGTACTGAAGTTCTAGCATTAGCCTTGACCTGTACTGAAGTTCTAGCATTAGCCTTGACCCGTACTGAAGTTCTAGCATTAGCCTTGTACTGTAATACTAAGCTTATTGCGTGACGTACTTCAAAGAATTTTGCTAAGTTTGTGGTTTTTCTTCGAATAGGTCAGCAGGCTATACTGATAGTAGTTATTTACGCGTCAAGTCCTTGGGGATTTTCAATTAGTTCAAGTCGTTGATAAGAGGTTATAGTCACTCCTTGCCAACGTGAAGCACTTGGAGGCAGGGATCCGCCACTTCGTAAATTGTTAAAATGCCAATTCTTCAGGTTTCAACTCCGGTAAACAAAGATGAGAACATTTCATAAAGTGTAATAATTATTTTCGCTAAGATGGCTTTTCAATTTCCAAAAGAAAATCGCTAATAAAGAAAACAGCTGTTAATTAGAGCATTAGAAATGTCGACGGTACATAAATATCCTTAAGTAAAATATTACATTGTAAGGTTTTTTTATTAGTTTAATTCATGTCGTAATCAATAAACTTTAACAATTTAAAATTTAGTTATTTAATAATTTAAAATTAGTTATTTTTCTACTACGTTATTTACTAGTCTAAGTTGAAGTTAATTGAGGCACGTCACGCCAACAAGAATGAATAACTGAAAGTTGTTGAAGCAAGATAAGTAGACCGAAGTAGGCAGTGTAATCACGTTGCATCCTGCCGTTTGCCAATTACTTCCCATGCAAGCTGGGCTAAATGTCAAGGTCTTAGTTGTGAACTTCTGTGTCGTTATGCCGTGCACTTAACCAAGTTAAATAGCTTAAATAAGGAACGAATCCAACTGGTTAGACAGGGGATCGTTGGTTAAAGAAAAATAGTTCTTGTACAGTTCATATGACTAACGAGTTTACTGTTCGGACATTCGGGATAACAACAATGGATCCTGTCAAAGTAGGTCGTGCGGAATGAGCTGAAGCTTAGAACCAGATTACGGTGGTTGCTGGGGGAAGGGAAATTGCTACTAGCAGTGACCGCAGTCATGTAAATAATATGAAATACAGAATCAGATTGCGTCTGCATGCGGCTTCCGATTGCGGAGCGGAGTTGAACGGAATGAAGATAAAGCAACGCGGAGTTAAGTCAGTTTAAATGACGCGTTTGTACCGCTTAATTGTAAATATTTAGCCCTACTTTAACTGGTTATAGGAAACTACGATGTTTAAAATTGAACCTAGATAACAAGAAGTAATAAATTTGGAGGCGTGGTCAGCGTAGTGGGGGACGTAGAGTCAGCTTCAAAAGCGAACCTATACAGAGTCGAAGCTACGCGGAGAGAAGCCCAGTGACGCCGTTTGACTACGCTGAGCTCTTATATGCTTTCATTTGCCGCACTTACATTAAAAACAAATGTAGGTCCGTTCCACTCACCGCAACTCCGCTCCGCATATGTTGGCCACCCTGCCTAAAGAATTTTTTCTTCTATATTTACCGGTAATGCGGGTTGTTCTGTTGTAAACGCTCTTAATAAAAATGGCTCGTTTAATGTTCCACCGTTTTTTTTAACGTTAGTAATTTTCTTTAAGTGGATTACGCGAAGCGTTAGTCGGATGATCCACTAGTTGATGTTAATCTACAGTTTGCTGAACAGCCAGGCCCGGCATAGCTCAGTGCCAACCCGGCCTCGGTCTCCGGGTCGGTTAAGCCTGATTAACGTCTGGACGTTTTTATCTTTCTCCATCCGACTCGAAACCTTATTTCACTGTCACTATACTGTGTCTAGGTTATTTGTTAAATCCCGCTCAAAGTGTCTCCAAGCGAGAAAACAATTTCACTCGCCTTCTTAATATTATCTTTCTCGGCTTAATTTAAGAAATGGCGCGGACTGTTTACTTTCATAACGTCTCTCGGCGTGTAAATTTATTTATTGAAATTTGTGGAAAATGTTAACGAATTTCTGCGGGAAGATGAGCTGTCGGAGCGTTAATTGCGGTGACACGGGACCTTGAAGTGATGAGCATCGTTCACTTGTAGAACACGTTCTGAGAAATAGTGTCTGTTAGTACAGCTGGATACATACTATTGTATACTTCACAATCGCGTTCAGATTTGTGCGAGAGAGTTAAATATATGGAAGAACAGATGGATGTCCTTCTTTCTCTTACCCAGCGATGTAAACGTCCTACATATGCAATACGGTTTGTATTGTGTTTACAATTTTAATCCGATTTGATTTAAACTCTGTACAGAAATTATTTCAGTAATAGCTCGAACACGTTTTTGGTTTCATTAGAAAATCCGTTCAACTGTTTGAAAATGGCTGTCGTTCAAAAAGCAATAAAAGAATCATATTTAATATTCTTTAGAAATCCTGTTCGTCTATGTAATCAGCACTGAAATCAGCATAAATTAACATTTAATTTGCTTGGAATTTTTTTTTAACGTCCGACTATTGTGCACACTTGGGCTAATGCAGACGATGGGATGATTTATAGCGTATGAAAATGCCAAGCCCTGGCCGGGAATCGAACCCGGGTCCTCGGGGTGAAAGCTTAGTACTATCAACTAGGCCACCGAGACGGCTTTGCTTGGAAATAAGGAAATTATTTGATTGTAGTCAGGGTTTTACGTTCGACTGACATTTTTAATATTGTAACACAACCACCGGACCACATTTTAAAATAATTAGTATTTTCTTCCGTATAGTACTCTTTTAGTCACCTCGTAAAAGCTACCGCGGTTTCGAATCCTCACTGTTTCATCTTCAGACCGTAGTACAGAATGTCAAATCCTTCTTAAGGTCGTCACAAAGTTATCAAAACATTGAAAACACACGTTACAAACACTAAACACAATTACGCTATTTATCGACCTCGACAGAGAGATTCGACATTTTGTATTACGGCCTGAAGATGAAACAGTGACGTTTCGAAACAACGGCAGTCATTACGAGGTGAGTAAAAAAGACACTAATCATAATCCTAATTATTTTTAATGAAATTTTTAAATTAGAAATGCTGATTTTCTTACGTTTATAAATGGCTGAGATATTTAAGCGAATGAATCAAATAATGTGAAAAATATTTGAAAAAAATTACTATGATTTTTTTTTTATTAAAAGTTTTTTTCGTTTAATGTTAATAATTATTGTCAGTGTTTGGAAATTCGCTTCAATCACGACAGCGAAACAGCTTGGTTAACGTGTTCCTTTCTGTTGTAATACTTCGGTAAGTGTGTGTGTGTGTGTGTGTGTGTGTGTGTGTGTGTGTGTGTGTGTGTGTGTGTGTGTGTGTGTGTGTGTGTGTGTTATTTTTTTTATTTTTTAAAGCATTTAAAAATGGATTTGACGGCGGTTAGGGTTTATTTTCAACGTAATTTTCAAAAATGCTTATTTTTGAAGGTTTGAATACTTAACGTGATCATAAAATAAAAAATGGTAAGATAAAAGAATGTTAGAAATTCGCCTCCATCACGTCATTTTTTGTGTGTGTGTAACGTCCGACTATTGTGCACACTTGGGCTAATGCAGACGATCCATCACGTCAGCTGTGCAATGGCGTGCCGTGATAATTTCAAATTTTACTGTGACGTTGGAGAAAATTTGTTATTTAGAAAACTATCAAAGCGCGTATTGTGCAAAGATACAAACAGCCTTACAAACGCACGCAAACGTCATTATGAATGACCTTGAAAGAACAGTGTAGTAGTGATCGCTGTCCTAAAAACATCAAGCTGGTTGCTACTTTTGCATGATGTTTAGTAGCGTATTGCTATTCCGTTGCTATGTTGTTACTGTTATTGTAAAACAATATACAATTGGAGATGGGGAATGAAACTGTGTTACCGGAAGGAAGAAGGCCACGTTCAGCAGCTTCCGGTGAGTGATGTCAGTCCGATTCTATCCTGACGGCATGCTGATTTATTGAATATTAATGATAGGATACAGCGCGTCAGTGTATGTACTGTTTATGTGTAACTGTGTGGAACAGCAGTGAATCAGATAGGATCCTCTCCCGTGCTTAATTTTGTAAGCTACGGCTCATTTAATCTGTTAGATATGTGCAGTCACGTGTTAAATAGACGCGGAGTATTAAAAAATAAAAAAATTGATTGACTTGATTTAGCTTTGTTGACGGTATTGTCTATGTGTGTGGAAATACTAGGTGTGTTCAGAAAGTAAAGAGAATTTTAATTTTTTGAACAAAATATATATTTATTCTTCTACATTGATGTTGTCGCCTTCAAGATAGGATTATTTACTTGTGCTAGCGCTGCTTCCAATCCTCGAAACACTTCTCAAACTCGATCTTTGAGGTAGCCTTTAGTTCTTTCAGCGATGCGCTTTTATGTCATCTACGGCTGTAAAACGACGGCCCTTTAAGGTTCTCTTTATTTTTGGAAATAGGAAAAAATCACACGGAGCCATGTCTGGCGAATATGGAGGCTGGTGTATCGTTACAGTACTGTTTTTGACCAAAAATTCACGAACAAGCAATGAAGTGTGAGCTGGTGCATTATCGTGGTGCAAAAGCCATGAATTGTTTTTCCACGATTGCTTCACGCAAACGGCGTTGAACTTGTAGGTAGTACTCTTTATTGACCGTTTCACCTGGTGGCAGGAATTCATGATGCACTATGCCATTAATATCGAAGAACACAGTGAGCATAACCTTCACGTTCGACCGCACTTGTCGAGCCTTTTTCGGTCTAGGCGAGCCAGAATGCCTCCACTGGGATGATTGAGCCTTAGTTTCGACGTCATATCCGTAAACCCATGTTTCGTCACCTGTTATAATACGTTTCAGAAATTCTGCATCGTCGTTGACTTCATTTAGTGACTCCTGAGCAACTTCCATTCACCGCTGTTTTTGTTCAAAATTCAACAATTTTTGAACGAATTTTGCTGCCACGCGTTTCATACACAAAACATTGGAAACAATGTCATGACATGATCCAATCGATATGCCAACATCATCAGCGACCTCTCTAATTGTGATTCGGCGATTGTTCATAACCATTTCTTTCACTTTTTCCACGTTTTTATCGGTTGTTGATGTGCTGGGACGTCCAGGGCGTTCGTCATCTTCAACGTCTTCACGGCCTTCTTGGAAACGCTTATACCACTCGTAAACTCTTGCTTTACTCATAGCAGACTCACCATAGGCCTTTGTTAATATTTCACACACTTTGTTATAATTTATTCCATTTTTTACGCAAAATTTGATACAAATTCATTGATCCATTTTTTTTTAACAAACGAAAATCGCAGAGCTCATAAAAACATGTTTAACCTTAGTGGCTGTCACAGACAAAGTCAACAATGAAAACCGCTGAAAGTTTTATCATACTTCAAGGGCATGTATACCAACATAATAAAAAAAATGTTTGACAATCGGACTCTCCAAGCCCGCGAAATTTAAAAATTCGCGTTACTTTCTGAACACACCTCGTACTTCGTAATTAAGCAACTACTTGAATTAAGGGGAATTTTTTATTATTCGTGCAAGTGTGATATTATAATTGTGTCGAAGCTGAAAATTTTTTCACATCCAATTTTTTTAGTTAATTTAATACGTGCATTAGTGTCTGTTTGTGAACCCAATATAGTGAATGGGCAAGAAAAATTAATTTAGTTATTAAATACTGTATCCTCTTTTTTACATTTTCACGTGACTAATTTAACTGTTTGTTCATTAATTGAACTGGTCCAGTTAATTTAACAATTGCTAACAATATTGAAGAGCAAACTTTGAAGAGAAACTAAACAAAAATTTATATTTAAATATACAACGAGCTCTGTGCTGACACAAACTGATGAAAGTCCGCTACATGCATGTATATCCCTACTAAATACACGGACGTAAATGTTTGTTTAGTTTGCGTTACAACATAACAGTTCTGGATCGTTTCTACAGAAAAACTGTTTATTCGAAAATGTGATTGAGGATTTTTAATAGTTCGTAATCAGTTTCCATAAGAACTGTTCATTAAACAGGTGATTTTATTGAACACTTTTAATTATTACGTAAAATAACTGGTTTTTAGAATACGCAGGTAGGTTAGGAAAAGGAAAATGCAGTAAGTTTTAGAGGAACTGAAAGGAATATTCAGTCAACATATGGTAACAAACTTGTCCATTCTGTTGCAAAAATCAAATTTAAATATGATCAAAAACAGCAAAAATCTGTTATTGAACTAAAAATATAAATCATGCATCATGGTATCTTTTTTTTTTATTATAATTACGATAATTTGTTCGAAAGCACGACAAATTAACAGCTAGTTTTTAACGAGATAACGTGAAATTTATCAGCTGTTCAGTGAAATCAGCTGATCTTTTAATAGAAAATGCCAAAACTAAACTAACGATTCATTTCATGTACTTAAATCGGTCAAATTTCTTCGTAGATTCCGTAGTGGTTATCACGTTTGCCTCACACGCCAAGTTCGCCGGTTCGTTTTCTTTTTATTATTTTAAGGCGAAAAGCACATTAAGGCTATTATCGCCTCCCTAAATGTAAGTAGTCCGCTTCGGTGGCCTCGTTGATAGCGTATTGGGCTTTCACCCCGAGGACCCGGGTTAGATTCCCGGCCAGGGCTTGGGATTTTCATACGCTATAAATCATCCCATCGTCTGCATTGGTCCAAGTGTTTACAAAAGTCGGATGTTAAACACAAAAAAAAAAACGTAAGTATGATTGTAAAATGTTAATGTCGTCAGTGTAGTGTTGCAAGTGTAAGTGTGTGTTAGACTCGGGTACCGCGACGTCTAAATCCTCTCAATAGCTGCAGTAAATCTGCACTCCATGCGGTTCGATCCCGGCCGAAAACACAGTAATTTTTAATTATATTTAATACCGAGACTTGCGACGCGCAAAATATGTCGTTATATATCAATATAAATATGTTCCACGGATCACGCGTTCCACAAAATCCAATATCACAACCAGCCTTTAAACATGATACACGTTAATGCAGATATTAAACTTCAAAATCTGTTTTAGAAGTCAGTTCGTCGCTCATTTATTGATCACGAGTCTAGGCAACGCAATTTAGACGCAGATCTATAGATTGGTAAAAATATAAATGGTAATTAGTTGATTTAATAATTTTCTGAAGACGAATTTTTTTTTAAGATAACAAGACTCTGCGCGCACAGAAACCCAGACAAGTACGAGATCCTAACAATAGACGAACGTTCAACTTACGACTGTAACTATTCAAACTTTACATGCAAACTTCGAATGTAACACAAAGCGGAGTTGTGAAGAAGCAACGCTGAAACAGAAAAGTAATTTAAGTTTAAAATTACGTTTTTAATCAGCGCAAACATTACGAAATAACATCGCCAGTGTCTGTGATGCTTGAAATATTTCACGATTCAACTAGAATATAGAATTTGCATGGAAAAACAACTTTTTCCAGGAAAGCGTGGTTGTTGTGACGTGGTATAGAGCTTCAGTATTAACGTGGGTGTGAAGGTTTAACGTCGATTCGAAGTTTTCATTTGGTAAATTTGCACAGAGGAAAGCTTAAAAAAGAACGGCAGTTACGAGTTGAATGTGTTAAATATATACAAGGGAATTGAATCGGATTTAATATTTTATGAATAGATCAACTGTTAAGAATAGATTTTAAAGTAACATTTTCATCCCGGATAATATTTAACAAAACAAAATTTCCACCTGATTTCGCACTGAATTCTTTTCAAATCAATGTAGGCCTAATATGGTTGTTCGGCCTAACACGGTGATGCATTAAAAAAACCTTTATTTATTTTTTTAAAAAGAGTACTCCAAACCTGACACGGTTGTTGGGTTAAACGGTGATGCAGGAAAAAAACCTTTTTTTTAAGAGTACTCCAAAACTTAATTAACACGGTGATGCATGATCTTTAATTTATATTATGATTGCGGGCAAAGCCGTGGCGGGTAACAGCTAATCATATTATATTTCTGAAAGTTTGTTTTTGTTTATTTGTTTGTTATTCAATCACACTTTAACTACTGGACCAAATGAAATTACATTTGGTGTGAACACGTTTTAGGTATCTGAGATAAACACAATACTATTCCAGTTTAATTGTATAATAATGACTTTTTAATAATATTGTATTTTTTTAAAATATGACATGACCCTGTTTTAGCGTATCGAGTAGCAAAAATTTATATGCCTTGGCCGAAAACCATAAAGCGTATAATAATATATATAGAAATATATTAAAATGAAATGAACCTATTATGATTTTGAAAATCGACTATAAATTTTATTGCCTACATTATAATTGCAGGCAAAGCCGCAACGGGTAACAGCTAGTCAAATATATTTTAGCTTGCTTGGCTGTTGAACATGAGAAACTGTATCAGGGTAACAGACGTTAATTGTTCGGCCATTATGGTTAGGCCTAGACCCAGAATCTCTCCTGACCTCTAGAACACGTTTGGAATTTTTTTAATTTACGAAGGCTATCCAGAAAGTCGGTTACGTTTTGGTATAAAAAATAACGAAGTACAAGGAAAAAATTTATTATATACATTTGAAAGTGACACTAAAATACTATTTTTCTACATAGTTGCCATATAAATTTAGACACTCACATAGCGGTGAACCAGTTTTGAAATTCCAGTGTTGTAGAATTCTGCCGCCTGAGACTTCAGCCAGGTTGTCACGCCCTCCCGCAGTTCCACGTCGTCATCAAAACGCTGCGTCGCAAGCCAGGTCTTCATTGCAGGAAACAGGTGATAAACGCTGGGAGCAAGATCCGGACTGTATGGTGGATGTGGAAACACCTCCCACTTGAAAACATCCACGACTTTTTGAGTTTGTTTGGCTGTGTGTGGTCGGGCGTTGTCGTGCCCACCACAAAAACAGAATTCTTGAACTCAACTTTCCTCTGCGCATGTTTTGAATTGATCTTTTTAAATTTTCCAAGGTTTCACAATACCTTGCAGAGTTTATTGTCGTGCCACGTTCTAATAAATCTCAATTGGTTTATTGTTCTTAGCCAACAAAAACCGTATCACCGACCGCACTACACAGGTCGCGGGATTTTCAATAGCGGCGCACATTTCAAACTGGTATTGTACGGGAACGAGCAGCAACGATAAAGTCTTATTAGCACGGCTGGATAGCCACTGAACAGACGAACACACTGACAAGACCAAGATGGCCGCGATATCCCCGCCCCTAGCATCTACAGAGCAAAACGTAACCGACTTTCTGGATAGCTCTCGTATATACTGTAATGTTTGCGTGCGTGCGCGCGCGCGTGTGTGTGTGCGTGTGTGTGTTTTAGCATTCTTCTTCATCTTTACGGCTTAAAACGATCTTCGGTGCCTTCCGATTTCTAGCTTCCATTTTTTTCTGTCGCTCCACATATCTTGATCCAATCCTCTCCCTCTCCATCCTTATCAATTCCTTTTCTCCAATTCGGTCTTCCTCTTTTTCTGCGACCATGTGGTTTATATTTTAGAATCTGTTTGGGAAGTCGATTTTCGTCCATCCTTTGGATGTGGAAACTTTAGAGTGTCGTCTACAGTGATATGCTTCGCGTCCATGATTTCATTTATCTTCTTCCGTTTCGACCGACATAAGTTCATTTCTGTAGCTGAAAGACGTTTTTTCTGTTTTTTTGTTTCGCTGGCCATACTTCGCTTCCATATAAGATCATACGTTTTAAAATTTTCTTTTTATTCTATGTTTATTTATTTTCTATGTCTGTTGATCCAATATGATACTGATCCTTATTGCTCTTTTTCCCAAGGTGTTTCGTTCTCTTATCTCTGTGTCCAAGACTTGTTCCAAATACTTGTTGGTTACCCTTTGATTGGTGCTTCGTGTTCCAGTAGAAGATCCTGCTCTGCCCGCCAATGCACATGTACTCTGTTTTGTTTAGGGTTATCTCAAATCCTGAGATATCATAGTCCTGTATTGATTTTCTACGAGTATTAGAATTCTAACGTACTCAATATTGATTCAGTTTGATTTAAACTAGTTGTGAAAATTGATTTCGTAATGGCTTGTACAGTTCAATACTCGGCTACCGTCGTAATCAACCGTCCGTAAATTTAAGTCCAAATCATCGTAATCAGCTTTTAAATAGCTACAAATATTATTTTGAATATACGAAAACGGATTCGACGTCACAGCTTTAAATTTACGGCGTTCAAGGTTTGTTTTTGTATTTTGTCGCTTCGCGATAACGAAAGCTGTGTGCTCTATGTCATCCTTCGAGTTACAAATATACAAAAATCGTTTTGCATGTTATTCAGAGAAGAAACTTATTTTTGTGTTGGGAAAATATAAGATCTATTCTAAATTAGCATTTGATTTTTAATTTATTTACAAAAATATTTTTTGTGCAAATACAAATTGGCGGAAAGACAGAAAATTGAACTTGCTTCGAACGATGAATGCTTGTTCTGTATTTACTTGAAATCTAGGAACAGTTATTTAAATAATTATTCGATAAAAGCTTCGAAACTCTAAAAATAAAAACGATTTAAACCGGTGTTGACCGGTGCTGGTTATATTGTTCTGGGTCGTACCGTAATGGCCGCTCCGATAGAAATCCGCTAAAACTGTTAGAAATTCGTCGTCACGCTATTCCATACTGTCACCTTTGGCGTCCCGTGATACGTGTACCAGAGCAAACACACCCGGACTTAATAATCCGATATTTTACGGAAACAGCGAAATCTTGCCGAGTATTTTACAACGTTCGCCGGCAAATTGGAAACGTGTTCCCCTAATTGTGTAACGCGATGTTTTGCCGGCTCCGCCGAGCTAACTGGAGCCTACAGCTGGGAAGCAACACATGGCACGGCAGTATTGCTCCCCGAGATCGGGTTCCGCTAATATTAGGCCGCTCTGCTCTCGCTAAGAAAAACAACCCTCGGCGATCAAACTGTTTGCGTTAATTTCGCTCGACATTTTTGGAAATTTTTAACGTTTCCTTTACTTAGGTAATTAGGTAATAGTGTGATCGGTATGTAACGTTTTTTTTTAGGGTTAATATGGGGTTGATTCATATGGTGTTGATTTGTTACGATCCGCGTGTAACTTTTTATTTTTTATTGAAAATGGATTTCGTGGTTCTTCATGGTAAAACTATCATGATGAACGTCAATCATGACCACTATTCGAAGCGATCTGCTTTGTGGGAAGTCTTCAAATTAAGAAACAATTTTTTTTCCCGAAGAAAACCTGTAAAGATTATCTTCGCCGTAGCGTACGTTTAAAATAAAAGAACAAAATAATTGCAAAAGAACTTTAGTTAAAATTGAATATAATAATATTAAATAATTCAAATGTTTTACAGCCCAGTTGAATTAGCCTTCCAACTTACCAAAGACACATACAACAAGAAGTCCCTCTCCTGGAATACAAAGATAAGGCATTATCATACGGTAATTAAACCAGAAGCCTTATATGCAGCTGAAACATTATCTCTCACAACCCAGGGCCCACTTGAAAGGCTGGAGATCAAAGAAAGAAAGATATTACGAAAAATCTTAGGCCCCAAATTCCGTAACAACCAATTACTCCACATCAGGAATGAAACTCTACCAAAAAACTGAAACACAATCAGACACAATAAGAAAAAGGAGAATTGATTTTTATGGGCTCATCCTCCGAATGGAAAAAATAGACTAACCAAAAAAATATTTGACTACTTTCGCAGTAGAAGAGCCAAACCACTTTGGTTTAGAGAAACAGAGAAAGACATAACAGAACTGCAGATCACTGACACTATGCTCATGGACAGAACAGCCAAAAAAATAACCAAGGACAAGAAGCGACGGTTACAAGGCAAAGTCAAATACAAGCGAACGATCCAAATCTCTGACGAAAAAAGAAAAGCAAGATCACAACGAATGAAGCAATACTGGGCTACGAGACAGGCACAGAACATTAAAAAGTGATTGATTTGGTGTACCCCAAAGTTGGGTGAAACAAATAAAGAGATAATATTAAATAGATAAATAAATAAATAGATAGTAACAACTGAAAATATTTACTTAAAACTAGTTAAAAATAATACACTTTGAGGACAAAAAAAATACATACAATAATAACAAAAATAAATTAAAGAAACATAAAACATACTTGAGACAAATTAACCAGAAACCAGTAACCAAAAATAAACAATTTGCTACAGGACTGTAAAGCGGCCCTACAGTAACATGTAATTAAATTTTAAGTTTCATTAAAAAATCCAAACGATGAAGGAAATCTGAAGTCCGGTCCATGATTTCACGGATTCTTAAATTTTTGTATCTTTTCCCGTTTCGACCGTCTTCGCAGCATTTATTCCGTTTCTGTAGCTGCAAGACATTTTTCTGTTTTTTTGTTTCGGTTACCATACTTCGCTTCCATATGAACTCATACTTCTTACAATTCTATTGTATATTTTCGATATCCGTTGATGCTATATAATGTTCAGTATCTTTATTGCTCTTCTTTCCGAGTTGTTTCGTTCTTTTATCGTTGTGTCCAAGGGTCTGTCACTTGTAATTGTCATTCCCAGTACTTGTATGTAGTACACCCTTTGATTTGTGTGTCATGTGCCAATAGAAGATTCCTGCTGTGCCATCCAGTGCACATGTACTGTGTTTTGTTTGGGTTTGCCTCAAATCCCAAGATATATTCCTCTGTGATTTTAGTGAATATTATTATGATCTGTATGTCATGTGCCAATAGAAGATTCCTGCTGTGCTATCCAGTGCACATGTACTCTGTTTTGTTTGGGTTTATCTCAAATCCCAAGATATATTCCTCTGTGATTTTAGTGAATATCATTATGATCTGTGTGTCATGTGCAATAGAAGATTCCTGCTGTGCCATCCATTGCACATGTACTCTGTTTTGTTTGGGTTTATCTCAAATCCCAAGATGTCATATTCCTCTTTGATTTTAGAGAATATCATTATGATCTGTGTGTCATGTGCAATAGAAGATTCCTGCTGTGCTATCCATTGCACATGTACTCTGTTTTGTTTGGGTTTATCTCAAATCCCAAGATATCATATTCCTCTGTGATTTTAGTGAATATCATTATGATCTGTGTGTCATGTGCAATAGAAGATTCCTGCTGTGCCATCCAGTGCACATGTTCTCTGTTTTGTTTGGGTTTGCCTCAAATCCCAAGATATATTCCTCTGTGATTTTAGTGAATATCATTATGATCTGTGTGTCATGTGCAATAGAAGATCCATGCTGTGCCATCCAGTGCACATGTTCTCTGTTTTGTTTGGGTTTGCCTCAAATCCCAAGATATATTCCTCTGTGATTTTAGTGAATATCATTATGATCTGTGTGTCATGTGCAATAGAAGATTCCTGCTGTGCCATCCAGTGCACATGTACTCTGTTTTGTTTGGGTTTATCTCAAATCCCAAGATATATTCCTCTGTGATTTTAGTGAATATCATTATGATCTGTGTGTCATGTGCCAATAGAAGATTCCTGCTGTGCTATCCAGTGCACATGTACTCTGTTTTGTTTGGGTTTATCTCAAATACCAAGATATCATATTCCTCTTTGATTTTAGTGAATATCATTATGATCTGTGTGTCATGTGCAATAGAAGATCCCTGCTGTGCCATCCAGTGCACATGTTCTCTGTTTTGTTTGGGTTTGCCTCAAATCCCAAGATATATTCCTCTGTGAATTTAGTGAATATCATTATGATCTGTGTGTCATGTGCAATAGAAGATCCCTGCTGTGCCATCCATTGCACATGTACTCTGTTTTGTTTGGGTTTATCTCAAATCCCAAGATGTCATATTCCTCTTTGATTTTAGAGAATATCATTATGATCTGTGTGTCATGTGCTAATAGAAGATTCCTGCTGTGCCATCCAGTGCACATGTACTCTGTTTTGTTTGGGTTTATCTCAAATCCCAAGATATCATATTCCTCTGTGATTTTAGTGAATATCATTATGATCTGTGTGTCATGTGCAATAGAAGATTCCTGCTGTGCTATCCAGTGCACATGTACTCTGTTTTGTTTGGGTTTATCTCAAATCCCAAGATATATTCCTCTGTGATTTTAGTGAATATCATTATGATCTGTGTGTCATGTGCAATAGAAGATTCCTGCTGTGCTATCCAGTGCACATGTACTCTGTTTTGTTTGGGTTTATCTCAAATCCCAAGATATATTCCTCTGTGATTTTAGAGAATATCATTATGATCTGTGTGTCATGTGCAATAGAAGATTCCTGTTGTGCCATCCAGTGCACATGTACTCTGTTTTGTTTGGGTTTATCTCAAATCCCAAGATATCATATTCCTCTGTGATTTTAGTGAATATCATTATGATTTGTCTGTCATGTGCCAATAGAAGATCCCTGCTGTGCTATCCAGTGCACATGTACTCTGTTTTGTTTGTTTTTGCCTCAAATCCCAAGATGTATTCCTCTGTGATTTTAGAGAATATCATTATGATCTGTGTGTCATGTGCTAATAGAAGATTCCTGTTGTGCCATCCAGTGCATATGTACTCTGTTTTGTTTAGGTTTGCCTCAAATCCCAAGATATATTCCTCTTTGATTTTAGTGAATATCATTATGATCTGTGTGTCATGTGCCAATAGAAGATTCCTGTTGTGCCATCCAGTGCACATGTACTCTGTTTTGTTTGGGTTTATCTCAAATCCCAAGATGTCATATTCCTCTTTGATTTTAGAGAATATCATTAGTAAAAAATTACACTTTACCTTGACTACATGTAAAAGTATTATTGTAAAAAAAAACACCTACATAATACGACACACTTTTAAACGCGAAAAGAATTATTTCAATCTTCCCCGTAACAAAATAAACGTTTTCGAGACGTTCCACCGCACTAGTGACAGATTGGTCTCGCTCAATCAGCATTAAGCAGCGAAGTAGCGAGAGTATTGACGAGGCGGAGTGGGGAAGACTTTACCTTTGATAACCACGTGTTGGGGCCGGGATTTATGCGCCGATATTAACTTCTCCGCAAAATGAAAATATTCTCGCCTCTCTGCAGTTATTAATCGAGGTGAGTCACTGCGCTAACACGCCAGGACTTCTTCGGCATTTGTCTTCCTTAAGGCGTCTACGTGTTGCCTTACCGATCAAGTGACGTCAAGTACGCCGTGAATTTTTAAAAGGGCTGTGCGTACTGACATTTTGTTAAATGCAAAACTTTTCTAAAGGAAATCTTAGAAAATTTTGTTTGTAGATCAACAACAGTAGCACACAGCTCTCACTGATACGTTGAAACAAATTCCCGAAAAACTAACCTAACAAAGAAATAATGTAAGCAAATTAAGTTTACATTTCGTTTTTTTTGTATTGATTAATTGCCATATTTTACGCCAGCCAGACTAATTGATATAACGGTGTTAACTGCGAAGGAAAAACTTACTACAGTAACTCCAGTCTCGAACCTACAACTTCGAAATGCGCAAGTCCGGAACATACAGGCCGGTGCCTTACCACTTCGGACACCGCGTCATGTTACGAGTGACAATAGCTTTAGACGGATTCGTTACGTAGCAATTTTCGTTACACCAGGCAAGATGCTTACACCATATTAAGCGCCTCTTAAGTATGGTTCCGTGTGGAGGGTTTAAAGGGGCAGCAGACGTCGTGGGCAGAGCACAACTCAGGAAAGTCATGGGGCTTATTACTGGGCACTGTGGTCTGACGGTGCACATGAACAGGATAGGTATGTACCTTGGCGATACCGTGTGTAGGTTGTGCAGGAAAGAGGAGGTTATTCGTGATTGTGAAGCTCTTCCTGGTTCTTATGTGTTTTTTTCCAAGACCCGAGGGATATTCAGCAGGACGAGCTAGTCAGTAGATTGTTGGGACTTACCAAGGGCATCGATCTGCTAAACTGGTACTCAAGAGGTTTAGTTGCACAATAGGTCTGTTGATCGCAGTGTCTGGGGTTGTATTATCCTTTCCTGTAGTTTGAATGTATTATAATTTAACGTCATTGCATAATGGCGTTCGTTGGATAACGAAAAAAACGAACGAATGCTTGAAAAAATGATTTAATTACACAAGACATTTTACAGCGGTCAGGGTCCTTTTTTATATTTTCACTCATCAATGTTCGTTAGTGCAGTGTTAGTTAGTGCTGTGTTGTTAGTTTTTTTTTTTGAAAATTCGCATCCTTCAATAAACGGTAATGTATTAATTAATATTTATAAACCAATTAATATTTGCGTATGAATTGGTTTTCCTTTTAGTGTTTACAGCCTCATATATGCGCCTCGGTGGTCTAGTGGATAGCGTACTAGGCTTTCACCCCGAGGACCCGGGTTCGATTCCCGGCGAGGGCTTGGCATTTTCATACGCTATACATCATCCCATCGTCTGCATTAGCCCAAGTGTGCACAATAGTCAGACGTTAAATAAAAAAAAAAAAAAAAAAAAAAAAAAATACAGCCTCCTATTTGTAAGACGAGTTCGGACCACATTGGTCAGGAAATCACTTTGAACGCCTCGCATTCCGGTTTTGTACGTCTGTTTATTCCAAATTCTTGTTCAATTCGAGCCTATCGGTTTCCCAAAATACGGTACGTTATTGTATTGTACTTTCCAATTATGCAGGCCTATTTGTCGTGCGATCCTTGTTTTCCTTTGTAATTTCAAATGCTTGTTGTAGCATATTTCTACTTGACAAGTTAATGTAGTTTTGTAGCAAATATACCTTTGATTTTAATTTCAGAATGTAAAGTATTTATTTATAGTATAATGATTGAGTTGTTAATTTTTTACTGCTGTTTGTAGTAAATTAAATTGTTTATTTTTAATAACATTGTTTCTTTTTCAGGTATGTTGGAGATACGTAATCGTTGTTGTCGAAACATAACATGTAAGTAGTTGACAAACAGAAATATTCCTTCTGAATTAGATAATAATAAGACCAGATTTTAGGAAATCTTTAGATAAGAAATGTATGTAGTAGAAAATAAATAAACTGGAAAATCATGGTCGAGTGACCTTGACATGTCCTGGGAGGGGGGGGAGAAATAGCGCCTGTTTTCTCAAGTTTGTACTAGCTTCTGGTGACATAGGTTCGATTCCTAGTTGGAAATAAGTCTTAATCACTCATTGTTTTCCGTCTTTATTAGTCTTAACTTACTATGTATAGGACGTGTGCGTAGGTTCAAGTCCAGTTTTGAATATTGAAATAATACTTTGTAAATATTAGAAGCAAAATATTACCGAAAGAAAACCAAGATTATTAAATTACTCATTATGCTGGAAGGATTTAAAGATCCGGTTTTGAAATTTTCGACAAGAAACTTTTTTAAAATCGAGTTGTTAAATTGTGTTCAAATTTTATCGGTTAAGGATAACTGAAGTCAGCGCACCAAAGTTGAAGTAAAAAATAACACTTTTAGAGTTATGAATCTCAAATTGTTAACTCCCTAAATGTGAACTTCTTGTATGCCAAATTTAAAGTATGATCTTCATAGGTATATAGGCATAGATCAAAATTTCAGCAGAATCTGATGAAACCAAGAGTTATGTGGTTTATGTCGATAACTCCAGAATCGTTATCTTCTGGACGGTAAGTTCAACTCGTGAAATTAGTGACAGCATTGATCAAAATCTTTAAGAGTTTTGTATTGAGGAAATCAAGATTTAAAGTGTGTTTGTCGAAAAAAGCAATAACAAAAAGTTTATAAAAAATTAATTTGTTTTTGAGCTAGAGCAGATATAAAAATCGACCTGTTTAGTCACTTCCGTCCGTGTAAAAAATAATTTCTGTTTCCGAACCAAAAATATAAATCGTGTCATATTTCTTGATTCCTCGTATTTGTTATTAATTAGGCGATGCTCTTCAATCATAACTCTTTTATTAATTGTAACATTTTCATCGTAAATTTCATTTCCTAATCGTCATATAGTCTTTATCGTTCGTTTTTTCTAAGTTTTTATCCATCGTTTGAAACATATTTTTTGTCCATTCTATTTAGGAATCGAATTTTTAACATAACCTCAATTGAAGTGATATTGAAAAAACAGCTGTTGTGCGAAATCAGCTGTTTAGAAGTAGTCACAAAGCCGCCTCGGTGGCCTAGTGGATAGCGTACTAGGCTTTCACCCCGAGGACCCGGGTTCGATTCCCGGCCAGAGCTTGGCATTTTCATACGCTATAAATCGTCTGCATTAGCCCAAGTGTGCACAACAGTCGGACGTAAAAAAAAAAAAAAAAAAAAAAAAAAATTGAAGTAGTCACAATATATACAATAACACGCAACACGCTAAATATCAATATGACATATATGCAATATGACATTGGCACGCATCGTGCAAAATCCAACATCACAACCAGCCCTCAAACGTGATACATGTTAAAATATTTTTTTATTCAGGAGACGTGACAACGAATATATTTAAATATAAACATCGCTTTTTCACTATCTCTGTCGATTTTTGGTAGTACGAAAGTAAAAGCAAGCGTAACTTTGAAAATAATTTTAACGAAAATGGAAAATTTAATTCGCGTATTATTTCTTAAAATTCGTTGCGGTTTTACTGCTTTGAAAGATTGTATTTCATTACATGTTCTGGTAATTATGTGAATGTTAATAAACAACATTACATTGATTGCCTAGCAACTTAAAATACAGTTATTTTTATAAAAGTAATATAAATCGACTACATTCCTTAGACTCACTGTTGTAACTATGTTGGCAAAGAAATGACATTAAAAGTTAGTCTTGTAAACATAATAAGGAAAGCGCTGCATTCTTGCCCCCGTCAGGACATTCCTTTATCCTTGAATTCCTGGCGTCATTGTTGAGGTAACCAGAGACCTTTCGTTATTTGATCAAACTTGCGTTAAAATCGGTATTGCCAGAATCCGATCCTGAACGAGCTAAATCCTGTCTAACAAACATCGTATGACATAATTAGAAATTGTTCCGCAACGGGGTCTTGTTCTTGTCGACGCGATTAAAATCTTCACTGAAAACGAAAAGTAACGATTGTTGCCCCAAATCAACAGATGCAGTGATGAACTCGATTTATAATTCTTTGACCCCCAAGTAACAGAAAGTATTAACCGTTCGTGAAAGGTTTCATTTCGCGTCGGAATAATTAAAATGCACTCAATTTACAAAGTCAGTGTTGATGCACAGTTTTGTCTTTGCTAATTGAATACCGTTGTTTTTACTAGAGCATTTTCCTTTTAAAGAGTAAAATGTACGTTTTTTTGTGTTTAACGTCCGACTATTGTGCACACTTAGGCTAATGCAGACTATGGGATGATTTATAGCTTATGAAAACGCCATGTCCTGGCCGGGAATCGAACCCGGGTCCTCGGTGTGAAAGCCCAGTACGCTATTAACTAGGCTAGTACATGTGCGTTATGTAAGTACATTCGTAATGATATTGAAACCCAGTGGTACATCCCTTCAGTAGAACTGTTCTAAAAGGAATTGTTGTAGGAACATTTCGTCCGTTATTTTCAGAATTTGTTCTTGCTTCTAATCTTGTCTAGAGGCGTACGGAAGTATATGTCTGTTTGGAACCTTTTGTAACCTTGCTCAGGCAAAGTTGTAACACGGTGTGCATGAGCTGAAGAACACGCTCAACGCTTCCGGCTGAATAAGATCAGTGATGATGGCTTCTTCAACTTTATTGCCTTTTGGATGATCGTAGTCATTGAATATAAACGTACTAGAATGGTAACCCTTACGAAAGATATGTGAGCGCTCGCTACTGGTGGCATCTTGCGGCAAAATGTTCAAACTACAGTTAAATAGCTAACAGTACTGGCTATTTTCTCAAACGTCTCTACTCTCGTCTTTGCAGCTTGCAGCATTCGTAGCGGCAGATAGTCTAATTACTTGGACTACGGCCGCTAATATCGAGCACAGTTTGTATAAAGGTAGATGTACTTCTAGGCCGTTTATATTCAATGTCGTAGTTGAAGACATTATTTCAATTTGTAAGAGTATGATTTTTTTGTGCGGCCATCGTGGTAAAATCTTTACCCGCGAATCAACACGCTTTGAGGCTTTTGTGATTTTGATCAATTTGATTCAAACTTGGCTCAGAAACTATGTTCAGTATAATTATCTGCCTTCCTAGCTTCGTTAATTCTACTTTCGTTGACGCGTTTCGGAAAATCTCCATCTTCAAAAACTATATCTATACTGGTCACCAATATTATGGCCCGTCTTATTTATAATTTTCTATCTCCGCCTCGTACGCCTCCTCTATTCAACACGTGTACATTAAACCTGATTGGTTCTTAAAAATCATACATTTTTGCTCTCTTCCGATTGGCTCCTGTACAGAAGCGAGCACGTCAGGTTTAATGTACATGTGTTGAATAGAGAAGGCGTACGAGGTGGAGATAGAAAATTATAAATAGGACGGGCCATAATATTGGTAACCAGTATAGATATATTTTTTGAAGATGGAAGTTCTCCGAAACGCGTCAACGAAAGTAGAATTGACGAAGCTAGGGAAGGCAGATCATTATGCTGAACATAGTGATAATAATCCTAGCAGAAAAGAAGAATATAAAAAGAATTTGGCTCAGAAATTTGTTTTCGTAATTCGATACCTTCTTTTTGAGTTTCACAGATTCTTTCAAAGTTCTGATCTACCTGTGTTTTGGATAAGTTAAACGCGGTTGCAGTTCGAATACACCACGCGTTAAATGGCATCAGGTAAACTAACAATTTGAACGTGAAAATTCGGCACAAAAATTGATTTTCATAATAGCTCAGACATATTTCCCATCAAAGTGTGTGCAGTAGCAAATTGCGGAAAAGTATTTTTTTTTTAAATATAACTTTTTTGAAAATAAAATTTATTTCTCGGTTTTTGAAAAATTTTTAACAACAACGTATTTTTGTGGTTAGTATCGGTGCACATTTCATGTCTAGGAACTCATTTCGCCAGTGGATATTCGTTAGTAAAATGATCGTTTACAGTATTTCATTCTGCGCAAAAATTTCTTTCACCGGACCCGGGTTATTTCGGCCGGATTCAGCGCATTGTGACGCCCCCCGTTCATCCTATCCTTTAAGGATTTGCGCGCCACTAACAAGTGTAAGCAGGCTAATCGTTAACACGGCCTCTTACAAAACCCGGGAGCTAGTAAAAATATCGCCCAATTTATTTTATAGAAAGCCGAGAAGCAATTGAGTCAGCATAAGCAAGGCGATTGCCGGATTAGGAGGGCTACGTGGTGTTTTGGGTAAAGTGTTGAAAGTGCTCCGCCCGGCGTTAGGCGAACATAATATTAGAAAGGAAGGAATTGGGCGCCATCTAAAATCTTTTTCACATTTTACTTTTGGTTTTTAAATATACTTAAACGAACCGTTAGCAGACAAACGATGACGTGTTGTGTGGTACCTCTTCTGAAATTACGATTTGAGAATTGTGGTCGATAAACTGCAAAAATCAATAATGTATGAAACATGCACAACTGAATTTCCTTCAAGTATTTTAAGACGTAACCCAAGTCGAAAATATGAAATAAGACATTTACAAAAACCCTTTATAGCAGTCCGATTTTTACTCTCATAATTTTTGAAGTGACTACTTCTTATGGGTGTACGTTTTGCACGGGGAAAAATTCAGTTTGCCGTCACGGAACGCTCTAACACATCCTAGTGACGTGGTTTGTTTAGTGATTAATAAAATGTATTTTTAAAGTGAAAACTTGTATGGTCGCGGTTGACAAAACATGGGTATAAACATTTACTTTCGCGTCGCGCTTGAATCCGCAATGCACACTGCACAGCATATATTGTTCTTGTGTATATCTAGGTTGGAAGTGACTACTTTTTATCGCTGGGAATAGGTGTATGTTTTGCACGGGGAAAAATTCAGTTTGCCGTCACGGAACGCTCTAACACAGCCTAGTGACGTGGTTTGTTTAGTGATTAATATAATGTATTTTAAAGTGAAAACTTGTATTGTCGCGGTTGACAAAACATGGGTATAAACATTTGCTTTCGCGTCACGCTTGAATCCTCACAGCACATATTGTTCTTATATATATCTAGACTGGAAGTGTGACTATTTCTAAACAGCTGATTCCGCACAATAGCTTCAATATCATTTCAATTGAGGTTATGTTTATTGTTCTTGTTAATTTTTAAAATGTGTATTTTCTAAATGTGTGCAGTTAAATTATTTAATGTATATGACCTATACCTGTTTTTGAATGCCAGAATCACAAATATTATATTTATTATTATACTTAGGCAGTATAACTGTCAAAAGCAGGGTTACAAACTGATTAATTATTAAATTCCCTTATGTAGCCTAAGATACTCGAATTCATAGTCTGTAACAGTTTCAGTTAAATTTTAAGTTGTGTATCTACACATACACACACACACGCGCGCGCGCGCGAAATTTAATATGAAAATAATTTTCAAACGTTGCCCTTTCCTGCATGCATCTAAATTTGTATAAAAATAATTAAATCATAATAGTGAAAAAGTATACAGTTAGGCATGCCAAAATAGTAGTCACTTCTGTCGGCCAGTCCCGCACTGCCTAAGTTTTTCCTTCAATTTCATACACTGACGAGTTATATTGAATACGCTGACATGAGTTATGTTGATCCACCCCGCAGGTGGTTGCAGACTAGCTGTACTTATTGAGAGGATTTAGACGTCCCTCGCGGTACCCGAGTCTAACACACACTTACACTTACGACTTTAACACTTTACACTCACACTTACATTTAGGGAGGCGATAATAGCCTCAATGTGCTTTTCGCCTTAAAATAACAAAAAAAAGTGTTTACCCATGTACGTTTTGTTTAGGTAACTTTGGAATGAATTTGAACAAAATGGTTAGGCATATTTGAGAAAATATGATCTTTAGGTTGTTTTAAAAAGAGTTTTATTTTTTTTATTTTTTATTTTTGAATGAATTGCATCGACATTTTATTTTACAATGCAGCGACATTGTAAATTCCTTTCAGTATCCAGTGATGTACTTCAAAATTCCTTTCAGTATCCAGTGATGTACTTACAAACATTTGTACATGTAAAACCCCTTTTTCGTACTAAGAGGATGTAACAAACAATTTTAACAATTATGTTTTCAAAATCAACATTTTTGTGTACTTTTTATAGTGAGGAGTAAATTTAGCTTCAAAATATTTCCACGTTTGAAGATCCGTAACTCATATTTGCTTTTCAAATTTGATGCAGAATACGAAGTGTGGCTATTAAATAACGATACTGACGCTGCGGAGGAACAAGTGCGCATGCGCCAACCGCCATTGACCGACAGCTGTTTAGTGTGAAGCTTTTTCTTCAGAATGCAGTTAGTCTCGTTTGTGTAACCAACACCGTTTAGTCATAACCTTCATTTCCTTTAGTGTAATAATAGAGCAACGAATTGTTGTTAAATTTCACTTCAAAGTAGGAAAAACCGCTACTAAAACTTATAATTTACTGAAAGAAGTGTATGGCAGTGAATTTTTCTCGCGGCCACGTGATTTTGAATGGTTTAAGCGTTTTCAAGATGGCCGACAAGACGTTGAAGATGATTCGCGGCCAGGTAACCCTTCAACGTCAAAAACGGATGACAATGTCGGAAAAGTTGCTAATTTGATTCGGTCTGACCGTCGATTAAGTATTCGTGCAATTGGTGAAACTGTAGGCATTGATAAAGAATGTGTACGGCAAATTTTACGTGACAATTTGAACATGCGAAAAGTGTGTGCCAAAATGGTGCCAAAAATTGTCACGTTTGAACAACAAGCAGCTCGCAAAAATGTTTGTACTGACACTTTGGATGCCATTGAAAATGACCCAAATTTATTGGAAAGGATAATAACATGTGATGAATCGTGGTTTTTTACGTATGATCCGGAAAAAAGCGCCAATCCATGCATTGGAAGACTCCAACTTCACCGAGAGCCAAAAAAAAGCAAAAATCAGCTAGTCAAAATTTAAAGCAATGATGATTGTTTTTTTCGATATTCATGGGATTGTGTACCTTTACTGGGTTCCTGAAGGTCAAACAATTAATAAAGTACTACCTTGAGGTACTTAGTAAACTACGTGAAACAGTAAGGAAAAAACGACCCGAAATGTGGAAGGACAAATCATGGGTTTTCCACCAAGAAAATGCGCCAGATCTGTGAAGAGGTTCCTGGCCAAGTAGAGCATTCCAGTGTTAGAACATCCACCTTACTCACCAGACCTTGCACCATGTGATTTCTGTCTGTTCCCTAAGGTGAAATCTGCATTAAAATAGACGAGATTTGAGTCCGTGGAAGCTGTAAAAGTGAAAGCAGCAAGAGTCCTGAAGGAGTTGACAGAAGATGACTTCCAGCACTGTTTCCAACAATGGAAAATTAGCATGGAGAGTTGTAGGGATAGAGATGGGGTGTATATTGAAGGTAATTATGTATAAAATAAAAATAAAATTTTTTACGTCAGACTCGTTATTTAATAGCCACACCTAGTATGTAGCCGATGTAGTTCTTGGTTGGGTAGAGAAAAACAGAAATATTTTGTGCGATTACACATGTACACAAATTTTCTTGTGACCACAACAGCGTGGCGGTAAAGTTATACGTTGCATTTTAGTTTTATTTAATAAAACCTTTTGTATACCGCGCACTGTGCGTTTAAATTTAATAACGGAAGTCGGTCGGAACGCACAACGCAAACTCCGGCCACGCAGAAGTGCGCAAAATTATATTATTTACAGCGCTGCATGCTGTCTGCAAGTTTTAATAATTGCGGCGGAAAAGTTTAATACAAGCGGCGGCAGCTAATTCGGATCAATGCGAACTTCACGAGTTGACAGACAATTCAGACTTCATTATGGAAGTCGTTTGAAATTTCAAACTCACGTTTCGAGGTTGGATTTAAATTTGCAAGTACGGGGGAAAAGAAAACGAAGAAGGAAGACAAAACTGAGCGTCAACTTTGGAACTTGTGAATAGAGTTTATTTTAATATTTCTGTTGCGAGGTGAAACCTTTTATGAATGGTTAATACTTTTTGTTACTTCGGGTCAAGAATTCATTACCGCTTCCGCTGATTTTTGGGGACAACAATTGCTTCTTTTCGTTTTTAGTCAAGGGATTTTAATTGCGTTGACGGGTCCGCGTTACGACACCTTTTGTGATGAAATAGAAATTCAGTAGGAACAATTGTGACGAAGTTTTCTGATTTTGTGTTGTCCGACTTTCTGGATAAATGATAATGAGGATGAAAAGGCTTCGTTAATATTTTAGTGTTTTAAATTTTTGTTAAATCTTAGAGTGACTTTCATGGGAAAAGTCAAAACGTGGTTAGTGAAACAAAAACAAAGTGAAACCGAAAAAAGGTATGTGTTTCTAGTGGTCGGTTGTATTAGATAAATTTTCAGAATAAGAATTATTTGCGGCGGACGTTCAAAATAGTGTTCGAAATTAGTTTATTTTTAAAAGTAATATTTCACTCTCGTCGTGCGTATTCAGCTAAAGAAACCTTGTTTTCCCGTCTTTGTTAAGTCCGAAAAATGTTTTTTTTATGTAACCTACTTGTGCATATTTAAATTATCACAAAAGTAATTGCAAAAAAGTTAATATTTTCCGTGAAATAAAACTGAATAAAAAAGCAGTGTAACGATCTGGAAAAAACACGATGCAGAAATATCAGCCAATACGTTCTCAGAAAAATAGATTCGTAAAAAAACAACTGTAACATATTCACAAAAATTACATTGTAAAAAGAAATATGGCCTACACGATCTAACAAAAATAACAGTGATAAACTACAACTGGAACATTCTCACGAAAATAGAATCGTACAAACACAGCCTGTAACGAACTCATAAAAATAACGTTGCAAAAAAATATGTCCAAAACGTTATCACAAAATTAACAGTAATAAACCACAACTGGAACATTCTCACGAAAATAGAATCGTACAAACACAGCCTGTAACGAACTCATAAAAATAACGTTGCAAAAAAATATGTCCAAAACGTTATCACAAAATTAACAGTAATAAACCACAACTGGAACATTCTCACGAAAATAGAATCGTACAAACACAGCCTGTAACGAACTCATAAAAATAACGTTGCAAAAAATATGTCCAAAACGTTATCACAAAATTAACAGTAATAAACCACAACTGGAACATTCTCACGAAAATAGAATCGTACAAACACAGCCTGTAACGAACTCATAAAAATAACGTTGCAAAAAATATGTCCAAAACGTTATCACAAAATTAACAGTAATAAACCACAACTGGAACATTCTCACGAAAATAGAATCGTACAAACACAGCCTGTAACGAACTCATAAAAATAACGTTGCAAAAAATATGTCCAAAACGTTATCACAAAATTAACAGTAATAAACCACAACTGGAACATTCTCACGAAAATAGAATCGTACAAACACAGCCTGTAACGAACTCATAAAAATAACGTTGCAAAAAATATGTCCAAAACGTTATCACAAAATTAACAGTAATAAACCACAACTGGAACATTCTCACGAAAATAGAATCGTACAAACACAGCCTGTAACGAACTCATAAAAATAACGTTGCAAAAAATATGTCCAAAACGTTATCACAAAATTAACAGTAATAAACCACAACTGGAACATTCTCACGAAAATAGAATCGTACAAACACAGCCTGTAACGAACTCATAAAAATAACGTTGCAAAAAATATGTCCAAAACGTTATCACAAAATTAACAGTAATAAACCACAACTGGAACATTCTCACGAAAATAGAATCGTACAAACACAGCCTGTAACGAACTCATAAAAATAAAGTTGCAAAAAATATGTCCAAAACGTTATCACAAAATTAACAGTAATAAACCACAACTGGAACATTCTCACGAAAATAGAATCGTACAAACACAGCCTGTAACGAACTCATAAAAATAACGTTGCAAAAAATATGTCCAAAACGTTATCACAAAATTAACAGTAATAAACCACAACTGGAACATTCTCACGAAAATAGAATCGTACAAACACAGCCTGTAACGAACTCATAAAAATAACGTTGCAAAAAATATGTTCAAAACGTTATCACAAAATTAACAGTAATAAACCACAACTGGAACATTCTCACGAAAATAGAATCGTACAAACACAGCCTGTAACGAACTCATAAAAATAACGTTGCAAAAAAATATGTCCAAAACGTTATCACAAAATTAACAGTAATAAACCACAACTGGAACATTCTCACGAAAATAGAATCGTACAAACACAGCCTGTAACGAACTCATAAAAATAACGTTGCAAAAAATATGTCCAAAACGTTATCACAAAATTAACAGTAATAAACCACAACTGGAACATTCTCACGAAAATAGAATCGTACAAACACAGCCTGTAACGAACTCATAAAAATAACGTTGCAAAAAAATATGTCCAAAACGTTATCACAAAATTAACAGTAATAAACCACAACTGGAACATTCTCACGAAAATAGAATCGTACAAACACAGCCTGTAACGAACTCATAAAAATAACGTTGCAAAAAAATATGTCCAAAACGTTATCACAAAATTAACAGTAATAAACCACAACTGGAACATTCTCACGAAAATAGAATCGTACAAACACAGCCTGTAACGAACTCATAAAAATAACGTTGCAAAAAAATATGTCCAAAACGTTATCACAAAATTAACAGTAATAAACCACAACTGGAACATTCTCACGAAAATAGAATCGTACAAACACAGCCTGTAACGAACTCATAAAAATAACGTTGCAAAAAATATGTCCAAAACGTTATCACAAAATTAACAGTAATAAACCACAACTGGAACATTCTCACGAAAATAGAATCGTACAAACACAGCCTGTAACGAACTCATAAAAATAACGTTGCAAAAAATATGTCCAAAACGTTATCACAAAATTAACAGTAATAAACCACAACTGGAACATTCTCACGAAAATAGAATCGTACAAACACAGCCTGTAACGAACTCATAAAAATAACGTTGCAAAAAATATGTCCAAAACGTTATCACAAAATTAACAGTAATAAACCACAACTGGAACATTCTCACGAAAATAGAATCGTACAAACACAGCCTGTAACGAACTCATAAAAATAACGTTGCAAAAAATATGTCCAAAACGTTATCACAAAATTAACAGTAATAAACCACAACTGGAACATTCTCACGAAAATAGAATCGTACAAACACAGCCTGTAACGAACTCATAAAAATAACGTTGCAAAAAAATATGTCCAAAACGTTATCACAAAATTAACAGTAATAAACCACAACTGGAACATTCTCACGAAAATAGAATCGTACAAACACAGCCTGTAACGAACTCATAAAAATAACGTTGCAAAAAAATATGTCCAAAACGTTATCACAAAATTAACAGTAATAAACCACAACTGGAACATTCTCACGAAAATAGAATCGTACAAACACAGCCTGTAACGAACTCATAAAAATAAAGTTGCAAAAAAATATGTCCAAAACGTTATCACAAAATTAACAGTAATAAACCACAACTGGAACATTCTCACGAAAATAGAATCGTACAAACACAGCCTGTAACGAACTCATAAAAATAACGTTGCAAAAAATATGTCCAAAACGTTATCACAAAATTAACAGTAATAAACCACAACTGGAACATTCTCACGAAAATAGAATCGTACAAACACAGCCTGTAACGAACTCATAAAAATAACGTTGCAAAAAAATATGTTCAAAACGTTATCACAAAATTAACAGTAATAAACCACAACTGGAACATTCTCACGAAAATAGAATCGTACAAACACAGCCTGTAACGAACTCATAAAAATAACGTTGCAAAAAAATATGTCCAAAACGTTATCACAAAATTAACAGTAATAAACCACAACTGGAACATTCTCACGAAAATAGAATCGTACAAACACAGCCTGTAACGAACTCATAAAAATAACGTTGCAAAAAATATGTCCAAAACGTTATCACAAAATTAACAGTAATAAACCACAACTGGAACATTCTCACGAAAATAGAATCGTACAAACACAGCCTGTAACGAACTCATAAAAATAACGTTGCAAAAAAATATGTTCAAAACGTTATCACAAAAATAACGTTCTATAAAAAAATATACTCACAGAAATAACATTGCAGAAAAATATTTCTAATACGTTTTCACAAAAAAAACATTGAATAAAAAAGCAACATTTTTTTACTAAAGTAACTCAGCTAATAACCTTCTCACAAAAATAGGATCGTAAAAAACACATTTATAACATTCTCTCAAACATAACATTAGAAAAATGTCCGTAACGCAGTCATAAAAAAGCATTGAATGAAACAACAATAACAGTCTTAAAAAAAAGTAACACAGCTTGAAAGCCCAGCTAATACGTAAAAACACAGCCATAACGTCCTTACAGAAATAACATTTTACAAAATCCTTGTGTAACGGATTTTCTTCAAAAAGAACATTGCAAAAAGCACTATCCAATACGTTCTCGGAAAAATAGCATTGTAAAAAACAGAAAAAAATGTTCTCATGAAAATAACGTTGTAAAAAACATCCTCTGAGAAATAACATTGCAAAAAAACCGTACAAATAGAATTGTAACAAACTGGTATAATATACTCACAATAATAACGTTGCACACAAAAAAAAAAAAAAAAAAAAAATCTCAAATACGTTTTCGCAAAAATAAGATTGAATAAAAAAACAACATTTTTTACAAAATTAACACAGCTTAAGATCTTAGTTGTTAAAAAAAGATACCTTGTAAAAAAATATAATCGTAAAAATACATTTATTACATTCTCGCAGAAAAATAACATTAAAAAGCATTTAATGAAACAACAATAACGTTCTTACAAAAATAACACAGCTTAAAAATACATTCTCACAAAAAATTTGAACTGTAAAAACACAGCCCCAACTTTCTTACAAAAATATTTTACAAAATCTTTGTAACATTTTCTTTTAAAAATAATATAGCAAAAACACTATCGCATACGTTCTGAGAAAAATAGCATTGTAAAAAAATTCCTTCCAAAATATCATTGCAAAAAAAAAACGGTAACTTCTCGTAAAAATAGAATTGTAACAAACAGGTACGAGGGTTGATCAAATATAAACGAGACTGATTTTTTTAAAAATTTATTGCTTACTTACAAATTATTCTTGATACAACTTATTTTTCTACAAAACGAGTAACACATTTTCCCACCGGATTGGAAAAAAAACTTCTCGGCGTTCATTGAGCCATTGGAGCACGAAGGTCTCCACCGAATCGTGAAACGCTGGCCTCCAAGCGCCTCTTTGAGTGGCCCAAACATAGTCGTAAGTCTGGAATGTGTTCCATTGGTTCCCAGCCTATAATTAAGCCTCGTATGTTCGCCGAATGTGGTCGGGCATTATCGTGAAGAAGAATGACGTTTCTCGCCGGTTTAGATTTCCTTTCCTTCTGTTTTGCGGCCTCTAAAACATCGCAACTTGCAAATAAATCGCAACAAACAGGTATAATGTATCAATGTTTTCGTCCGTGACGGAAGTGGTCATCATGGCAATAATAACATTGAGCCGTCAATCTACGAAAGATTTCAGTCGGATTGACCCCTAAAAAAACAGTTCAAAACTTTCGTAAAAAGGGTCCGAACGGAATTTGCCCGTAACAAACAGGTATAATGTAATGTCCAACAAAAGTTTTTAAAAGTCAGTCTCGTTTATATTTGATCAACTCCTCGTATAATGTACTCACAATAATAACATTGCAAAAACAGTGACTTCTCGTAAAAATAGAATTATAACAAACAGGTATAATGTACTCACAATAATAACATTGTAAAACAGTAACTTCTCGTAAAAATAGAATTGTAACAAACAGGTATAATGTACTCACAATAATAACATTGCAAAAACAGTAACTTCTCGTAAAAATGGAATTGTAACAAACAGGTATAATGTACTCACAATAATAACATCGCAAAACAGTAACTTCTCGTAAAAATGGAATTGTAACAAACAGGTATAATGTACTAACAATAATAACATCGAAAAAACAAAAACTTTTCGTAAAAATAGAATTGTAACAAACAGGTATAATGTACTCACAATAATAACATCGCAAAAACAGTAACTTCTCGTAAAAATGGAATTGTAACAAACAGGTATAATGTACTCACAATAATAACATCGCAAAAACAGTAACTTCTCGTAAAAATGGAATTGTAACAAACAGGTATAATGTACTAACAATAATAACATCGAAAAAACAAAAACTTTTCGTAAAAATAGAATTGTAACAAACAGGTATAATGTACTCACAATAATAACATCGCAAAAACAGTAACTTCTCGTAAAAATGGAATTGTAACAAACAGGTATAATGTACTCACAATAATAACATTGCAAAAACAGTAACTTCTCGTAAAAATAGAATTATAACAAACAGGTATAATGTACTCACAATAATAACATTGTAAAACAGTAACTTCTCGTAAAAATAGAATTGTAACAAACAGGTATAATGTACTCACAATAATAACATTGCAAAAACAGTAACTTCTCGTAAAAATAGAATTGTAACAAACAGGTATAATGTACTCACAATAATAACATCGCAAAAACAGTAACTTCTCGTAAAAATGGAATTGTAACAAACAGGTATAATGTACTAACAATAATAACATCGAAAAAACAAAAACTTTTCGTAAAAATAGAATTGTAACAAACAGGTATAATGTACTCACAATAATAACATTGCAAAAACAGTAACTTCTCGTAAAAATGGAATTGTAACAAACAGGTATAATGTACTCACAATAATAACATTGCAAAAACAGTAACTTCTCGTAAAAATAGAATTGTAACAAACAGGTATAATGTACTCACAATAATAACATTGTAAAACAGTAACTTCTCGTAAAAATAGAATTGTAACAAACAGGTATAATGTACTCACAATAATAACATTGCAAAAACAGTAACTTCTCGTAAAAATAGAATTGTAACAAACAGGTATAATGTACTCACAATAATAACATCGCAAAAACAGTAACTTCTCGTAAAAATGGAATTGTAACAAACAGGTATAATGTACTAACAATAATAACATCGAAAAAACAAAAACTTTTCGTAAAAATAGAATTGTAACAAACAGGTATAATGTACTCACAATAATAACATCGCAAAAACAGTAACTTCTCGTAAAAATAGAATTGTAACAAACAGGTATAATGTACTAACAATAATATCATCGAAAAAACAAAAACTTCTCGTAAAAATAGAATTGTAACAAACAGGTATAATGTACTTACAAAAATAACATTGCAAAAACAGTAACTTCTCGTAAAAATAGAATTGTAACAAACAGGTATAATGTACTTACAATAATAACATCGCAAAAACAGTAACTTCTCGTAAAAATAGAATTGTAACAAACAGGTATAATGTACTTACAATAATAACATCGCAAAAACAGTAACTTCTCGTAAAAATAGAATTGTAACAAACAGGTATAATGTACTCACAATAATAACATCGCAAAAACAGTAACTTCTCGTAAAAATAGAATTGTAACAAACAGGTATAATGTACTCACAATAATAACATCGCAAAACAGTAACTTCTCGTAAAAATAGAATTGTAACAAACAGGTATAATGTACTCACAATAATAACATCGCAAAACAGTAACTTCTCGTAAAAATAGAATTGTAACAAACAGGTATAATGTACTCACAATAATAACATCGCAAAAACAGTAACTTCTCGTAAAAATAGAATTGTAACAAACAGGTATAATGTACTCACAATAATAACATTGCAAAAACAGTAACTTCTCGTAAAAATAGAATTGTAACAAACAGGTATAATGTACTCACAATAATAACATCGCAAAAACAGTAACTTCTCGTAAAAATAGAATTGTAACAAATAGGTATAATGTACTCACAATAATAACATCGCAAAAACAGTAACTTCTCGTAAAAATAGAATTGTAACAAACAGGTATAATGTACTCACAATAATAACATCGCAAAACAGTAACTTCTCGTAAAAATAGAATTGTAACAAACAGGTATAATGTACTCACAATAATAACATCGCAAAAACAGTAACTTCTCGTAAAAATAGAATTGTAACAAACAGGTATAATGTACTCACAATAATAACATCGCAAAAACAGTAACTTCTCGTAAAAATAGAATTGTAACAAACAGGTATAATGTACTCACAATAATAACATCGCAAAACAGTAACTTCTCGTAAAAATAGAATTGTAACAAACAGGTATAATGTACTCACAATAATAACATCGCAAAACAGTAACTTCTCGTAAAAATAGAATTGTAACAAACAGGTATAATGTACTCACAATAATAACATCGCAAAAACAGTAACTTCTCGTAAAAATAGAATTGTAACAAACAGGTATAATGTACTCACAATAATAACATCGCAAAAACAGTAACTTCTCGTAAAAATAGAATTGTAACAAACAGGTATAATGTACTCACAATAATAACATCGCAAAAACAGTAACTTCTCGTAAAAATGGAATTGTAACAAACAGGTATAATGTACTAACAATAATAACATCGAAAAAACAAAAACTTTTCGTAAAAATAGAATTGTAACAAACAGGTATAATGTACTCACAATAATAACATCGCAAAAACAGTAACTTCTCGTAAAAATGGAATTGTAACAAACAGGTATAATGTACTAACAATAATATCATCGAAAAAACAAAAACTTCTCGTAAAAATAGAATTGTAACAAACAGGTATAATGTACTAACAATAATAACATCGAAAAAACAAAAACTTCTCGTAAAATAGAATTGTAACAAACAGGTATAATGTACTTACAATAATAACATCGCAAAAACAGTAACTTCTCGTAAAAATAGAATTGTAACAAACAGGTATAATGTACTCACAATAATAACATCGCAAAAACAGTAACTTCTCGTAAAAATAGAATTGTAACAAACAGGTATAATGTACTCACAATAATAACATCGCAAAACAGTAACTTCTCGTAAAAATAGAATTGTAACAAACAGGTATAATGTACTCACAATAATAACATCGCAAAAACAGTAACTTCTCGTAAAAATAGAATTGTAACAAACAGGTATAATGTACTCACAATAATAACATCGCAAAAACAGTAACTTCTCGTAAAAATAGAATTGTAACAAACAGGTATAATGTACTCACAATAATAACATCGCAAAAACAGTAACTTCTCGTAAAAATGGAATTGTAACAAACAGGTATAATGTACTAACAATAATAACATCGCAAAAACAGTAACTTCTCGTAAAAATAGAATTGTAACAAACAGGTATAATGTACTAACAATAATAACATCGCAAAAACAGTAACTTCTCGTAAAAATAGAATTGTAACAAACAGGTATAATGTACTCACAATAATAACATCGCAAAAACAGTAACTTCTCGTAAAAATGGAATTGTAACAAACAGGTATAATGTACTAACAATAATAACATCGCAAAAACAGTAACTTCTCGTAAAAATAAAATTGTAACAAACAGGTATAATGTACTAACAATAATAACATCGAAAAAACAAAAACTTCTCGTAAAAATAGAATTGTAACAAACAGGTATAATGTACTCACAATAATAACATCGGAAAAACAGTAACTTCTCGTAAAAATGGAATTGTAACAAACATCGAAAAACAAAAACTTCTCGTAAAAATAATGTACTATAATGTACAAATAATAACATCGCAAAAACAGTAACTTCTCGTAAAAATAAATTGTAACAAACAGGTATACAAACAAACTCGTAATGTACTCACAAAAATAGAGGTTCTCACAAAACACGAGCCAACTATTCTGTAAAAAATACCGCTGTCGAAGTGAAATGTGCAGCTGTTCTGTCTGTTCTGCCTCTAAAAACATCTTACATTACCACTGCTGCGTTGCATTATATTCCTGTAGTTGGTTCAATTTAGTTGTGCATTATTACGGAATGTGCGAATTGAATGCGCTTACCGTACAAAGTGGAAACACGCTGAAGATATGAATAATAAACTGAACAGAGTTAAAAGCCGTCGTAACTCAAAAAGCGGGTTTCACCACAATGCATCAATTTGGAGCGCACGGCAGTCGGGAAAATAGTTTTTAAATAATTGCAAAACTTTTCACGAAAAACATCCGAGCATTCTTTTCCCGCTTGAAAACACCCGGGTAAGTAAAACGGCGAAAGGAAGAGATAACCCGAAAGTTGTATTTTACGAGATTTTTTTTACCTTTCAAGTCTGTTACTGAGATATAAAGGCGTTTTGTGAAACTTTTTTTTAGATAGGCAGGTGAACAGGTTATCTGTGAATTTCCGTTGGAACGGCCGTTGTGGTAAGCGCCAGACCTAGCCGAGACCGATCCTTATCTCTAGACTTGTGCGGATCCAACCAGTTTAAAAGGGAGGGGAGGCCGACCCACGGATAAACCTGGTATTCATAAAATATTATTATGATTTCCGATAGTTTCATGTACGTGTGCAATTCCTTGCTATACTTCAGGATAATAAATTTGTGATAAAATCTAAATAAATTATTATTTATTGTAGGGTAATACACAGGTTTATTTTGGTGAGTCCCTGACGCATGGAGTACTTAAAATTAAATATATAAATTAATATAAATAAAAATTGTAAAAGAAATGAAAATATTATTTTATAAACATTTTTACTAAGTTCGTGGTTTTAATATATAATTCACTTCAGATAACGCAGTCTAACTTAATTTTTTTCAACTTCGCTAATTTATCAACAGTTCTGTTTGGGTGCATTTTGTCTGCTATTTCTCTGTTCACGCTCATGTCCATCGTGTCCTGATTAACAAATGTGTGCGCGTAATTATTCCTTCTTATCTACTTTCTCTTCAAGGATAAGTTAAACTTTAATCTGTCCTGCTGTAAAATTATATCAATGGTTGGCATTTTTATTTTACTTAAATATATAAATTCATATTTTTCAAACTGTTTGTAATTCAAAAGGGCAAGCTGCAGCTCCATTGGATTCACCAATGCCTCTATATCATTTTCTATATGCCTCTATATCATATATTTAAGAGTCGTTCAGTATTTTGTGTGTGTGTGTGTGTGTGTGTGTGTTGTGTGTGTGTTGTGTGTGTGTGTGTGTGTGTGTGTGTGTGTGTGTGTGTGTGTGTGTGTGTGTGTGTGTGTGTGTGTGTGTGTGAGAGAGTGAGTGAGAGAGAGAGAGAGAGAGAGTGTGTGTGTGTGTGTGTGTGTGTGTGTGTGTGTGTGTGTGTGTGTGTGTGTGTGTGTGTGTGTGTGTGTGTGTGTGTGTGTGTGTGTGTGTGTGTGTGTGTGTGTGTGTGTGTGTGTGTGTGTGTGTGTGTGTTCGTGTGTGTGTGTGTTCGCGCGCTCTTGTGCTTGTGTTTCCTAGTACTCTAATGTTCGCAAAATTTGGTCTGATATTTATCAAAATTGGCACGAAAATTTACAATCGATTTTGATAGAATTGGAAAGTTCGTTAAAAATTAAAATAGATCGTATTTTCTCAAAATTGGTTCAAATGGTTTAAGTAAATTTTGCCAAAACATAGTTATGAGTAAAAAAACAGGTCCCTATCAATGAAAATCTTGTTGTTCAGTGCAAATAAGTCCTGACCTGTTGGTTGTCGTGTTTGTTTTGTATTTCGATTTACAATTCATAAATGAAATTGATCACGAAATTAGCGGTTCCAATATATCTGATACAAATATGAGAAAAACGTGTTTAATGATGAATTTCCTTAGCCACAAACCAACACACATTAAAAGTGTCACAAGATAGGAGAGATAATATATTACCTATTTTAGGCAAAGGCTGTGAACACTTTTAGCTACGTTTTGAAAATTCAGAAGCCTTTTTGTACAAATGCATGCAGTTACAAGGCTACCCCGGCTGCACCATGTTAATCAATCCGAATTCCAACACGATGCCGCAAAACCGCTCGTACACGACTGTCGGTTCCGAAATTAATAAAATCCTCCTTTATTTTAATCCGGCGTAACCGTTAGAAGAACCAGTCTTTTAATTACGTTTTGATCGGTACATATTTTATCTTTAACCAATAACGTATCGGATCCAAATTAATCGGTAAGAATTTTAAGGAAAAACTATAAAATGAACAATTACGAACTGTTTTTGCTGTTCATGAAATACCAATTCAATTATGGCCACGCGATAAATACCAATTCAATTATGGCCACGCGATAAATACCAATTCAATTATGGCCACGCGATAAATACCAATTCAATTATGGCCACGCGATAAATACCAATTCAATCATGGCCACGCGATAAATACCAATTCAATCATGGCCACGCGATAAATACCAATTCAATGATGGCCACGCGATAAATACCAATTCAATTATGGCCACGCGATAAATACCAATTCAATTATGGCCACGCCAATTCAATCATGGCCACGCGATAAATATACCAATTCAATCATGGCAATTCAATCATAAACGCGATAAATACCAATTCAATCATGGCCACGCGATAAATACCAATTCAATCATGGCCACGCGATAAATACCAATTCAATCATGGCCACGCGATAAATACCAATTCAATGATGGCCACGCGATAAATACCAATTCAATTATGATAAATACCAATTCAATAAATACCAATTCAATTATGGCCACGCGATAAATACCAATTCAATTATGGCCACGCGATAAATACCAATTCAATTATGGCCACGCGATAAATACCAATTCAATTATGGCCACGCGATAAATACCAATTCAATCATGGCCACGCGATAAATACCAATTCAATTATGGCCACGCGATAAATACGAATTCAATGATGGCCACGCGATAAATACCAATTCAATCATGGCCACGCGATAAATACCAATTCAATCATGGCCACGCGATAAATACCAATTCAATCATGGCCACGCGATAAATACCAATTCAATCATGGCCACGCGATAAATACCAATTCAATCATGGCCACGCGATAAATACCAATTCAATTATGGCCACGCGATAAATACCAATTCAATTATGGCCACGCGATAAATACCAATTCAATCATGGCCACGCGATTACCAATTAAATACCAATTCATGGCCATGGCGCGATAAATACCAATTCAATACCAATGGCCACGCGATAAATACCAATTCAATTATGGCCACGCGATAAATACCAATTCAATTATGGCCACGCGATAAATACCAATTCAATTGGCCATGGCCCACGCGATAAATACCAATACCACGCGATAAATACCAATTCAAATTCAATGGCCACGCGATAAATACCAATTCAATCATGGCCACGCGATAAATACCAATTCAATCATGGCCACGCGATAAATACCAATTCAATCATGGCCACGCGATAAATAACAATTCAATGGTCATATTTTTACGGTTACAAATGTAACGTAATCTTTTCTTATTTCTAATTACGTCTTTTGGTCATTGTAAGTAGTTATGAATTATCAGAATTTGAACAAAATCTAGATCATAAGCGTTGTTTTCAAATAGGTTCTCTTACATTTTCTGGTTCTGTGAGAACTTTTGTACAAGTTTATTTGAGAACTAAAACTACTCTAATCATAGCAAATACCTTGATCGAGCGAAATAATCAAGCGACAACGGTGATCTTTTAAATCAAGCAACAACTACAAGAACTGATTGACGTAGCGACTACTCTAATCAAGGCAATTGTCCTGATCAATGGACTTTTTAAACGAACAACTCTAGCAAAAATTGTTTGACAGCGACTACTCTAACCAGGACAAGTACCTAGATCAAGCGACAATAGCGATTAAAAACTTTGACACCAAGCAAACAACTATAACAAGAACTGATTGACATGGCGACTACTCTAACAATTATCAAGGCCTTATTTAATTGTCCAACGAACGACTCAAAAACTGTGGACTTTTAAACAAAACAAAATCAAGCAAAATTGTTTGAACCAAGCAACAACTATAAGAATTGTTTGAGGACAAGACAAATACCTAGATCAAGCGACAATAGCGATTAAAAACTTTGACACCAAGCAAACAACTATAACAAGAACTGATTGTCATGGCGACTACTCTAACCAATATAATTATCCTGATCACGGGACTTTTTTAAATTAACGAACAATTACAACAACAATTGTTTGACATAGCGACTACTCTAATCAAGACAAATATCTAGATCAAGCGAACTAATCAAGCGACAATAGCGATTAAAAACTTTGAAACCAAGCAAACAACTATAACAAGAACTGTTTGACATAGCGACTACTCTAACCAATACAATTATCCTGATTTACGGACTTTTTAAAACCAACGAACAACTATAACAAAAATTGTTTGACATAGCTACTCTAATCAAGACAAATATCTAGATCAAGCGAACTAATCAAGCAAGCGAACTAATCAAGCGATTGATTAAAACTTTGACACCAAGCAAACAACTATAACAAGAACTGTTTGACATAGCGACTACTCTAACCAAGGCAATTATCCTTATTTAATTAGACTTTTTAAACCAACGAGCAACTATAACAAAAACTGTTGGACACAACTACTCTATTCAAGATAAAAATATCAAGATCAAGCGAACTAATCAAGCGACAACAATGATTAAGGGGATTTCTAACCAAGAAAACAACTATAACAAAAATTGTTTGACGTAGAGACTACTCTAACCAAGACAAATACCTAGATCAAGCGACAATAGCGATTAAAAACTTTGACACTAAGCACTTTGACACTGATTGTTATGGCGACTACTCTAACCAATACAATTATCCTGATCACGAGACTTTTTAAATTAACGAACAATTACAACAACAATTGTTTGACATAGCGACTACTCTAATCAAGACAAATATCTAGATCAAGCGAACTGATCAAGCGACAATAGCGATTAAAAACTTTGACACCAAACAAACAACTATAACAAGAACTGTTTGACATAGCGACTACTCTAACCAAGGCAATTATCCTTATTTAATTGGACTTTTTAAACCAACGAGCAACTATAACAAAAACTGTTGGACACAACTACTCTAATCAAGACAAATACCAAGATCAAGCAAACTAATCTTTTTTAACGTCCGACTATTGTGCACACTTGGGCTAATGCAGACGATGGGATGATTTATAGCGTATGAAAATGCCAAGCCCTGGCCGGGAATCGAACCCGGGTCCTCGGAGTGAAAGCCCAGTACGCTACCAACTAGGCCACCCAGAACTAATCAAGCGACAACAATTATTAAGGGGCTTTCTAACCAAGCAAACAACTATAACAAGAATTGTTTGACATAGAGACTACTCTAATCAAGGCAATTATCCTGATGGGATAACTACTCCAACCTAGTGACAACAGTGATTATAAGACTTTCTAAACCAAGGAACAACTATACTAAGAACTGTTTGACTTAGCGACTACTGAAATTAAATCAAATATCTTGATGAAGCAATTAATCAATCGATAAAAGTGATTAAGAATTTTTAAACCAAATAACAACTATAACACCATGCAGGGGGACTAGCTGCACCTATTGAGAGGATTTAGACGTCCCTCGCGGTACTCGAGTCTTAACACACACTTACAGCACTATACTTATACGACTAACACTTTACACTCACACTTACATTTAGGGAGGCGATAATAACTTTTAGCCTTAAAATAACACACATAAAAACCAACTATAACAAGAATTGTTTGAAAAAGTGACTACTCAAATCAAGATAATTTTTGTGATCAAACTACAACAGCAATCAAGGGACTTTTTAAACTAATAAAGAACTATAACAAAGAATTGTTCCTCATAGCAACTACACTAATCAAGGCAGTTATCCTGATCAAACAAGCGGTCACTCACATAGATTTCGTAAATCCTTACAAACAACGAGACCATTCTGATCGACCATTCTGATACATTAAGAATGTTGTGAATAAGGAAGAATGACGTCAGCAAAGCGATCAAATTAAAACATGTACGCGTCGGCCGAAGCAGGGTGGAGCACGTTTTTGCTTACCCCTTGCGTTGTAACAAGTACTCAGCAAAGTATGAAATTGCTTCCTAAACTTGAGCAGTAATTTATATAAGTACACTAAAAACACGATATTAATGAAACAACCGACAGCAATTAAAATTTATTACACCGCGAGTAATAAAAAAACTGTAATTAATGAAGGAAAAGAGATAAATCGTGAGCATTATTAAGGTTTTAAAGGGTAAAAAAGTGTTTAACACCATCTATATAGTAACAAACAAGAAGACGTTAAAACAATAGTGTGGTTAATTGTACAATGGACATCGAAGACGTAGGATTATTAAAAAATAGAGCCGCCTCGGTGGCCTAGTTGATAGCGTATTGGGCTTTCACCCCAAGGACCCGGGTTCGATTCCTGGCAAGAGCTTGTCATTTTCATATGCTATAAATCATCCCATCGTCTACATTAGCCCAAGTGTGCACAATAATCGGACGTTGAATAAAAAAAAAAAATATGTGTGTGTGTGTGTATATATTATTATTATTATTATTATTATTATTATTATTATTTTATTATTATAATAATCTGCGCATAGACCCTGTTGGATCACGCAAAGCACTCCGACTCATGTCTTGTTCCTTCTAATCCTCCACACCTCCCTCATCCTGTCCCCATGGATCCTCTTCCGCTCCTCCGTCCATTTTACCCCTGCTCTCTTTGGGATTTCATTCTCTGAGACCTTCTAACCGAGCATCTTTCTCCTGTATGCGTGCCTATCTTCAACATCTGTTGAGTCTATTCCTGCGTCATGTAGGTCTATTCTGACTTGTAAGATCCACGACGTTGTTGATTTGACACCTTGTATATACTTAAGGATTCTGTTGGCATGTCTCGTTGTTGGGAGTCTACTGATGTGTCCATAGAACCGAAGTCTCCTTCTTCTGATATCTGCTGCCAGGTTCGATATCTTCTCTGTGGTCTTCCGGGAGTGCAACCTGTATCCGTCTTCTGTTAATCTCGGACCAAGGATCTTCCTCAAGATTTTGCGTTCTTCCTTCAAAATACCCTCCATGGTAGGTTTTGTGTGGAGTGCTAGCGTCTCGCTTGCATATAATACCTCCGGTTTTATGACTGTATTGTAGTGTCTGATTTTTGTGTGCGTCGACATACATCTCTTATTGTAGATTATATATATATATATATATATATATATATATATATATATATATATATATATATATAGTTTTAGCGATTGTTAATGATACAGAAAACTTTATAATGAATATAATAATAGAACGGAAAAGTTTACCATAAAAACTTAAATTAAGGAATATTGCACTGTTATATTTGCATAAAAGTGTTTTCAAGGACTTTTTTAGGAATTTTTTCTTTGGATGCCTATTTGGCGATCATCCTGTATGTATATGATAACCTTGTTCACGGTTGTTTTCAACAGTTCGGTGGCAGTTTTTGAGAATTATGTCCTTAAGTGTTTAAGCCATGATATCCTTCTTGTCCTGGGCTCCCTTTCACCGTAGACATTCCCTTGGAGAACGGATTTCAGAAGGCTGTAATTGTTTTCGTTTCTCATATTGTGTCGAAGAAGCATGAATTTACTTTGTCAAAGTCACTGCTGTCTAACGGACTATAAAGCCGCTGTATTACAAAAAATAGATTTGAGTGCCAAAATTGAATCAATTAGGAACAAAACTGATAACGCTAGGGTCTAAAATACTCGCGCGAGCACACACACACACACACACACACACATTATACACATAACATTGAAATTACCGGTGTACATATGATCGTCACAATTTTTTTTAGAAGAAATATTAATTGTTCCGACGTTTCACCATAATCTTCGAGGTCATTCTTGCTTCAGATCTGGAGTATAACTGAAGAAAACTTCACATGCCAGCTAAGGATATAACACTGGAAGACGCAAATAGAATAGATGCAGACTGTGTGTGGCCTATTAGCCGGCAGGTTAGGCCAAAAATACACTTAGCACTTCTACTTACACCTACGATTAACACTTACATTTAACACTTAAACTTAACACTTACACTTAACACTTACATGTTAACACTTACACTCAACACTTACCAGAACAATTACATATAACATTTACACCCATTCTCAACACAAATGAAGGAAGTCTCCAAACAGCAGACTTACAAACGCGTATATATAGCGTAAGTGTATACAAAGTGAACGACCCCTCCCTCAAACTGTGGCCTAGAAGGGAGGATTTCCTGGATTTGGTTCTTATTATAAAGGTACCCCAGTGGCTAGTTTTGCAATGGAATTCCGTATTATGTAATGGCGATAATATTCCCATAATGCAAAAAGTCTGGGAATTTTGTTACTATGTACTTGGGCACAAATTATAAAACAATGTTTTTAGTATATCACTTACATCAACGTCGCTCCGTGATCCGTGATATTTTATTAGGTATTTTACATTGCCAATTTTCATCTTTTATATTAAAAATGTATCGTTTATCTTTTTCGTTTCGTTTTTTTGTGACTTATAGTTTCCTGATCACATTTCTTTGATTTAACTGTGTCGAGTGTTTGTTGTTAAACACCGCTCGAGTGTTTGTTGTTAAACACCGCTCGAGTGTTTGTTGTTAAGTATTTTTAACATGGTCGTTGGTACTTATAGGCTTACGTTCGAGAACGAAAGATCCGATTAAACTGTAATCGATTATACATTTTCGATCATTAATTAACGATTCTAAAACGGAATTAATAATGTTAAATGTGCAATTTATTTTGATGGGTTATTTTCGTGTTAATAAATTCAAACGGGTCAAATTTACACAGGCGCTGTGTTCAGAATTAATTATTGAAATGAGACGCTATACATTTTTCACACGATTGGTTCGTTTTTCCGATTGAACGAGCTCGGAACAAATGCGGAGGGTGAGTCACGTTTACCGAAAGTATGGATTCACTATTTTTTAATCACTTCTTAACGAATAAGTAAATCACCCGAGCCGAAACGATGGTGTAAGCCGTCGATATTAAACTTTTCCTCCGCCTAACGACATTGTCCTTTGTTCTTCTGACATTCCAATTAAGCCAGCCATCTAAGTACTTCATTTAACTTAAATTTCTTTGCGTAATTCAATCTCCCGCGACGGCGAAACGCTGACGTTACAAAACAAAGCGCGACGCTTTAAAATTAAATTACAAAATCGTTTGGTTTTATTAAAATTGCATGTCGCGCGCGTAAAATCGCCGTTCAGTTGCCGAATTTTTGTTTTTTATTTTCGAAGCGCAGTTAGGTCGGTTAAGTTTGCGCGCCTGCTGGGACCGATTGCTTAACCGGACCGTATTCAGGCGAGGAAGCGCGCGGCTCGCTTCACTTGAAGTTGGCGCGTTTAACGAGCTCTCGGAGGCTGTTGTCTGGCTTTATAACCTCGACGCGGGATGCGAAACAAAAGTGGAAGCAAAGCGGCAATCGCTTTCCTCACAATTAAACACGCATCTAAACCATTTAGTCTTTTATTTCCTTAATTAGTACGAGCAATTAATTCTTTTCTTTTGTTTAAATAAAAAAACTAAAAAAAAAAAACACTACACACGCTTAAACAAGCGTTTATATTTACGTAAAGCGTTGTAAATTTGAAAATATAGTGTGATTAGCATCCTGTTTCCGATCGGAAAATCTCTACGGTGCCTGACATTCCGTACGTACGCTAGATTTTAATTAATTTGCATTCGAAACGGAAGCGGAAGCGGGTTACGGTGGAAGAAAAGAGTGGAAAATTCTTCAAAGTAAAGAAAAGATTAAGGACAAACATAATAACGGCCGGGCAAAGAAAATCCTTACAGCTTATTCTTCGGGACGTATGAAACACGGGGTTGGGTATCGCAGTAAGCTCTTGTATATAATACAGCAGGATCGGGCCTTCGTTAAGTCTTTTATGTAGTGGGATTCTTGAAACGGTATTACTGTGTTATGACAAGTATTTCGTGTTTTTGTTCAATTTTGTTGTAATACGAAATACAAGGATCTAGTAAACATATTATACACACGTGAATCTTGAATCTGTGTTGAATGTGTTTGTAATGGAAGATTTAACGCAACTGTTAACTTGTGGTTACGCAGCTGTATGTTGTGAAAATAAAAGAAAACGGTTACTACAGGTGATTCCATTGACAGGCGTCAGAGGGTGTCTTTTTATCAGTGAGGCTTTTAAAATGGCGATATTCTTGTAAACAAATCAATAACACCGACACTGCAATGATTACCCCAAAAAGTAGGAAATACAGGGTATGGCAGTCAAACCGCACGATTCTAAGTATTAAAAAAACACACACAGAAACAGTTTTTTAGTCATATATTGCAATAAATCTTAAGAAAATAAATGGAAATTTTAATTCAAACAGAAAAAAATGTTTATTTTTTGAATATGACTCCAGTAAGGTGGTGACCACCATTTTGAACACAATGTCTAAGTCTGATACTGAAATTCTCACTGGCACGTCTTAGCATCGCTTTCTCATTCCAGAACTTCGACGATTTCCTGTGAATGAAAACACTTACTTCCAACATGATGGAGCAACCAGTCATACAGCCAGAGCGTCAATGGACCTTCTGAGAAACATTTTTCCGAACCGCTTGATCGGTAGGAATGGAGATATTCAATGGCCCGCACGATCGCCCGATCTGAACTCTTGCGATTACTTTCTATGGGGACATCTCAAGTCGAAGGTTTTTGAGACTCGTCCAACAACGGTACAGGATTTGAAAGTTCGGATTGAACAAGAAGTTCGTGCGATAACACCGGCGATCTGGAGTCATATTGAAAAAATAAACATTTTTTTCTGTTTGAATTAAAATTTCCATTTATTTTCTTAAGATTTGTTGCAATATATGACTAAAAAACTGTTTCTGTGTGTGTTTTTTTAATACTTAGAATCGTGCGGTTTGACTGCCCCACCCTGTATAACGTCGGCAATCTGACGGGGACAATACGTGTTCATGTGTGAAGATTATCGGCCGCTAAAAATTTTAGATTTTGTTTGTGTCTTCACGTAGCCTGACAAAGGAAACCAAGGTTCGTGATGAATTGGAAGTATGATAGGTCTGAATTGTTGAGGAAAACCGCTGGCAGTGTTATCAGTGATAACAGAGTCTACAGTGTACAGTGTACAGATTCTGTGTTCATTGGTGTTATTGCAATCCGTTTATTTTGTAATTGTAATTGTTTGGTACAATCGTTGTTATTTCGGTTTATTCGTCTGCTTGGCAATGACGATCTTAACAATGATCATTATTGTTGGATCTGACACAGTTAAATTTCGGAATAAGGATGGTTTCAAGCGGTGCGCTTGTTAGTAAATTTCCACCGAAAAATGAACTATCGAACAGCTGTCGTGTTTTGACCTTGAAAGGGATCCTGATCTGTAGATCTCTTCGTAATGGATCATTAAAATGTATGTATATATATATATATATATTTGTGTGTGTGTGTGTGTGTGTGTGTGTGTGTGTGTGTGTGTGTGTGTGTGTGTGTGTGTGTGTGTGTGTGTGTGTGTGTGTGTGTGTGTGTGTGTGTGTGTGTGTGTGTGTGTGTGTGTGTGTGTGTGTGTGTGTGTGTGTGTGTGTGTGTGTGTGTGTGTGTGTGTGTGTGTGTGTGTGTGTGTGTGTGTGTGTGTGTGTGTGTGTGTGTGTGTGTGTGTGTGTGTGTGTGTGTGTGTGTGTGTGTGTGTGTGTGTGTGTGTGTGTGTGTGTGTGTGTGTGTGTGTGTGTGTGTGTGTGTGTGTGTGTGTGTGTGTGTGTGTGTGTGTGTGTGTGTGTGTGTGTGTGTGTGTGTGTGTGTGTGTGTGTGTGTGTGTGTGTGTGTGTGTGTGTGTGTGTGTGTGTGTGTGTGTGTGTGTGTGTGTGTGTGTGTGTGTGTGTGTGTGTGTGTGTGTGTGTGTGTGTGTGTGTGTGTGTGTGTGTGTGTGTGTGTGTGTGTGTGTGTGTGTGTGTGTGTGTGTGTGTGTGTGTGTGTGTGTGTGTGTGTGTGTGTGTGTGTGTGTGTGTGTGTGTGTGTGTGTGTGTGTGTGTGTGTGTGTGTGTGTGTGTGTGTGTGTGTGTGTGTGTGTGTGTGTGTGTGTGTGTGTGTGTGTGTGTGTGTGTGTGTGTGTGTGTGTGTGTGTGTGTGTGTGTGTGTGTGTGTGTGTGTGTGTGTGTGTGTGTGTGTGTGTGTGTGTGTGTGTGTGTTAGCACCTTTACGTTCACGTTTGACCGTTTTTCTCGCAAACTTTAGCTTTGTTTTGTCCGATCTGATGAAACCGTGGAACAAAAATCGACTTTGGTAACAGCTTGGACAAGTTCGTTAACCAGCTAAATCCGTTCAACAGTTTCAAAATGGCGTCAATATCAAATCATAACTTTTTTTTCTTAAATAATCTGGAAAATTTGATTTCACCTACGTAATCGGCGTTAAAACTGTATAAATTAGCGTTTTGAATTTTAAAAATCCTTCGAAATCAAAAAAATAATAACATCACGGCGGTCAGGGTCCATTTTATGTATTTTCAATGCAATTTACTAGTTAAAAACGCTAATGCATGCATATTTTAATGCGGTTTATGGATCAGAATTCCAAAAAGTTGGTAAAATACTTCCGGAAATTAGTTTCCATCACGTCTGCGTACTGTGATTATTTTTAATTTTTAAAATGTGTTGTTTTTGAATTTTTCCTTCTTAAAATCCCTAGAAATAATCGAAGATCACATTTTCTTAATATCGGTTTCAACTTTATACATTTAGAATCCCAGCTAAACGGATTGGACTCTGTTTCGCCCACTGATTCCGGTTCTGGAAGGACTACGATGAATTAGAAAACTTTAAATATTTTCCGCAATTTGAACAATTTAAAAATACAGACATCGAAAATACATCCTAATACATTTAAACGATCGTCACAATCACTTAGAGTCTCAGCCAATCATGAAATCTGATAGATAAACACTTTTTTTTAATTTACGCGCTTCTACGTTGTCCACAACGCGTATCTTGAAGTTTCTGCGTTGGAGAAATCTCAGTGTCTTTGCTTTGTGGCGTATCTTCTGATGTCCTTCCTCCGTAACACTTACCATCTTCGTAAGGTCTGTGTAAGGTTTTTTTTGTGTTTAACGTCCGACTATTGTGCACACTTGGGCTAATGCAGACGATGGGATGGTTTATAGCGTATGAAAATGCCAACCCCTGGCCGGGAATCGAACCCGGGTCCTCGGGGTGAAAGTCCAGTACGCTATCAACTAGGCCACCGAGGCGGCTGGTCTGTGTAAGGTACGGGCGTACCAAGATGCATTATCAATGTTCCACCAGAAATGTTCGGATCAGTGTATGTGGCTTTTCGTGGTACAGTCTCATAGCTGAATACCGTAAATCCGGACAGGTTCCAATATTTGTTTGCAGAAAAGAAGCTGTTGTTGTATTCATATACAACAAAGAACCATACAGTTTGTTTATATTTATGGATTAGTCCTTTTTCTTCTTCTTTATATCCTTCTTCCACCTTAGCTTCACATACAGATATTAATTAATATTTTAATATCTTCTCTTTATTTGTTTCACCCAACTTTGGGGTACACAAAATCAATCACTTTTTAATGTTCTGTGCCTTCCTCGTAGCCCAGTATTGCTTCATTCGTTGTGATCTTGCTTTTCTTTCTTCGTCAGATATTTGGATCGTTCGCTTGGATTTGACTTTGCCTTGGAACCGTTTCTTGTCCTTGGTTATTGTTTTGGCTGTTCTGTCCATGAGCATAGTGTCAGTGATTTGTAGTTCTGTTATGTATTTCTCTGTTTCTCTAAACCAAAGTGGTTTGGCTCTTTTATTGTGAAAGTAGTCAATTTTTTTTTGTTAGTCTATTTTTGTCCATTCGGAGGATGGGCCCATAACAATCAATAATTTAATTGATTTGAATATAATATTTTAATATAATATACATATTATTTTTTATGTATTACTGTTGTATTAGCGGGAAAATACTAATATTTGAACCCAACATAAATATTTTAACAATAGATCAGGTTTCTAAAAAAAACCATACCTTTTCAAACCGTTCTTGGGACTGTTGGACGGTAAATAAAATGTGAATATTATCTTCGTTTAGGAAATATATTGGTATTGTATACTTGGATGCGTTACTGAGAAGCGTCTGTCGCTAGAACTTATTGCGAACCGATTAGGAGTGAAAACATAAGGGTGATTTTATTCTGCGATAACGCAATCGTGTACTGTCACAAACTTCGCTCCGTTTTATAACCAACATTAATTGTATTAATAACGTCGCTAGTCTGGTAAAGCAGATTGAATTACTTAAGGAAATTTAAGTTAAGTCAAGTACATTACTTAGCGGCTCGGCGTAATTGGAAAGTCAGAAGAACAAAGGCGAAGGGCGGAAGAGTGGCGAAAAGTTTAAGCCGCTGTACTCACGCAGTTATCTTTCTTCCGGTGAATTTTTACTTTAGCTAATACGAGCATCGAAAGCTGTTGGTAACTTGGGAATTTTTATTGAAAAATGATCAACATGGTAAGACCCCGAGAACTTGAAATGAGCGTCGATCTTTGATCACTAGATCTTTTTTTTGAGGCGCACGCGTATGTGTGTATCTTACACTGTTTGTAAATGTGATTTCGCCACCGCAGTTAGTAAATTAGCATTTAAAATGTTCTTAATTCTACTAAAAATTACACAAATTTAGCCTACCTGACAGCATTCAGGGTTTATATTTCATATTTTCAATGTACTTTTAAAATATACAATGCGTAATATATGAAGGTTTTAACGCTGATTTACAACAACAAAAATATTAAGACGTTATTGTTGAAAATAAACTTCAATAAGGCGTGAAAGCTGCTTACCGCGATCATATGAGGCGTAAACGGACAGGACGTTCGTCTAAATTTGCTTGACTTCTGCAAGAGTGCGTAGTAAACGTCGTGCGGAACGAGGTGAAGCTTGAGGAAGTCACCCGTCAATGTTTTTAGGACGGCGCTTAGTTCTGGACTACACTTTTCGCGCATTGCAGTGTGCTTGTAAGCTGAATACCGTATTTCAGTAAAAGATAAACAGGTTATAAGAGGAAGTACGGTGAAACCCAAGGGAACTCAGCTGTGTTCACTACGCTGACAATGAAGGGAGGAAAGGAGAACAGATAAATTTATTAGATATTCAAAACCTGAAAGCAATGCGAGTAGTGCGAAAGTTTGTTTGGCAGTTTGAAAAACCGATTAGTTCAATCCTAGAATTGCTTTAATGTTATTATTAAATTTTACTGAAATAATAACCTAATTTAGAATAGTTGGAACGTGTATGCAGTTCCTGAATTAAAAACTAAACAAGTACTCTCAGAATTAGCTGAACGGCAATCAATTGATTATCACACTGATGATAATAAGCAACGGTAACATCATTCTGATTAAAAAAATCCGTATAGTTCAGTTGGTTAGAGTAATAACAAAATTTAATCATTTACATGCTCTATATGGAAAGAAATAATTACTTTTACTCCAGCTAATCGAAATTTAAATGCCGGTTTGTAATTTTTAGTTTATTAAAATTTTATAAGCACTTATATAACAGGCCTCGCTCGCAAGCTTAAAAAACAAGATGGTGATGTACGTTATTGCATCACTACATAGCGCTTGGAGTTGTTATTTTAAAATTAATTACCAACTCTCAAGACCAACTTGAGTGATTTAATACTGTGCTACGCTTCATCGAACATGGCGAAAGAGGTATTACTACAACGAGATAACTTCTGATAACAGAGTGAGCTCGTTAAATCGAAGAAAAGTCTTCCTTTAATGGTTCAATAATCAATTTCCTACGTCGCAAGGCGCGTTACCCCCGGCTGAAAAGTTTGATGAAATTTAATAACGTTTCAGTCATTTTAATTACGCTCGCCGGTATTGTAGTTCGGTAAGACGTTACTCGAATCAGTCCGTGTTGGAATTAATTGGCTTCGACGTGTTTCGCTCCGTACAACACTGCTGCATCTTATTAAGTTGAAGCAAGTACAGTATTTTGTGGTCGGAGTAATTTGGGATGGTAGAAAAACAAAGGTCTAGTTTAGGAGACTGATGGAATTACCTGATTTTACTGATTAAATGACACGCATAAGAAAATCACACTTGTATCTATTACCACCTGGAGAACCAGGAGAAATTATTATAATCTAAACAAAATATCAGCCCGACACAACGGTAAGAGTGTTACTGGAATGCACGCTGTCCTAAAAACATCGCTATCTGTTGTTATTGTTCTTCTGTTTAGCAGAATGGATAGTAGCGCTAAACCAGTTTGACAAGTTATTTGTTAGTATTTACCACATACGAGCGTATGCCATTCAGAACTTTTAATCAGTTACAAAAACATCAGTTCTAATAAGGTAAAATATAGAGTAATCATGTTAACAACTTTATATTTTGAATTTTCTTTATTTCCCGTTTGGAATAGCTTCCGTGTGGGATTATGATGTAAGCTTAATTTTGTTCTTTTAATTTTACAGTTTTTTACGGCATGTTATGCACTTTTTTGTGTGTGTTTAACGTCCGACTATTGTGCGCACTTGGGCTAATGCAGACGATGGGATGATTTATAGCGTATGAAAATGCCAAGCCCTGGCCGGGAATCGAACCCGGGTCCTCGGGGTGAAAGCCCAGCACGCTATCAACTAAGCCACCGAGGCGGCTATGCACCTTGATGTAAGATCTGAAAGACAAAATAGAAATTCCAAGAAAAAAGAAAATTTTGTTTGTTTTTACTCGCATAGTTTGAACAAGTTTATTAATTTTGGTTCAGGCTGATTGATGGGCACTGTGATTTCCACTTAAACTGATTGATGGACACTGTGATTTCCACCTAAACTGATTGATAGACACTATGATTTCCATCTAAACTGATTGATGGACACTATAATTTCCATCTAAACTGATTGATAGACACTATGATTTCCACGTAAACTGATTGATGGACACTGTGATTTCCACCTAAACTGATTGTTGGGTACTATGATTTCCATCTAAACTGATTGATGGACACTATGATTTCCATCTAAACTGATTGTTGGGCACTGTGATTTCCATCTAAACTGATTGATGGACACTGTGATTTCCACCTAAACTGATTGATGGACACTGTGATTTCCATCTAAACTGATTGTTGGACACTGTTATTTCCACCTAAACTGATTGTTGGACACTTTCATTTCCATCTAAACTGATTGATGGAAACTGTGATTTGCATCTAAACTGATTGATGGAAACTGTGATTTCCACCTAAACTGATTGATGGACACTGTGATTTCCACCTAAACTCATTGATGGACACTGTGATTTCCATCTAAACTGATTGTTGGACACTGTGATTTCCACCTAAACTGATTGTTGGACACTTTCATTTCCATTTAAACTGATTGATGGACACTGTGATTTCCACTTAAACTGATTGTTGGAGACTGTGATTTCCATCTAAACTGATTGTTGGACACTATGATGTCCATCTAAACTGATTAATGGACACTGTGATTTCCACCTAAATATTTCAAAGTATTTGATTGCAGAATCACGTGTGTTCTGTGCACGAACTCAACGTCCGCGTCATAGAAATTATGCGTGTTTCATTAAACCGACAACGCCTGACATTTCAACTCTTGTCACAGTGTGGCGTGTGCCTCGCGAGTTGAACGTTATTAAACAATCTGAACCACCAGACCGCATGTACACACGTCTGTCGCAGAGAGATTTATAAATTTACAAAAATGCAACTGCAATAACTGGAATACGTTTATTAAATTTCGTTGGACGTTTACAGTACGAAACCACTGCGTTCCTTTAATGGACGAGATTTTACAGAGGTGGCGCGAAATAAATATCAGTTGTGATTCGAAGCGAGAGGTGAAACACTGCGAAATATAATTAACCTCAAGCGTTGATTGGACATATCTCCGCCGCTTTTCCTGTTGATGAAAATCGAATTACAATGAAATAGCGTAAAGAAAATTTAGTTGAATCGAGTGTTTAGCGACTCAACGTAATTGGAATGTCAAAAGGACAAAGGAAGACGGAGGACGTAGGAAAAGTTTCTTGCCGCTTTGGTTACGTGAACTTCACTGACTTGTCCTTTCATGGGTTGAGCTTTCTGAATTAAATCTGATTAAGGAAGTTTGAGTACAGGGTCAGGCTAGTGCTTTTATGCTTGAGTTTTTTTTAATTGAACTTGTAAGTTGTGTGAGCTTTTAAAGTTGTCCTTTTGGTAATTCTTTAAAAAGAAAACGTTTTAGTTTTGGCTAAGATATGACTGTTTGCGTTGTTGATCCTGAACGATTGATTGTCTTCTTCACTGATGTGCCGTATTGGTGTCTGACGAAAATCGGTTCAGAGTGTCCTAATTTGTGGTTTGATGCTGGAACAGGTAAAAGCGCAGCTTGCTTAGATGTGAAGATTCGCTTTCGAGCGAATTCATCCTGGATCGCCAGGATGGAGCGACGCTGCTCGATTCCAAAGAAGGCCTACATTAATTTGCTGTATTTTAGAGTTGAAGGATCCACAATGCTTTCCTCATACTGTGTTCAGTATGGTGTTTCGTTTTTGTTAATAGAAAGTTGTTATTTCGACTTAAAACGTTCTCCGACGTTTTCCGCTTCCTAGCTTCCATTTCCCCCTCTCATTCCACAGGTCTTGATCAAATCCTCTCTCTCTCTCACTTCCTTATCATTGCCTTCTCTCGAACTAAGTCTCGATCTTTCTCTCTTCCTACGACCACGAGGTTTTCATTTTAAAATCTGTTTGGGAAGTCGGTTTTCGTCTATCCTTTGGACATGACCAAACCATCGAATTTCTTTTGGCTTGATGTCGTCTACGAGGGCTATTCAGAAAGTAGATTACGTTTTTGGATAAAAAAAAAACTAAGTACAGGAAAAAAATTTTATTATATACATTTGAAAGAGGAACTAAAATACTATTTTTCGACATAATCGCCAAACAAATTTAGACATTTGTCATATCGGTGAACTAGCTTTGAAATTCCCGTGTCGTAGAATTCCGCCGCCTGTGACGCCAGCCAGTCAGTCACGCCCGCGCGGAGATCTGCGTCGTCATCGAAGCGCTGTGTTGCAAGCCAAGTCTTCATCTTCGGGAATAAGTGGAAATCACTAGGTGCCAGGTCCGGACTGTAGGGTTGATGAGGGAAAATCTCCCACTTGAAGGCCGTCAAGACGTCTTTTGTTCGATTTGCCGTGTGAGGGGGGGCATTGTCGTGCAAAAACAACACTTTTGCACTCAGTTTTCCTCTCCGCTTGTTCTGGATAGCTCGTCTTAAGTTTCATAATGTTTGGTAATACCTTCTTTAAGACGAGCTATCCAGAACAAGCGGAGAGGAAAACTGAGTGCAAAAGTGTTGTTTTTGCACGACAATGCCCGCCCTCACACGGCAAATCGAACAAAAGACGTCTTGACGGCCTTCAAGTGGAGAGATTTTCCTCATCAACCCTACAGTCCGGACCGGGCACCTAGTGATTTCCACTTATTCCCGAAGATGAAGACTTGGCTTGCAACACAGCGCTTCGATGACGACGCAGATCTCCGCGCGGGCGTGACTGACTGGCTGGCGTCACAGGCGGCGGAATTCTACGACACGGGAATTTCAAAGCTAGTTCACCGATATGACAAATGTCTAAATTTGTTTGGCGATTATGTCGAAAAATAGTATTTTAGTTCCTCTTTCAAATGTATATAATAAAATTTTTTTCCTGTACTTAGTTTTTTTTTTATCCAAAAACGTAATCTACTTTCTGAATAGCCCTCGTACAATGGTGTGCTTCACATCCATGATTTCACGGATTCCATTTTAATATTACATTATTTATCTTTTCCCGTTTCGACCGACGTGAGGCTCTTCGCCAGTAGTCTTCGCCATTTTTCTGTTTTTTGTTTCAGTGGCCATTTTGCTTCCATACGAGATTACACTTTTTGTAATTGTATTATATATTCTATGTTTGTTTAGTTTTGATATATGTTGATCCCTTATGATGCTGTTCAGTATCCTTATTGCTCTTCTTCTCGAGGTGGTTCGTTCTTTTATAGCTGTGTCCGAGAGTCCATCACAAGTAATTTGCATTCCCAAATACTTGTAAGTTGTAGCCCGTGATTTTTGTGCTGTGTTCCAGTAGGAGATTCCTGTTTTGCCCTCTAGTGCACAAGTATTCCGTTTTGTTTAGGTTTACCTCAAGTCCCCAAATATCTTATTCCTTTATTAATTTTCTACTCATGTATTCTAGATCGTTATAACTGTGTTCTATAACTAGTTCGTCATCTGCAAGGCAGAGTGTGTATAAGGTGTCGTTTAATGGTATACCCATTCTTTCACACTTGCGTTTCCAGTTGTGCAGTGCTTGTTCCAGGTAGATTTTAAAACAGTGTCGTGGAAAGGACCCATCCTTATGTTCGTTGATGACTTTGAAACATTTAGACATTTTAGGCAAATCAGAAAATGTACGATGGACTCACCACCTCATAGGCAACATCCGGGATTGGTGCAACAAGTATTTGTGGGCTACTATAGTCACAGAACTTTACAGTATGATTAGTATAGTCACTGGACTTTACAGTATGTTTATTATATTCACAGGACTTTATAGTATGTTTAGCGCAGTCACGAAACTTAACAGTATGATTAGTATAGTCACAGAACTTTACAGTATGATTAGTATAGTCACAGGACTTTATAGTATGTTTAGCGCAGTCACGAAACTTAACAGTATGTTTAGTATAGTCACAGAACTTTACAGTATGATTAGTATAGTCACAGGACTTTATAGTATGTTTAGCGCAGTCACGAAACTTAACAGTATGTTTAGTATAGTCACAGAACTTTACAGTATGATTAGTATAGTCACAGGACTTTATAGTATGTTTAGCGCAGTCACGAAACTTAACAGTATGTTTAGTATAGTCACAGAACTTTACAGTATGATTAGTATAGTCACAGGACTTTACAGTATGTTTAGTATAGTCACAGGACTTTACAGTATGTTTAGTATAGTCACAGGACTTTATAGTATGTTTAGCGCAGTCACGAAACTTAACAGTATGTTTAGTATAGTCACAGAACTTTACAGTATGATTAGTATAGTCACAGGACTTTACAGTATGTTTAGTATAGTCACAGAACTTTACAGTATGATTAGTATAGTCACAGGACTTTACAGTATGTTTAGTATAGTCACAGAACTTTACAGTATGTTTAGTATAGTCACAGGACTTTATAGTATGTTTAGCGCAGTCACGAAACTTAACAGTATGTTTAGTATAGTCACAGAACTTTTCAGTATGATTAGTATAGTCACAGGACTTTACAGTATGTTTAGTATAGTCACAGAACTTTACAGTATGTTTAGTATAGTCACAGGACTTTATAGTATGTTTAGCGCAGTCACGAAACT
>CM040189.1:118002976-118055476 GCA_022606455.1 Callitettix versicolor
ATGAAAATGCCAAGCCCTGGCCGGGAATCGAACCCGGGTCCTCGGGGTGAAAGCCCAGTACGCTATCAACTAGGCCACCGAGGCGGCTTTATTTTCTAATAATCCTACGTCTTCGATGTCCATTGTACAATTAACCCCACTGTTGTTTTAACGTCTTCTTGTTTGTTACTATATAGGTGGTGTTAAACACTTTTTTACCCTTTAAAACCTTAATAATGCTCACGATTTATCTCTTTTCCTTCATTAATTACAGTTTTTTTATTACTCGCGGTGTAATAAATTTTAATTGCTGTCGGTTGTTTCATTAATATCGTGTTTTTAGTGTACTTATACAAATTACTGCTCAAGTTTAGGAAGCAATTTCATACTTTGCTGAGTACTTGTTACAACGCAAGGGGTAAGCAAAAACGTGCTCCACCCTGCTTCGGCCGACGCGTACATGTTTTAATTTGATCGCTTTGCTGACGTCATTCTTCCTTATTCACAACATTCTTAATGTATTTATGTTCGATCAGAATGGTCTCGTTGTTTGTAAGGATTTACGAAATCTATGTGAGTGACCGCTTGATTGGCGTAGTTGTTTGATCAGGATAACTGCCTTGATTAGTGTAGTTGCTGTGAGGAACAATTCTTTTTTTGTAGTTCTTGATTAGTTTAAAAAGTCCCTTGATTACTGTTGTAGTTTGATCACAAAAATTATCTTGATTTGAGTAGTCGCTTTTTCAAACAATTCTTGTTATAGTTGGTTTTTGTGTGTGTTATTTTAAGGCGAAAAGTTATTATCGCCTCCCTAAATGTATGTGTGAGTGTAAAGTGTTAAAGTCGCAAGTGTAAGTGTAAGTGTGTTAGACTCGGGTACCGCGAGGGACGTTTAAATCCTCTCAATAGGTGCAGCTAGTCTGCACCCCCCTGCGGGTATTACAAAAAGTAACGCACGTAACAAATATTTTTGATAAGTAAAACTCAAACTGCACAGACATTTTTTTTTATAATAAGACAAATTACCCAGGATATTTTTGCATCAGTTTCAAAAACATTTTAACTATGTTTACTAGAAGTTTCTAAATAGCTGGTTATATAAAATTGTAACCATTTATAAACACTACGTTCATAAATTTACTGATTTTAATAGTAACATTTTTTTTTAGATTAATTAACTAATATCATAGTTAAATGAACAAGTCCTGATACAAAAATATGAATCCAATAAGTCTTCATTTTTGTAATATACGTAAGAAACGCTAATTACTTCCATAAAAATCTATAGCTTTTATAAAATTGCAATTCTAATTGTAGATAAAATTAATTCTGACAAGAAAGATGAAACATTCTTTACCGTAATGATTTTTGTATAATTTTACTTCGAATAGTATGCAGTGACGCCAACCGTTACGGTTTGACCGTAATTAGTACAGATTTAGAAAAGGAAATACTGAGTTACGGAGAAACCTTCAGTATGTACGGTTTGCCGGTTTCACCGCGTTTCTAGCACTCCCAGAGTTCCGAGACTGAATACGTGGAATGGTTACAGTTCTAGTTGCATGCGCATCCGAATAGGTTAAACTTTTGCAGTCCAAGTTGCAACCGATCGAATAGGTGGAACTGTTACAGTTCCAGTTGCATGCGAGACCGAATAGGTGGAACTGTTACAGTTCCAGTTGAATCCGAGACCGAATAGGTGGATTTGTTACAGTTCCAGTTGCATTCGAGACCTAATAGATGGAACAATTACAGTTCCAGTTGCATCCGAAACCGAATAGGTGGAACAGTTACAGTTCCATTTGTATCCGAAACCGAATTGGTGGATCTGTTACAGTTCTAGTTGTATCCGTAACCGAATTTGAGTTCCATTTGTATCCGAAACCGAATTTCAGTTCCATTTGTATCCGTAACCGAATAGGTGGAACAGTTACAGTTCCATTTGTACCCGAAACCGAATTGGTGGATCTGTTACAGTTCTAGTTGTATAAGTAACCGAATTTGAGTTCCATTTGTATCAGAAAACCGAATTTCAGTTCCATTTGTATCCGTAACCGAATAGGTGGAACAGTTACAGTTCCATTTGTACCCGAAACCGAATTGGTGGATCTGTTACAGTTCTAGTTGTATCCGAAACCGAATTTTAATTACATTTGTATCTGTAACCGAATAGGTGGAACAGTTCCAGTTCCATTTGTATCCGAAACTGAACTGGTGGATCTGTTACAGTTCTAGTTGTATCCGAAACCGAATTTGAGTTCCATTCATACCCGAAACCGAATAGGTGGAAGAGTTACAGTTCCATTTGTATCCGAAACCGAATTGGTGGATCTGTTACAGTTCTAGTTGTATCCGAAACCGAATTGGTGGATCTGTTACAGTTCTAGTTGTATCCGAAACCGAATTGGTGGATCTGTTACAGTTCTAGTTGTATCCGAAACCGAATTTGAGTTCCATTCGTATCCGAAACCGAATAGGTGGAACAGTTACAGAGACTGTCTACAGTTGCATAGCGGGTACTTAGTAATTTATCTACGGCGGTGGAAACTATTTGAGGAACATATGACAACAGTTCCATATAAGAAGATTTTAGAACATATCCAGATTAGATGGAACTAAAGATTAGATTTAGTTCCAGTCCGATCCAACAGTGCAGTCCAATTCTATTTCTTCCCGCCATTTTAAGTCTTTGTAGATTTGCTTAATTACTTGGTGTTGGGTTTGTCAGTTCAGTTATGAAAACTAAATGAAAAACATGTTTTTTCAGTACGCCAAATATAAATATATCTACTCAAAGAATAAGAGGATATTAACATAGCTTGTATAATGTATTGTGTACAGTTAATATTACCTAGCTTAATTTGTTATAAATGTAGACGTTTTTTACTCATATTGTTAAAGTGATGCCGTAACATGATTTTACAGTAAATTACGTTTGTTATACCTGTGGGACAACTTTACTGAACCAATACCTGTTTACCTCATACCAATACCTGTACCAAAGCTTACTTTCATTATGATGCAATTTGTTACTGATAGACCTATTTACAAGTTTACCTATCGCTGTGTTATGTTGTCAATGATCCTGTGAACCGTCTCGTGAACAGCCTGACCTTTTTTGAGAGTTATTAAATTTTTCAAGAGGTTTTGAAGAGCCAACAGCGAATATAACACGAAGCGGGTTCGGCATTAGTCGTAGGATTAGGTCGACTCCATTCTTTGACGCGCGTGTCTGATTGCTACCGTAAATTGGAAACGAGCTAGACACATCGCTAAAGAGTAGAGTAACGCGAGCAACGAGCAACGTTTAAGTACAAAGAACGGCGGCCGCATTATGCAAATTGAGAAATTCCACCTAATCATTTTCAATAGAGAAAGTCGGATGTTGCTACGAGCGATGTGAAGTTGTAAGGAAAGTCATTATGCTGGCGTAGATGGTAAAATGATGTAAAGGCTTTTCGGAAAACATTGTTCCTTGTTACTTTTCCAGCGCGGAGTAAATGGAAAGAGGGTGGTGATTATCTCTTTGTGACGGTTCATTACTGGATGTGTGTTCTTGTTGAGAGTGTCAGAATGTGCGACGAAAGGTGGCGCAGGGTCGGGCAAGACGAGAAGACGTTTGGATATGGAATTTATTGACTATACATCAGCTGACGAAGAAATATTATACATGAGCCGCGAGCGTAACGGGAGTACAGCGTTGCCAAGTCTCTTATAACAGCGCGGTAGATCAGAGTAGTGGTGGGGCAGAAAATACCAAACTGTTAAAAAAAACTGCTTTTCTATAAACGACAAACAAACTACTTTTTCAAACGGAAACAAGCAGTTGATTTTTTTTTTTTTTTTTTTTTTTTTTTGTTTTTTTTTTTTTTTGTGTTTAACGTCCGACTATTGTGCACACTTGGGCTAATGCAGACGATGGGATGATTTATAGCGTATGAAAATGCCAAGCCCTTGCCGGGAATCGAACCCGGGTCCTCGGGGTGAAAGCCCAGTACGCTATCCACTAGGCCACCGAGGCGGCTAACAAGCAGTTGGATTTGGACTGGTTTATGATTTGTTAAACAATGAACGGCTTTCCGCACTACCACACCTACGTTCTATTCGAACGTTGCTGCAAGCGCTAAAACTGTTTTCCTGCTGTTTGCCTGCTAACTGCTTTTCTTCTACCTGCTCTTATGCTTTTTCCCTTTATTCCAAAGTTGCTTGTTGCTTGTAGTGAAGTAAAAACTGTTTGGTCAATGTCAACGTTTATCTCTCTTTTGTTGCGAGTTGTAGTAACAACCTCTCACATTTTGTAAATACAGAGCATAATATTATTTAAACATATTTTTTATATTTATTATCAATCATAAATATTTTTTAATCAACTAAAAATATTCTAAATCGTTTGCATTTCGGTAAATATGCATAGGACTATTTAATTTTTAAGTAAAAAAAAGAATGCTTCTATTAGAAATTCATCGCATTTTATACATAAAATGGCTTACGTTTATTACGTTTTGCTAATGTAATTTAATTATTACTACACTTGTAAGGATTGTTTTTATCCTTTCTAAATGCTTTATACCCAGAAACAGTTAAGGACATGGTGGCAGTGGGAATGAAAAAGTAGTCTTAGAAAACTGAACGTATGTGCTTAATGTTTTAGCTGCTAATACAACTTTGAGTTTCAGTTTTCTAAACCTGTTTTTTCCAACTGTTTTAAAAAGCAGCTTTTTTTCCTCAACAAACAGTTTGTTGACGTTTTGTAAAAATAGCAGTAACGCCCACCTCGTAGATCAGAGGCCCCGTAGTGATTCATGACGGCGTGAGAAAGTTGGCAACGCAAGCGGTATTGGACAGAGTGCGCTCACCTCACTTTGGATGCGCCTTGGTCAAGTTCTGTTTATTCTGCCAAGTAGAATCGTGGAATGCAACGATTTACGTATCAGAATGTGTTCCGTGTGTAAAAATAATTAAATAATAATGATACCTAGCTATTACGTACACTACAACTAGCTTTATTGTTTAACCAACCTATTAAATAATTATAGTTTATAAGGTTGCTGCTCAATGTCACAACACCACACGAAGAGTGCAACACAAAGAATTCTAAACCAACTCAAAAGGCTTCAGTCTCACTAGCTCTGCGTTGTCCAGCAGCTCAAGTTCTTCAACATTTTAGTTTTGATGGAGTCGATACGTGTTTTGTTTAGCTTGCCTTTTGTCGCTCGAATCCTACTGGTTTGATCTTCCAGTTCTTGTAAATGGTATCGTTTCTGACGTTCAAAGAAGCTTTCACTACAGCCCTTAGTAATTTATTTTGAAAAGACTGAATAATTTTAATATTACACTTCTTGGTGCAACCCCAAAGCTGCTGTACACCATACAACCGGTTTTAGCGCTTGCTTGTACTAGAGGTGACACTATCTGTGAAATATTGTTATATGTGAAAACTGATACTGCTACTTTTCAATATCTGTTAAATTAAATTGTGAATAACTGTGAACTGTGAAATAATGTCTTGGCTGATCTGTTATGTAGCTATTGCTTCTTCATATAGGCTAATATAAATCAGAAAAAAACAAATAAAATCAGGTATTTTATCTACACAAATACGCAATTCTTCTATACAACACTACTTGTGCAAAAAACATTCGCTATACTAAATAAATAATACCAACAACAAGCTAAATCTGGCGGGAAACAACTGTGCGCGCGCAGTTAGCAATATCAGTATTTATCTCGTCTCAGTAATTCCGCACTAAGTGTGAAGTGTGTAGATAGGTAGGACCAAACTGTGAACTCGTTACGGTTGAACAGATTTCGGAAATTTCAGTTCACAGTTCACAGTTAATAACAGTTGAACTCAGCCATTCACTATTAGATAAATATGTGAAATTTGACTATCTGTGAAAAAGTAGCAGTTCTGTGATATCGTTACCATCTCTAGCTTGTACAGCAGCAGTTTGTTATGTGTTGACAATGCTGACCTTCTTTCAATCGGCCAGTGCATTTTCGCATTGTTCGCGTTTTTCTTAACGAGTTTCTTCCAGCGTAGGTCGGCGTCAAGGGTCATAGCAAGATATTCTGCACTGTTAGCATGCAGTACTATACGAGGTGTGTACAGAAAATAACGAGAATTTTTTAATTTCGCGGGCTTGGAGAGTCCGATTGTCAAACATTTTTTTTATTATGTTGGTATACGTGACCTTGAAGTATGATAAAACTTTTAGCTGTTTTCATTGTTGACTTTGTCTGTGACAGCCACTAAGGTTAGACGTGTTTTTATGAGCTCGGCGATTTTCGTTTGTTAAAAGAAATGGATCAAAGAATTTGTATCAAATTTTGCGTAAAAATGGAATAAAGTGTAACAAAGTGTGTGAAATGTTAACACAGGCCTATGGTGAGTCTGCTATGAATAAAGCAAGAGTTTGCGAATGGTATAAGCGTTTCCAACAAGACCGTAAAGACGTTGAAAATGACGAACGCCCTGGACGCCTTAGCACATCAACAACCGATGAAAACGTTGAAAAAGTGAAAGAAATTGTTATGAACAATCGCAGAAATTGTTTGGAACAATTAGAGAGGTCTCTGATGATGTTGGAGTGGCATATCGATTGGATCATGTCATGACATTATTTCCAATGTTTAGTGTTTTACATTGTTTTACAGCCGTAGATGACATTAAAAGCGCATCGCTGAAAGGACTAAAGGCTATCTCAAAGTCGAGTTTGAGAAGTGTTTCGAGGATTGGAAGAAGCGCTGGCATAAGTGCATAATCTCCAGTGGGGACTATTTTGAAGGCGACAACATCAATGTAGAAGAATAAATAAATATTTTGTTCAAAAAATTAAAATTCTCCTTACTTTCTGAACACACCTCGTATGTCGATCAATACATAATGGCTTGTAATCGTATTTCTAAAGATTTGATCTCATTAAGCTTGGTGCTGCATTTTTTATTTAGTCCAAGAAGTCACATGGCCAGCCGCTTTTCGTCATTTATTTTTTGCATCTACAGCATCTTCCCGAACAGCCAACATCCGGTATACAGTTGCCTCGCTGACTTAACTGGAACGATTATGCTAAAACTGAACACATGATATGACGTTGAAATTACATTTTAAAATGTGAAAGATAAAAGAGTTTTTGTGAAGATTTTGAGTATGTTCATTTAAAAAACGGATTTGTGTGTGCTAGCCATTGTAACGGATAGGTGTTTAAGTTATAACAAAAATCACTTTTTTCTCTATGTTGAGTATAATGATCTGCCTTCCCTAGCTTCGTCAATTGTACTTTCGTTGACGCGTTTCGGAGAACCTCTCCATCTTCAAAAACTCAAGTTGTGAGTATAGATATAGTTTTTGAAGATGGAGATTCTCCGAAACGCATCAACAAAAGTATAATTGACGAAGCTAGGGAAAGCAGATCATTATACTTAACATAGTGACAGCAGAAAAGAAGAAGAAGAATATAAAAAGAATCAGTTTTTTCATTTAAGTGATGCTCTTCGATTCTGTTATGCAAGCTTGTTTTTAGCAGCATAACCAAACGCCTAACCAGAATTTATGCACAGTAACTTTGTTATGTAAAATACTTAAATGAGACTAAACACACCAGAAAGTTTAGACACTCCGTTTCTGTTACTTCTCGCTGTCTTGTTATTTACTTTCGTAACTTGTTACTTTTCGATCCTGCATTACTTAAACGTAGCCTGGCAATGTTGTGCGAGTACGTCTCTCTGAATTAATTCAAGGATAATATCAGCACTGGCTTTGCTATTAGCATCGGCCCCAAATTAATTCAATTTAAAAGTACTACATTATTTGTTCCGACTTGTACAGCCTCCTTTAAGTCTTTGATCCTGTAACATTCACTCAAGTCCTTACTGGAGTTCTTGTAAGCCCGTGTTCTGAATTAATTCAACGGAAATCTTCACAGTTGTCGCTGCAGAGGATTCGGCTGAGTTGTTCAGTTTTAAAGGACATCATTTGGAACAATTGTGCTCGGTAATACTTTGATCCCGGATTCAACCCAAATTGTGTACCAAAATCTTGAAAGTTTGTGCTGCGGTGTTATTTATACGAGACTGAATAAACCGTAGTGTTTGTTTAATTATTGTTTGTTCGAACTTTTTAAAAACAATTACTATTATTATTATTATTATTATTGATGTTATTTATCGTTACTTGTGTGAAGGATCAGTACACGTTGTTTTGAAAGGATATCAACTCTCGTTCTGAAAAGCGAACCTAAAATATAAAATATAATACTAAAAACAACCGCATTAAACGCTGCGAATGGTACAAAAATAAAACATGCGTGTGATTTACAGTCAAGAAGAACCACGACCAAGCAAAACTACAATCAAGCAAAACTAATTTAAGGAAATCATAATCAAACAAAACCAATTTAAGCAAATCATAATCAAGCAAAACTGCAATCAAGCAAAACTAATTTAAGGAAATCATAATCAAACAAAACTAATTTAAGCAAATCATAATCAAACAAAACTACAATCAAGCAAAACTAATTTAAGGAAATCATAATCAAATAAAACCACAACTAAACAAAACCACGATTAAGTCAAATCACAACTAAGTAAAACCAGTGTAAGCTAAGCAAATCATAATCAAATAAAACCACACCTAAACAAAACCACTATCAAGTCAAACCACAACTAAGCAAAACCAATGTAAGCAAAGCAAATCATAATCATAATCAAGCAAAACTAATTTAAGCAAGTCATAATCAAGCAAAACTACAATAAAGCATAATCACAATTTAGCAAATCGTAATTAAGCAAAACCGCAACTAAACAAAACTACGATCAGGGAAAACCAATTCAAGGAAATCATAATCAAATAAAACTACACTAAGCAAAACCAATTTATGCAAAACATAAGTCTAGCAAAACCCGCAATCAAACAAAACTACAGTGAAGCAAAACCACAATCAAGCAAAACTATAACCAAGCAAAACCAATTTAAGTAATTCGTAATCAAACAAAACCACAACTAATCAAAACTGTGCAAAGCAACCAATGTTGTTCGCTTTGCACAGGCAAAGCAAATCATAATCAAGCATAACCACAATTAAACAAAACCAAGTTAAACAAATCGTAATTAAGCAAAACCACAACTAAACAAAACTGCGATCAGGTAAAAACAATTCAAGGAAATCATAATCAAATAAAATTACACTAAGCAAAACCAATTTATGCAAAACCGCAATCAAGCAAAACTACAGTGAAGCAAAACCACAATCAAGCAAAACTATAACTAAGCATAACCAATTTAAGTAAATCGTAATCAAACAAAACCAAAACTAATCAAAACTAAGCAAAGCAACCAATGTAAGCAAACAAACCTTAATCAAGCAAAACTAATTTAAGCAAATAATAATCAAGCAAAACTACAATCAAGCATAACCACAACTAAGGAAAACCAATTTAAGCAAATCGTAATCAAACAAAATCACAACTAAACAAAACTACGATCAGGGAAAATCAATTCAAGGAAATCATAATCAAATAAAACTACAGTAAACAAAACCAATTTATGCAAAACTTCAGTCAAGCAAAACCCGCAATCAAGCAAAAAACTATAGTGAAACAAAACCACAAGCAAAACTATAACTAAGGAAAACCAATTCAAGTAAATCGTAATCAAACAAAACCACAACCGATCAAAACTACAATCAAGCTAAATCACAACTAAGAGAAACCACAATCCCGTAAAAGCACTAAATCAAGTAACACAACAATGAAGCAAAATCACGTATCAATTATATTTTTTTGTTTCGACCGCTTAGATAGATCTACTTTGTGCTTTGGGTTCTTTTTAATGTTTTTTATTATAATACCGGCTTATGTTCCAGTTTTACGTTTTATCTTTTAGGTCAGGCAGTAGAAAACTAGAATCTGAAAACATCTTGGTTTGTTATTTATACAAACGACGGCAAATGTCCAAACAAAGAGTAGTACAGTAATAAGATTAGTCCATTATATATAAACAAATTTAAAAACAACATAGTTTGTGAATGAATGTAAATGAGATTTCTTGGAATGTTTAATACAAACATTACCCTCTTTCAAGTTGCTCCAATCCGATCAGTGCACTTGTCACAATGTTTGACTTTCGTAAAATGGAAACGTTTAATTAAAGTGTTCGGGACACGCAGCTGTCTCGGCGTGAAATCACTTTGATACCTGTCTTGCTGCGTGTCTGCGCATTAATAGAGTGATTTTCGTGGTCGTGACGGCACCTAGTACTGATTTGTCAGTTTTTCGTGACATTTTTTTTAATATTAAAAAAAATTTTTAGATGAAGGAATTAGATGAAGGGAATTAGATGATGAATTAGATGAAAGTACATTAGATGAAGGAATTAAAGAACGAATAGTATTTGGAAGGAGAGCTGTATCTATGCTGAACGGGGTGTTGTGGGATCAAAACATTTCAAAAGAGAATAAAAAAAGAATTTATGACACAATTGTAAAAAGCATTATAACATATGGTAGTTAGGTATGGCCAATTAAGAGGAGAACAGAAAGAATGCTGTTGGCTACTGAGATGGACTTTTGGAGAAGAGCGGCAGGAAGATCAAGAAAAGAGAGAGTGAGAGATGAAAGTATACGGTGGATAATGGACGTAAGGCATACAATTGTAGAAGATATAAGAACAAAACAACTGGTTTGGTACGGGCATGTACAAAGAATGCCGGATGAGCGAATTCCCAAAAAATCATGCAATGGCGAACACCTGGAAGAAGAAAACGAGGAAGGCCGAGACTGAGCTGGAGAGAGGGAGTCGAAAAGGAAATAAAAAAAAGGGATCTACCAGAAGACCTGTGGTGGGACCGCGATTGGTGGAGGTTGGAGATCGGAAGACGGCGTAGAACGTTGTAGACCGAATTATAGATAGATAGAAAAAAATTTTTTCATTCCAGTTATTGGTTAATAAATTCCATATCTTTTTAATCGGCTACGGATTGTTGTATTTTTTTAAATATATAGTCAACTAGGCCAGGGTTACATTAGGCGAGTAGATTGACAATCCTAGCTCGGCTGAGTTCTAGTTACGTTGCAGAGAGGTCCGCTCGCATACTGTGTATAATACTATGACAATAGGTTTGTTTCCAGCAGTTAAAATACCACTCGACAATTGGATAGTTAAGAAGTGTTCGAAAAGAGTTTGTATGTTAGAGGAAAAAATATGTCAAGCCGTTTTGTTGCTTTTGCCGTTTACAATTTTTGTTAGCCAAACTCAAAAGGCATTCACTGTCACAGTAGAGTTCTGCGAATTTAAGCGTGTCATTTCCCCTCACTTCATTGCACACTGACACTGACACTTCAAAACATTGACACAGCGATCGAAGTTCAAAAACACTTCACAGTAGTAGTAGTGACAACAGCGGAGGACAACAGTGATTGATTCCCAGTGAAGTTAAAAAGTACTGACACAGTAGTGGACAATAGCGATTGATTCCCGGTGAAGTTAAAAAGCACTGACACAGTAGTGGACAACAGCGATTGATTCCCGGTGAAGTTAAAAAGTACTGACACAGTAGTGGACAACAGCGATTGATTCCCGGTGAAGTTAAAAAGTACTGACACAGTAGTGGACAACAGCGATTGATTCCCGGTGAAGTTAAAAAGTACTGACACAGTAGTGGACAACAGCGATTGATTCCCGGTGAAGTTAAAAAGCACTGACACAGTAGTGGACAACAGCGATTGATTCCCGGTGAAGTTAAAAAGTACTGACACAGTAGTGGACAACAGCGATTGATTCCCGGTGAAGTTAAAAAGTACTGACACAGTAGTGGACAACAGAGATTGATTCCCAGTGAAGTTAAAAATTACTGACACAGTAGTGGACAACAGCGATTGATTCCCAGTGAAGTTAAAAAGTACTGACACAGTAGTGGACAACAACGATTGATTTAAAATGGCGCCAAAACGGGGCTTATAAAACGGAGATGTATAAAAAAACATCTCAATTTCTCAAACAAAACATTATCCGAGGCGTAATTTTAGCCTGACATGATTCAAACGTTACCCAAAAATTGATTTTAGTAATACAGTAGCTTGTAAACGTTCGTTGCCCAGCAGTTTCTCTAACATTTTCAAAATAGTGGCCATTCCAGATATTAAAGAAAAACATGTTTTTTGCTGTGTTCAATATAATGATCTGCCTTACCTAGCTTCGTCAGTTTTACTTTCGTTGACGCGTTTCGGAGAACCTCCATCTTCAAAAACTATATCTGTACTCTAGTTTTTGAAGATGGAGGTTCTCCGAAACGCGTCAACGAAAGTAGAATTGACGAAGCTAGGCAAGGCAGATCATTATACTGAACACAGTGATAATAATCGTAGGAGAAAAGAAGAATAATATAAAAATAACATGTTTTTTATCTTGAATTTGTTTGACAATCCGATTTTACAGTCGTAATCAGCGTCAAAATATTTATAAATCAGAATGTTATATTTCGTTAAATTTATTTTTATTATTAATTTTAGTAGGTAACGCTGGCTTATTACTATAATGAAATAAAATAGTTTTTTAAACTAAAAGTTGAAAAAGTAATTTTGATAATTGTCCTATGAGACTTACTTGCAACACATAAGCGAGACAGCTGCGTGCCGCGATTATTTCTGTCTGCTATCGAATCGCCATTTTTTTAATTTCAAATTTTGTACACTTACTTGAGATACGAATTATATATTACTAAATTCCACGTTTTATCACTAGCACTAAAATCCGGATCTTGCTGGATTTAACTCGTTTTCACACTTGTCTCCACCAAAAGTTTAGACACGTCATTGTTTAAGAAATAATAAGTATTTATATTTTTGTGACCACAGCCGGTTAAACTTGCCTCAGAAACAACTTTTTCACCGCCAACGCAGTCATAAATAAATAAAAGTTGAGCATAATCGGCTGTGCCTATTATCAGATTAAAAGTTAGATAAAGTCGGGCAGGTTAGGTAACCGGGAACGAGGACATTAAGATACGATTGCCGCGGTGTGGCGGTGGCAGGAAGAAGTTTCCTTAGAGTTATGGCAGTTAGGAATGTCTCTCGTAAGGGTGCGAACTTCTTTATAACTGTAGGATCAGCGCTATTTCATTGTGTCCCTCCGCCGTTGTGTTGTATTGTAAGGACCTTTTCGAATATATCGCCTTTATCTTAACTTGAGCTGAAGCGGCGTTTATAATTTGTTCGCTGAATTAAAGTGAACCGGTTGATTTTGCAGTCAGTTTATGTAACAGAATAGTCGTGTCGCTTGCATCGTGTATGCTGACTGTAACCGTTATTCGTGTATATTGCTACAATACACGACGCTTTTGAAAGACTAATCCGACTGAAATTGGGAATTCGAGAGTTCTGATAATCAATTTTTTTTTTAACGTCCGACTATTGTGCACACTTGGGCTAATGCAGACGATGGGATGATTTATAGCGTATGGAAATGCCAAGCCCTGGCCGCGAATCGAACCCGGGTCCTCGGGGTGAAACCCCAGTACGCTATCAACTAAGCCACTGAGGCGGCTCTCTGACAATCAAAGTGTCAGTGTAAGCGCTCATTTAAAGATACCGGATGCGGGTGTCCCAAGAAAGGTTAACGGAAATTTGTTAACCTTCTATTTTATTTTTGTTGCAATTTAGAATTTATTTTCATTTCAACTTTCTGAAAATCAATCCGCCTTTCTAACAAACAATATTCGACATTTCACCGAGACAAAAGTCGATTAGTCAAATAGGATGACTCGTTTTGCCCTAAACTAAGGTTAGATGCCGCTGTATATAGGCTGTGCATACTGTGTTTCCTTTTGTTTTAAATAAACACGGCGAAGCAGAAGGGAGTGATGTTGCCGGTAATATGCAGGGTAAACGCATACATTTCTCTTCAAAATGTAAGGAACATTGACACAAGCAATAAACAGATGATACTGCGGAGGGGTTGGAGAGGAAGGGTTGTAAATGACACTCCGGGGGGTTGTGGAACCAGTGCACAAATACAACACATGAAACCGCCAGCGCGGGAACATAAACTGACAAACTTTTACCTGTAGCAGTGTTATGCGTATTTGATTCGTGATTTGGTGAATTAATTGCCGTTATTTAAATGTGAGTGTCATTTGAAGCTGATACAGTAAGGAAAACCCTTTTGTCCAAAAATGAAAACTGATCAATATATTAATACATGCGTGCGCGTGTGTGTGTGTGTGTGTGTGTGTGTGTACAATTTTTGAACCACACACATATTTTTTGTCTGATGTTTGCAATTTTTAAGGATATATATATATATATATATATATATATATATATATATATATATATATATATATTATTATTATTATTATTATTATCTGCGCATAGACCCTGTTGGATCACGCAAAGCACTCCGACTCATGTCTTGTTCCTTCTAATCCTCCACACCTCCCTCATCCTGTCCCCATGGATCCTCTTCCGCTCCTCCGTCCATTTTACCCCTGTTCTCTTTTGGATTTCATTCTCTGGGACCTTCCATATATATACACAACAACCTTTGAAGTTAAGGTTTATTTGTAATGCTCGCGGCTTTGGATGTAACCATATTGGCCGCTCAATAGGTCAGCCGCTTAGAAAACCATATGTTAAGAACACCAGTTGGACGAACGGATAAAATGCGCGAGTGAGAGGTCGAGTCCCCACTCTCTCACCACGGCTCCCTCCTTTTCCTTCACTGAGTGATAACAGTTTCAGATTCAGATTGGAAGACGCTGTGTGTGACTGGACTGCGTGTGAGGGGCTGGAGGGGAATCCCCCTACATGCGCGAGAAATTCTCTCGCAGACCGTTTACTAAGCGGACGGACTATAATAATATATATTTCAAAAACATTATCACAATAAATACGTGAAATCACATTTAAAATGTCATCCAAAATTGGTCATATGATTAGTAATTATCATATGCAAGTCCGCACAGCTTTCTGCTCTCTCTCTCTCTCTCTCTCTCTCTCTCTCTATATATATATATATATATATATATATATATATATATATAATATATATATCCACACAGCTATATACGAGGGTTGATCAAATATAAACGAGACTGATTTTTTAAAAAAAATTATTGCTTACTTACAAATTATTCTTGATACAACTTATTTTTCTACATAGTCTCCCTCATGAGTAACACATTTTCCCCACCGGATTGGAAGTTTTTTAATTCCATCTTCGTAAAAAGTTCTCGGGCGTTCATTGAGCCATTGGAGCACGAAGGTCTCCACCGCAGAATCGTCTTCGAAACGCTGGCCTCCAAGCGCCTCTTTGAGTGGCCCAAACAGGTGATAGTCGCAGGGTGATAAGTCTGGACTGTATGGGGGATGTTCCATTGGTTCCCAGCCAATTTGATCGAGTTTAAGCCTCGTAGCGTTCGCCGAATGTGGTCGGGCATTATCGTGAAGAAGAATGACGTTTCTCGCCGGTTTAGATTTCCTTTTCCTACGAAAAGACTGTTTTGCGGCCTCTAAAACATTGCAATAATATTGTGCATTTATTGTGAGTCGTTGATGGAGGAAATCGACGTGAAAGGCGCCTTGATTGTCGAAAAATACAGTGGCCATTACCTCCCCGGCCGACGATCGTGATTTGGCCTTCAGGTTTTCTACTGCTTCCCGTCCTTCGGCGAATTCCTTGTTGCCTGCAAAAACGCGAGCTTTTGACAGGGTCCTGTCCCCGTATTGAGCCGTCAATCTACGAAAGATTTCAGTCGGATTGACCCCCTCCTTGGCCAAAAACTTAATAATATTTCTCTGCTCCACGGAAACGTGCACTTCACTCTCACTCATTGTATAGTTTTATACTGAAGGGTCCGAACGAAAATGTTGCCCGTCTACGCCCGTCCCAAACCTCCCAGGCTACCTGAAACTCCACCCTTTAGAGTTCAATGTCCAACGGAAAAGTTTTTAGAAAGTCAGTCTCGTTTATATTTGATCAACCCTCGTAATTATCATATATCCGCACAGCTCCGCTCTCTCTCTCTCTCTCTCTCTCTCTCTCTCTCTCTCTCTATATATATATATATATATATATATATATATATATATATATATATATATATGCAAGTCCACACAGCTTTCTGCTCTCTCTCTCTCTCTCTCTCTCTCTCTCTCTCTCTCTCTCTATATATATATATATATATATATATATATATATATATATATATATATATATACGAGGTTTGATCAAATATAAACAGAGACTGATTTTTAAAAAAATTATTATTGCTTACTTACAAATTATTCTTGATACAACTTATTTTTCTACATAGTCTCCCTCATGAGTAACACATTTTCCCCACCGGATTGGAAGTTTTTTAATTCCATCTTCGTAAAAAGTTCTCAGGCGTTCATTGAGCCATTGGAGCACGAAGGTCTCCACCGCAGAATCGTCTTCGAAACGCTGGCCTCCAAGCGCCTCTTTGAGTGGCCCAAACAGGTGATAGTCGCAGGGTGATAAGTCTGGACTGTATGGGGGATGTTCCATTGGTTCCCAGCCAATTTGATCGAGTTTAAGCCTCGTAGCGTTCGCCGAATGTGGTCGGGCATTATCGTGAAGAAGAATGACGTTTCTCGCCGGTTTAGATTTCCTTTTCCTACGAAAAGACTGTTTTGCGGCCTCTAAAACATCGCAATAATATTGTGCATTTATTGTGCGTCGTTGATGGAGGAAATCGACGTGAAAGGCGCCTTGATTGTCGAAAAATACAGTGGCCATTACCTCCCCGGCCGACGATCGTGATTTGGCCTTCAGAGGCGCCCTCTCTCCCCTCTTCCTCCACTCCATACTTGCCTGTTTCGACTCGGGAGTGTAATGGTGAACCCATGTTTCGTCACAGGTGACAATCCGGTTTAATAATGCCTCACCATCTCGTTCAAATTGGGTCAATAGTCGCTGCTCCACGGAATCGTGCACTGCACTCTCACTCATTGTATAGTTTTATACTGAAGGGTCCGAACGGAAATGTTGCCCGTCTACGCCCGTCCCAAACCTCCCAGGCTACCTGAAACCCCACCCTTTAGAGTTCAATGTCCAACGGAAAAGTTTTTAGAAAGTCAGTCTCGTTTATATTTGATCAACCCTCGTGTATATATATATGTATACATATATATATATATATATATATATATATATATATATATATATATATATATATATATATATATATGATTTATCGGACAATAAATCAAATAAATTTAAGAAGCACTTCGTACTTTCAGAAATGAAAACAAGTTATTAAGTAGAGCAAGCTCTTGCCGAATAGATCAAGTATAAAACGTGCCGTGATGCAATGAAGGGTGGAAGCGGCCAACTCTGGGGCTAACTGAGGGAATTGGATGGGTTTAGGGGTAGTAACAGCAGCAGTATCTGTAATCCAGCCAATAGTTTAAAGCTGGACATATTAATCCGTGACCCTTGATCTACTGCACTGGCTCTATCCTACTTCTCTTCTCTACTTCTGAGGATCAAGGTAGCCGAGGTTTTACTTTCCAAATGGACGTTTATACGTACTTTATCAATATGCCGCAAATCGCCCTTAATCCACTACATATTGGACTTGTTTGTGCTTCAAGTTATACGACGGAAACTATGTGGATCGATTGAAGTATATCAAGTAATACAGGCGTGCTGCCGGTTGGCGTGATGGAAGTGAATTTCTAAAGCATAACGATATCACAGTGATTTTCTAATCAATACATATTTTAAAATCTGATTTTTGCAAAATTATGATTGTGGAATATTTTCAAAAAGTATGATGAAAAATGTTTTTTTTTAATTTGGAATGACCGCCATTTTGAAACTGTTGAAAGTATGCCGGTTGGCGTGATGGAAGTGAATTTCTAAAGTATAGCGATATCACAGTGATTTTCTAATCAATACATATTTTAAAATCTGATTTTTGCAAAATTATGATTGTGGAATATTTTCAAAAAGTATGATGAAAAATGTTTTTTTTTAATTTGGAATGACCGCCATTTTGAAACTGTTGAAAGTATGCCGGTTGACGTGATGAAAGTGAATTTCTAAAGTATAGCGATATCACAGTGATTTTCTAATCAATACGTATTTTAAAATCTGATTTTTGCAAAATTAGCCATTTTTAACGGTAATTATGATTGTGGAATATTTTCAAAAAGTATGAGGAAAAATATTTTTTTTTAATTTGGAATGACCGCCATTTTGAAACTGTTGAAAGTATGTTGCTAGGCAACAAACGTTTAAGATATTTCTAAAATCGATTTTTGAGTTAGTTTAATAAGATCAAAACACACGCGCACGCGTGCGTATGGGCACACCTTTCTGCATTAATACAGAATATTTCAAGGCGAACATTGCTTCAACCTAGTATACGAAACACTTTACATTTCTTGAGTTTATTAGTATTCTTTTAGGAAATGAACTTTAAAAGTTCACAACAGGGTAACACCCAAACCCGAGACCATGTAATTAGCTTGAATCCGTAGTAGTATAGTTTCTTGAGGGGTATGTTAAAAATGTTAAATTTATGATTCCATGTTCGTACCATAGTGGTCGAAATTTTAATCCATTTTTCTTAAAATCTCGCTCGAAAATTGATTTCGATAATAAGTTGAACAATTTCGTTACAAAAAGAGTCATTTCAACTCTTTTAGAAATTAAAAAAATATAACGTTCTTATCTGTTACTTTTTTAACATGTATCGTGTTGTAGGATTGGTTGTGATGTTAGATTTTGTTAGATGTTAGATTAGTCGCGTGATGCGAGGAAAATGTTTATATAAGTATATAACATTATATTTTCCGCGTCGGAATTAAAAATGCCGGGATCGAACCGTGGACTTGCGCGTGTGAGGCACACTTGTTAACCACTACACTGCGGAAACAACGAAGAAGTGTGACCGTTTTAAGTGTATGAAATGAATGTTTAATTTAATTTTGGTAGATTAAAAGATCAGTTATTTTATATTAATTCATAAAGATCAGCTGATTTCATTGCACAGCTGGTAGGCTGTAATAAGTTTCAGGTTATGTTGTTAAAAACTAGCTATGTTAATTTGTCGTGTTTTCGAAAAAAGGAATATATAAAAAAAAGGAATATATATATTGTCGTGTGTATAAAAATTAAATAAAAGGAAAGGAAAACATGATACATTATTTTTATTGTTCAGTTGAATAACAAGAATTTTTAAAAATCAGATTTAATTAATATAATCAGCGTTAATTAAAAATTCGTGTATATGTACTGTTACGAAATCTGGTTACGTTTTTCAAAAATTCGATTCGATGACGCCCTGTTTCCCATTTCACTCACATATCACGTTGTTCTGTAGGCTATCTACCCACCCTCGCGGGACTGCATCGACCATTACTGACTTCTCCCCCTAGAGGGCTTCTCACTAGCTTCATCCCAGCGGCTCTCTTAAACCTTTTCAACTTTATTACATTATAACTTTCTCACTAGAAATCAATTACCTTAATTACACAATTTTTTAATTAGTTTTAGTTAATTGTATTAGTTATTTAATTAGTTTTTCACTCTTAATTGAATTAGCCCGAAGCAATCGTGGCACGGAACTGTCCAGATTGTTTTTATTGATTTTATATAATAAAAATGAGATAAATTTTATTTAAATATTAAATTAAAAATAAACAGCATTAAATACGTGATATAATGTTTCTCAAATTTTGGTCATGGCAATTTACGTACAACTGCATTTTTTATGCAAACTGTATGATATGAAATTTTAAACTTTCGAAAATTATCTTTGGGAAATTTGTTTACTTCGAACTGTTATAACGTTTTGTAGAAAGCTGCTGCAACACAAAAGGATCTCGCAATGCGAATAAAATAACAAGATTTTAAAGTGGATTTTATAAGTGCCGCTCTTAAAAGAACAAATCGATTTGATTCTATTTAAATCACAAACGGTCATTAGTTTTCAAACGCGGTAAGTAATCTTATCTTCAAATGTGCAAAGACAGCGGTGCACTGGGGCGTGATGTACTCGTAAAATTACAGTAAGGAAACGCCTTTGCCATAACATGAAAACTAACTAAATCAGTATGAAAAGAATTAATGCAAAACTAGTAAAATTACTTTGTCCTGATATACATTTCGGTAACATAGCTACCATCTTTAAAATTAAACAAACAGTAGTAACCCGATGTACATTTCGGTAACGTAACTACAAATTTCAGATGGGTACCAATCACAAGTAACCTGATATACATTTCGGTAACATAACTACCATTTTTAAAATTAAAAAAAACAGAAGTAATCTGATGTTAATTTCGGTAACGTAACTACAAATTTCAGATGGGTTCCAATCACAAGTAACCTGATATACATTTCGGTAACATAGCTAAAATCTTTGAAATTAAACAAAACAGAAGTAATCTGATGTATATTTCGGTAACGTAACTACAAACTTCAGGTGGGTATCAATCACAAGTAACCTGATATACATTTCGGTAACATAACTACCATTTTTTAAATTAAACAAAACAGAAGTAATCTGATGTTAATTTCGGTAACGTAACTACAAATTTCAGATGGGTTCCAATCACAAGTAACCTGATATACATTTCGGTAACATAGCTAAAATCTTTAAAATTAAACAAAACAGAAGTAATCTGATGTATATTTCGGTAACGTAACTACAAACTTCAAGTGGGTACCAATCCCAAGTAACCTAATATACATTTCGGTAGCATAGATAGCATCTTTAAAATTAAAACAAGTAATCCGATGTACATTTAGGTAACATACATACAAATTTTACAAACAGGAGTAACCTGATATACATTTCGGTAACATAGCTGAAATCTTTAAAATTAAACAAAACAGAAGTAATCTGATGTACATTTCGGTTACGTAACTACAAATTTCAGATGGGTACCTAACAGAAGTAACATGATATACGTTTCGGTAACATAACTACCATCTTTAAAATTAAACAAAACAGAAGTAACCTGATATACATTTTGGCATCGTAACTACAAATTTCAAATGGGTACCAAACAGAAGTAACCTGATATACATTTCGGTAACGTAACTATGAATTTCAGATGGGTATCAAACAGAAGTAACCTGATATACATTTTGGCATCGTAACTACAAATTTCAGATTGGTACCAAACAGAAGTAACCTGATATACATTTCGTTAACGTAACTACAAATTTCAGATGGGTACCTAACAGAAGTAACATGATATAAATTTCGGTAACGTAACTACAAATTTCAGATGGGTACCAAACAGAAGTAACATGATATACGTTTCGGTAACATAACTACCATCTTTAAAATTAAACATAACAAAAGTAACCTGATATACATTTCGGTAACGTAACTACAAATTTCAGATGGGTACCAAACAGAAGTAACCTGATATACGTTTCGGTAATGTAACTACAAATTTCAGATGGGTACCAAACAGAAGTAACATGATACACATTTTGGCATCGTAACTACAAATTTCAGATGGGTACCAAACAGAAGTAACCTGATATACGTTTCGGTAATGTAACTACAAATTTCAGATGGGTACCAAACAGAAGTAACCTGATATACATTTCGGTAATGTAACTACAAATTTCAGATGGGTACCAAACAGAATTAACCTGATATATATTTTGGCATCGTAACTACAAATTTCAGATGGGTACCAAACAGAAGTAACCTGATATACATTTCGGTAACGTAACTACGAATTTCAGATGGGTATCAAACATAAGTACCTCAAATAATACCATTGGCTGGTATTTATTACTATAATACACCAATATTTAATTCAGCACTTGTATAGTATATTCCTAAGTAAAATGTTTACAAAGCCATGTTAGGCCTAGTATTTCTTATCAGTATGAACTGTATTTAAAAAATAGACTTTATAGTTGTATTTAATACTTGTATGACCTGTTAATAAAGCAATGGCATTCATTATATTTAGGTTATGTAACACAATAGGCGTTACTTTGTTCTACTTTTGTGTTTAAAATTATAACCTATAAAATTAATGACAGAATTCTAACATTGTACCCTACTGAAATATTTACAAATAAAACCTACTGTAACCGGATTTTACATTACATAACTAAATTATACTACAATATTTACTGTTTACCAAAAGCAGAGTCTTTTATTTAATAACATTTACATATTAGAACTGGCCTAGATTGTCTTACCGCTTCTACTTTCAAAACTGATTCGGTCAATAATTACTACTTGAACGAAAAGGAAAAGAGGTTAGGACGTCTTGTATTTCTTTTATAAAATCGCTATCCGTAACTGAACGTCAGTACTGTTTACCAAAAGTAGAATCTTTTAATTAATAATATTTATATACTAGAGCTGATCTAGATTATCTTCTACTTTCAAAACTGCTTCGGTCAAAAATTATTTCAGTCTTGGATACATTAATAATTTATTAGAATTTCGTTTACAGAGTTTTTATCGGTTTTAAGTCAGTTTTATTTTATTGTAAAGCCTTGAAATGGATACAGAGTTTTTATCGGTTTTAAGTCAGTTTTATTTTATTGTAAAGTCTTGAAATGGAAACATTTTCAGGCGTGAGGGTTTTCTGGTGTTCTTATGAACCTGTACGTACCCCGTATACGTAATTTCAATAACGCAGGTCGTTATTTTTTGGTACAAAACCGATTTGAATGCTTAGCGTAATAATGTTTATAAGACGATTACTTTTTGCGTCAACTTATAATTACTCTAAAAGCGTTAAACTGTTTTCTGCTATTTGCTGCTGTCGAATCGAATTTAAGGACCAAAATTTATATATTTTATAGTGAAATACCGTTGAGCGTATATTTATATATGTTTGTAAAGAACACGTGAATAGGATGATCTAGATTATCTTCTACTTTCAAAACTGTTTCGGTCAAAAATTATTTCAGTCTTGGATACATTAATAATTTATTGACATTTCGTTTACAGAGTTTTATCGGTTTTAAGTCAGTTTTATTTTATTGTAAAGCCTTGAAATGGAAACATTTTCAAACCTACTTTCGTTTTGAAAATTAAAAAAAATTCGATCCAAAATGTTTAATTAACACTGTTAACTAAAGGCAGAAACGTTACGGGCGTTATAATGTATGCATTTGTTTGTTACCCGAAGTCGTTGTCTCCGTGTAGCCGTAGCTTGCCTTTACAGAAACTTGGGAAAACAGTTTCCGTTATCGAATAAAACGCCAGCCCGGACATAAAGGGAGAAGGCCTAAACTTAGAAGAATGAACCTTTATAATTCTTGGGCGACTACAATAAAAGAGAAATTGCAAAAGCTTTTCCATGCGAAAGATAAAAGCTGGTTCCATGTGCACACGAGATATTGCTTCCTTTCCCGGGCAGCACAACTCTTGCTAAATGTTTACAATCGCAGACTTGGACGCATCCGAGAGACAGATGAAAGGCGTACTTTTAGTGTGTTTAGCAAATAGTCTACAGTAGTTTGTTTTGTACGCGTTAACATAAGTAGCGAATTTCCATTGAAATATGTGCTGTTGGCGCGGCAATCATGGTGAGACCCTGTCTCGGAACCATGAAATGAGCACTGATTCTGACCTATAGATTTAAAAGGATGATAAATTGTGTGTGTGTGTGTGTGTGTGTATATATATATATATAGCCGCCTCGGTGGTCTAGTGGATAGCGTATAGGCTTTCACCCCGAGGACCCGGTTCGATTCCTGGCGAGGGTTTGGCATTTTCATACGCTATAAATCATCCCACCGTCTGCATTAGCTCAAGTGTGCACAATAGTCGGACGTTAAACAAAAAAATAATATATATATATATATATATATATATATATATATATATATATAATTTGTCGTCCTTTCAATTCTAGAATCAGGATCGGTGCTCATTTCAAGGTTCAGAGTCTAGGTTTTACCATGACTGCCTGCCTTGACCTTACTCATCAGTGTCTTATCGCGTGTGTGTGTGTGTGTGTGTGTGCGCGCGTGTGCGTGCGTGCGTGTTATACTGTTATATATTAATATAATCATGTTCCTCGCATCACGCGTCCCGCAAAACACAACATCAAAACCACACCTAAAATATAAAACATAAACAGCCCTAATATAAACATGTAGACCTATAATATACACGTATTATTATACATAACATCATTTAACAAAATACACCTATTACCTAATTATTATTTCTCTAAAATAAGCTGTTTTCATTTTACTATTTTCTGTACATTTGAAAGCCGCCTCGGTGGCCTAGTTGATAGCGTACTAGGCTTTCACCCCGGGGACCCGGGTTCGATTCTCAGCCAGGGCTTGGCATTTTCGTACGCTATAAATCATTCCATCGTCTGCATTAGCCCAAGTTTGCACAATAGTCAGACGTTAAACACCAAAAAAAAAAAAAAAAAAAAAAAAAAAAATATATATATATATATATATATATATATATATATATTTGAGTGAAAACTTTTTTTTGTTTACTACAAACATTTTTACGTCTTTGGTTTCGTTACTGTGCCGTTTATTCATGTTTGTTCCGCTTTGAGGCAACGAAACAGTGCTACTTCGGCAAATATCTGTAACGAATGACGAGCAAGGAAAGTTTTTAAAACAAAACAGTTTTACTGGAAGTTTTGTTGGTTTTAGCGCGCGAGGGGATGCTGTTGGTCTGTTTAATTTAATTTTATCGGCGCTGCGTGAGGTAGCAGATTGAAAACTTAACTTGTCTTGATTGTTTGAATAAACTTAACGGCAAAACGTCCTTAAGTTGTAATTAAGTATGAAGGTAAAAACAGTTACTGAGGTAAGGAGAAATTCAGTTGTTTGTTTTGTGATATTCTGTTTCATTGAAATTATCTAGGTCGTTTCAATTATATAAACTGGATTTTTGTCGCACGAACTCAGAAAAACAGTGAATGTGGTGGGAGCGATCCATGGACTGATCGAAGACTCCAGCTGCTCCTATTCTTATTGTCTTACCGTGGCGCTCTAGCTCGAGCGGTCCAGCAGGTTTTCTACTTGTCGTGGTGGAAGGAGAAGTTCAGGCGTATTTAGACTATCGAAGCGTTAACTGAGGAGAGTGATATGCACTTATAGGCACCACTTCTACAGCTTTTTCATCACAAGCTTGACCGCTTCTGAAGCGTAACGATAGAACATAAATTCACAATCTATGCTATTTATGTATTTATGTTGTGTACAAAACATAAATTCTTAATTTACGCTTGAATATAAAACATGAATCCACAACTTACGCTTCTGTTCAAAACATAAATCCACAACCTACGCTTGAATATAAAACATGAATCGTCAACTTACGCTTCTGTACAAAACATAAATTCTTAAGTTACGCTTGAATATAAAACATGAATTCACAACCTAAGCTTGTGTACAAAACATAAATTCTTAATTTACGCTTGGATATAAAACATGAATTCACAACCTACGCTAATAAATTCTTTTAAATTAAAACATGAATTCACAACCTATGCTGGTTTGAATATAAAACATGAATTCACAACCTACGCTTGTGTACAAAACATAAATTCTTAATTTACGCTTGGATATAAAACATGAATTCACAACCTACGCTAGTGTAAAAAACATAAATTCTTAATTTACGCTTGAATATAAAACATGAATTCACAACCTACGCTAGTGTAAAAAACATAAATTCTTAATTTACGCTTGAATATAAAACATGAATTTACAACCTGCGCTTGTGTACAAATATAATTCTACAACTTACTCTTATATATAAAACATAAATTCACATTCTACGCTTGTGTATAAAATATAAATCCACGACCTTCGCTTGTGTGCAATATAAATCCGCAACGTACGCTTGTATATGAAACATAAGTCCACAACCTGTAGTAAGTAGGGAATGTGTGGAGGCACAACCAGTTGTAGGCGCTCATAAGTAACGTTAACAAAATGTACTATCTTCCCCTGCACCAAGAATTATAATATGACTTATTGCCAACAGTGAATTGTGGACTCGGCGTGGTAGCTTCCACGTCTTTTCACCGTGGCACAGAGAAATGCCAGGAGACGTATCAGTCAGTGCGACTGAATCGCGTTGGGGAAGAAAGGAATTTGTTTAGAACCATATTGTGACCGAGACGAAACATGGATCTACTACAACACTACGGAAGGCAGAAGAAGGTGGAGGAAATACGGTGTTAGGTGGAGAAAATCGAGGAGGCGGTGTCGATCAGGGCCAAAACTTACCTGTCATTTATAAAGTTCTGGAACTTGTGTTTTAGGCACTAAAGTGTTTCATTGCTGATTGACTTCCTGCAGTGACAATGAATGGTGCATTACTACGATGTACCACTGTCATCTGTTTGATGACCTCTTTAATAAAATTTGAAATGCTAATTTATGCAGACTGTAAACAACAAAAAACAGTATTGCGATGATAAAATTAAATTTAAAAAAAAATACTTGAAAGTTGTATCTTTACAGATTGTTGTATTGTTGAACAGAGTTTGTATAGTGATGAACTTGTCCAAGCTATAAAAAAACTATTTTGGGACAATTTCGAATCAAATTAGACCAAAATTGTGAATAATCTAGGTGCATAAAAATGTGTGTGTGTGTGTGTGCGCGCGCGCGCGCGCGTGTGTGTTGCGATGCCAAAAAAGATGGAAAAAATCTTTTATAAACAACCTGGTGTAGGGTACGCACTACCCCAGAGTGTGGAACTCAAATTAAGTTCAAACTTAAGATATATTGTTACCCACTAAAAAAACCACCAAAAGCATTCTTCTTCTGTAAACCTCCCCACGGAACCCACCTTCATGGGAAGGTGGACTGGCTGAACGCTTACTCTTCTACAGCGTTGGCTCTCCTTTCTCGATCCTCAACCCTCAACTTCTTCATGACCACTGCAGCGAATCCCGCAATGGCCCTCCAGTTGGCCTCTGAAGTCATCGTAGTCGCAACCAGACTTTCCGGTGCAATGCTGCCTCGCAGATAAGTTTGCAGCCTCATCCTTTCCTCGTCGAATCTCCGACACCGGAAAAACATGCTCCGCATCTTCCTCCACTGCTGGAAGACAGAGGGGACAAGCCGAGACTGTTTCCAGCCCGAAACGGAACAAGTAAGCTCGGAAGCAACCGTGCCCAGTGAAAATCTGTGTGAGATAGATACCTCTCCGGTGTGTGTGTGTGTGTGTAAAACGATCTAGAGATCAGGATTATCGTCCCCCTACAATAGCTCATTTTCCAATGTAAATTTCCTATTTAAAATTCGGGTTCTATTTTCTGTCTGTCCGACTTCGCGAAGCTATAAGGACGTCGTTGTTTGGAGTTTACTTCGCATAAAAAAACACTTTATTAGCGATTAAAAGTACTGATAAATTAGGACATACCCTCGCCAGCACAGCTGTAAGCGAATGGCGCGGGACTTATCCTCTCTTTGCTAAAATTTAATTTCAAAACATTGTAATTAAGATAACAAAATGATGCCTGAAACAGCTGATTTAGATTGTAACGTTTATTTTATGCTACTTGTAAGACAACAGATAACGGTGTTCGCTTAAATTGTAGCATATTTCTGTTTTCATTACTGTTTCGTTAAATTTTACGTTAACTGTTTTTTTTTTTGCGGGAAGTTATAAAAACACTAGTGGTTCATTAAATATATTGTAATTACAGACTGGCTCAGAAATATGGGCTGTATATCTACTTCGACGTATGATTCAGGGCTGCAAGAGATTGAAAAAAACGTTTTTGTAAACATATGTCTGAAAACGTTTTGTTTTTCCTCTATCCGTGATTTTCTGAAAGGATACATTTTTTCGAAGAATGGGCACTTAAAGAATTTAGTGTACGTATTATGCTACTCTTTACGAGTGTTCCAAGAAACATAATTTTATTTTTTAATTAAATTGTTAATGTTAAGTTGTAAGTTCCTAGAAATCAAATTTTCAAAATAGTGTAAAAAACAATATTCCTGGAAGTTTGTTACCATCGCGTTTGTGGCTAATCTGTGTGTTGCGATTGGTGTACATTTTTTGTTTTATGTTTAAAAAAATGTACTTGAACGCGATTATCCGGATCTCGTTTTTTCCGAATTTCCTGCTGATCCAATTTTTTTTAAAGTTATAATCGCGTTTGTGGCTAATCTGTGTGCTGCGATTGGTGTACATTTTTTGTTTTACGTTTAAAAAAATGTACTTGAACGAATTATCTCGTTTATCCGAATTTCCTGCTGATCCAATTTTTTTAAAAGTTACCATCGCGTTTGTGGCTAATCTGTGTGCTGCGATTGGTGTACATTTTTGTTTTATGTTTAAAAAAATGTACTTGAACGCGATTATCCGGATCTCGTTTATCCGAATTTCCTGCTGATCCATTTTGTTTTAAGTTACCATCGCGTTTGTGGCTAATCTGTATGCAGCGTACAGATGGTGTACATTTTTTGTTTTACGTTTAAAAAAATGTACTTGAACGCGATTATCCGGATCTCGTTTATCCGAATTTCCTGCTGATCCAATTTTTTTAAGTTACCATCGCGTTTGTGGCTAATCTGTGTGGTGCGATTGGTTTACATTTTTTGTTTTATGTTTAAAAAAATGTACTTGAACGCGATTATCCGGATCTCGTTTATCCGAATTTCCGGCTGATCCAATTTTTTTTTTAATCTTAAATAAGGAGAAAGGAATCTTTTGTAATTTCAGTAATGACAAAGTACAGAAAATGCTGTACAGAATTTACTGCTTTTATAATTTAAAAATGTTTAAATAAATTAGAAATGTTTATAATTTAATTTGTTGGGAACTCATTAGTCGATGTGGCTAAAGCACAGGTCAGTCTACTGCGTCTCTGAACTGCGCACCTTAAGATTCGTGGTTCTAGTCGCTGTTACTCCCGTTGCTTTTCCTTTACCGTTAACGCTGATCCCTAGTCGTTAAAAAAAATAATAAATTCTTGACAAGCATCACTGAATGCTACTATATGGCTTCAACCTTACTAATCGTGTTTTGGTCACAACAAATCAGTGTCAGGACAAAACAGCTGGTTAGAGGCAGTTTGTGTTACGATAAGTAAATAAGTTACGATACTGTTGTACCAGGACTTTGATGTGCACCGGTGCGGTCAGACTTACCATTGTACTTAAGGAGACCCACTTCAGCCGTTAGTAGTGAACGACTTTTACTGTGACAAAACTCCGGCGATAGGCGGCAACTGTCTTGTAAATAAATAACGATCACCCAGCTCACACCGTGTGCCAGCTCATGATAACGTTTATTTACTGTCTCAGGTTCTACAAAAAGCGACTTTTTATGGCCGTCCTGTTTATCCGAAATTTCGTCTTTGCAAAAGAAGTCTCGGTCCCAGTTCGGATAATCGAGACTCTAATGTACTCAATTTATAATTCAACTTAAAGTTGTTGTAAATTCATTCCTGGTAAATTGAAAATGATGCCTCTCAAATCTCCTTTAGTTCTCCAGATATTGCTTCCAAATTACCGCCCATCTTTGTTGGGTAGTAAATACTTTAGTAAGGTTGTTTTTATTCGACCGCCTTATTGGTATATGTTTATAACACGTTATTTGGGACCACTTTTTACGCTTATTTTGCTTTATAATCTTTGTTCTAAAAATATTATTTTTTTTTAATATCGAGTGTATCCAATTTCCCACCATCTCTTCCACTTGTAGATTGAATGAATCAATAAGTCGCCGCCTCGGTGGTCTAGTGGATAGCGTACTTTTTTTTCATTAATAGCTTCTTAATACATGCTTAGGGGGTATCCCCGGGCGTGTGCCCATTATACCCCCTATAATGCTGCGCTTCGCAATTACATATTCCTTAAATCTATTATACATCTTATTTCTAACTTATATCTAATGCAATTTTCAAAAACAAACTCAAATTAAACTTATTCTAAAAAAATTCAACTGCCATTTTTAATGAAACCCTACGTGCCAAAAGAAACCAAAGTGTGCCATTGTGCCTTTATACTTCTTTACTTATATCTACTTATAATCTATTTAATTCTTACTCCTAACAAATAATAACAATATAATAAAGAAAAACTGCAAAACCAAACCAAAAATATTAGCAAGTCCATTTTTAACCTACTTGGTTATTCTTGCGGAATTGAGTTTTACCTGAGCCATAGTGACAGCTATGCCTCAGGTACACTATTTACATGGTGCCACTCACACACTCTCATTCAACCTCTTAGCTTTTAGTACTTCAGCCACAAACTCTCGGAGAAAGTTTTTTCGGAGAAAGAAATTTTCTTTTTTCTTGGAATTTCTATTTTGTCTTTCAGATCTTACATCAAGATGCATAGCCGCCTCGGTGGCCTAGTTGATAGCGTACTGGCTTTCACCCCGAGGACCCGGGTTCGATTCCCGGCGAGGGCTTGTTTTCATACGCTATACATCATCCCATCGTCTGCATTAGCCCAAGTGTGCACAACAGTCAGACGTTAAACACAAAAAAAATGAATGAATAAGTGAATTTGTAGATCTATTGTGCTCCTATTCTATATTCCTGATATGCTCAGTTACGGCGTCATCTACAGTCCTAGTCTCTAGATAAAGTTTAAGATTTTGAGAGAATTCAATTTGGTTCAGCCCCCTCCACTTCTGGGGTGACTTCCCAGTTCGTTATCGAGGTGCTTGCAGATGCATTCTCTGCTAATTCTCTTTCGGTTTTTCTACCTCTTGGCCTTCATTACGGATGTTCTATTACATTTGGCCAAATCTTTTATTGTGCTCAATCTGTTCTATATTCTGCTTATGGAAACACCCGCAGGTAACTAAGGAAATGAGGTCTGTCAATACAGAGCCCTGTTTGCATGCTTCTGTAAGGGTCTGTATACTGGGAGGTTGTCAGGTCCCCCGGGGCTCCGTTTGATACACTATTAAGCCGTCATTCACTGCATCAGCGTGGGTTGCTTTACAGTTCAGATTTAGCCAAACTATGTGGAATAGTGGATTCGTGTGTGTTGAAAAGATGAGTGAGTATTTATGAGCTAGAGGCTAAGCTTATCAGCTGATTCCGCCGGATCCATTTGTAGTTTATCTGTATATATTTTAAATGTTTTAAAATTAAAGTATGTCTAGTATGTTTTTTCGGTATGTTTATGTGTTTATTAGTAATATAAAAAATAAGAAGAACATATAACGAACAATATAAACGAGTTCTAGGGCTGCGGATAGGCGAACAATTAATGGTTTTTTGTGTAAGGTTTTACCATACGAGGGCTATTCAGAAAGTAGATTACGTTTTTGGTTAAAAAAAAAACTAAGTACAGGAAACAAATTTTATTATATACATTTGAAAGAGGAACTAAAATACTATTTTTCGACATAATCGCCAAACAAATTTAGACATTTGTCATATCGGTGAACTAGCTTTGAAATTCCCGTGTCGTAGAATTCCGCCGCCTGTGACGCCAGCCAGTCAGTCACGCCCGCGCGGAGATCTTACGACAAAGATGGTGAATCATTTCTTGATCGCATCGTAACGGGAGATGAGACTTGGGTTAAGCACGTTACCTGTGAGACAAAACTACAGTCTATGGAGTGGGGGCACACAAATTCCCCCCAAAAACCGAGGAAATGTTTGCAAACCCTGTCAGCAAGGAAGATCATGGCGACCGTTTTTTGGGACAGGAAAGGTGTTCTTCTGGTTGACTTCCTAGAACGTGGAGCAACCATAAACTCAGAAAGGTATTGCCAAACATTACGAAACTTAAGACGAGCTATCCAGAACAAGCGGAGAGGAAAACTGAGTGCAAAAGTGTTGTTTTTGATTTCTGCACGACAATGCCCGCCCTCACACGGCAAATCGAACAAAAGACGTCTTGACGGCCTTCAAGTGGGAGATTTTCCCTCATCCACCCTACAGTCCGGACCTGGCACCTAGTGATTTCCACTTATTCCCGAAGATGAAGACTTGGCTTGCAACACAGCGCTTCGATGACGACGCAGATCTCCGCGCGGGCGTGACTGACTGGCTGGCGTCACAGGCGGCGGAATTCTACGACACGGGAATTTCAAAGCTAGTTCACCGATATGACAAATGTCTAAATTTGTTTGGCGATTATGTCGAAAAATAGTATTTTAGTTCCTCTTTCAAATGTATATAATAAAATTTTTTTCCTGTACTTAGTTTTTTTTTTATCCAAAAACGTAATCTACTTTCTGAATAGCCCTCGTACTTACGGTCATAATAGCTCATTGTCAAATGTAAATCCAATAAAAATGATGATTATTTTTAATTATTTTATGAACGTTTACTTTTTGATCTAATGTGAAATGTATTATTTGTATGTTTACCTAAAATTTTGGTTTTGTTCGCAGGTAAGATGCTGCTTTGCGTGAAATATACCAATTATAATTGTAAGTACTGTGAAATAATTAATCACGTATGTCGGCTTTAGTTTTATTGAAAATGTAGTACATTTTGTGATACCGACAACTTGGAACTAGATTATTTTACAAAATCCGAACCGACATTACGTTGTCGTTCATAGGTGTTGTAAGCCGCCTCGGTGGCCTATGATAGCGTACTGGGCTTTCACCCCGAGAACCCGGGTTCGATTCCCGGCCAGGGCTTGGCATTTTCATACGCTATAAATCATCCCATCGTCCGCATTAGCCCAAGTGTGCACAATAGTCGGACGTTAAACACAAAAAAATCATATGTGTTGTTAGATTGATAGTTGCCGTTGGAAACTGAACTTGTGACAGTAACTGGGTGGACAACAATTACGTTTCGCGCGACAATCAACACTAAGTTCTGTGAATGACGCGAAACGTTTACGTTAATAGCAACCTCGAAAGAAAGTTCAGGGTTTCAGTCTTGGCGCGTAAATACAATTGTATGCGAAGCTTGTACGAGATCCTAAGGTCGAATTTGTTCAGTTAAAGGTGATTAACGTTTTGTACTCTTTCTATTGAATGTTTTTAATGCATTTTTAAAGTGTGCTTTACAAAATGCATTAAATTTATTAGTAAACATTGTAAAAGTACCACCGTTCGTTACCAGCAATAGAGGGAACCGGCCGCGTAACACCAGGATTGTTGGAGAGGGTGTTGTACGGATGTACGGTGCGAATTAAATAGGATGGACGACGCCCGTAATTTACTTACAGTTTTAAAGAACTGCTCTCAATTACGTTCCAACTGTGCTTTTGCAAATCTTATTGGACCTAATCAGCTGGATCAATCTACGTCAGCTAAAGCCAGCCCACTTTCTATTTTCGTCGTACAGGTGATACGTTAGAAGCTAGTAGGTGAAAACTCCCTTACTTGGGAGCGAGAATCACCTTCACCAGATATGATTTTGGTGAAACGTCGGTACAGTTGTGTCGAACATATGTACAACGGATTTCAATATAGTTAAAAAAATAAAGAACTGCTCTCAATTATGTTCCAACTGAGCCTTTGCAAATCTTATTGGACCTAATCAGCTGGATCAATCTGCGTCAGCTAAAGCCAGCCCACTTTCTGTTTTCGTCTTACAGCTGATATGTTAGAAGCTAGTAGGTGAAAACTCCCGTACTTGGGAGCGAGAATCACCTTCACCAGATATGATTTTGGTGAAACGTCGGTACAGTTTTGTCGAACATATGTACAACGGATTTCAACATAGTTAAAAAAATAAAGAACTGCTCTCAATCATGTTCCAACTGAGCTTTTGTAAATCTTATTGGACCTAATCAGCTGGATCATTCTGCGTCAGCTAAAGCCAGCCCACTTTCTGTTTTCGTCGTATAGGTGATATGTTAGAAGCTAGTAGGTGAAAACTCCCTTATTTGGGGAGCGAGAATCACTTTCACGCCAGGAGCGAGAATCACCTTCGCCAGATATGATTTTGGTGAAACGTCGGTACAGTTGTGTCGAACATATGTACAACGGATTTCAACATAGTTAAAAAAATAAAGAACTGCTCTCAATTATGTTCCAACTGAGCCTTTGCAAATCTTATTGGACCTAATCAGCTGGATCAATCTGCGTCAGCTAAAGCCAGCCCACTTTCTGTTTTCGTCTTACAGCTGATATGTTAGAAGCTAGTAGGTGAAAACTCCCGTACTTGGGAGCGAGAATCACCTTCACCAGATATGATTTTGGTGAAACGTCGGTACAGTTTTGTCGAACATATGTACAACGGATTTCAACATAGTTAAAAAAATAAAGAACTGCTCTCAATCATGTTCCAACTGAGCTTTTGTAAATCTTATTGGACCTAATCAGCTGGATCAATCTGCGTCAGCTAAAGCCAGCCCACTTTCTGTTTTCGTCGTATAGGTGATATGTTAGAAGCTAGTAGGTGAAAACTCCCTTACTTGAGAGCGAGAATCACCTTCGCCAGATATGATTTTGGTGAAACGTCGGTACAGTTGTGTCGAACATATGTACAACGGATTTCAACATAGTTAAAAAATAATTAGAAATTCTGTTGAAATACGAAAATCGTCAGGGGCGGTCAGGGTTCGTGGTGTTATTATCAATTTTAATGTTAGTTTTAGAAAATTCGTTTTAATTACGTGAGCGAGACAGCTGTCTGTCGCGATTTTCTGTTTGTGCAGCCTCTAAACGTTAAAATGTTACATTGTTTCTGATGACGTAAGTAAACGTTTGGTATTTAAAACGTCCGTTATGTCTGATGTAATATTTGAACATTATACAAATTGTCTGTTATGTAAACGTGTTGTAACGTGTCCGTGTTATTGAAACTGTTTGTCCGAGTACAAAAATCAACTTTGGCGATAGGTTGAACAAAACCTTTTACACGGATAAAATTGTTTTCAAAAATCTTTTTTAACTTAGGTGCCGCAACTATAGTGTTTTGAAAATCTCATTGCGCCATCGTAACCTGTCTAAATTAATACTTTAGACTTTCAGATTTTTTTTTTTTTTTTTTTTTGGTGTTTAACGTCCGACTATTGTGCACACTTGGGCTAATGCAGACGGTGGGATGATTTATTTAGACGGTGGCGTATGAAAATGCCAAGCCCTCGCCGGGAATCGAACCCGGATCCTCGGGGTGAAAGCCTAGTACGCTATCCACTAGACCACCGAGGCGGCTGAACTTTCAGATTCCATTGAATAATTTAAAATGATAATTTGTGCGCGTATAACTGAAAATAGTGGGTAAAATTAGAGAAATTTCAAAAAAAATGTTGGTCGATCAAAACTGTGACTTCGCGTCCGCAAATCGGCGAAGCAGTTGCGTGCAGCGGTTATTATGGCATTAAAGTTAGAGCCCATCTGAAATTCCTCAACAAAGTTGAAGCGACGAAGTCAAATGCAAGGAAGTTGTTGCTGTATAGGTTACAATTGGGTACGGAAAATAAGGTGACCTGGAGTGTCCGCCAAGTCCCCAGCGGTACACGAAGGAGAGCCGAAACCATAGCGGCCTAGAAATGTTGTTGCCCCTGGGGTGGCTGCGCTTACTGGTTCACGGGCCCGCGACCATTCTGGGCCTCGGGGCAAGGCTGATCCAGCTGTAGCCAAAAATTACCACGGGAGCTCGGAATGCCCTGTAGGTGTTGGCTTTTGTCGGCGCCGGCATCCGTGCAAATGAGGTTGGACTCGTGGTGGCATGGTACTGCCGGATAGTAGATGATCTCGCTGTTCCCTTCTACTTGCGAGTGGGGTAGATGGCGTTGTGCCCTCTTGGACTGGATGCGTCATCTCTTCTTAAATGCGTTTGTGCATCACTCTAATTAACTGTATAGGTTACCATACCATAATAGCGTAGTGACATAATACGGATGGCAGACACGGATGTTTCACTGAGAAAACACCTATGTTTTGACAGCGAAGATTTAATCTCGATGTTTTTTCAACATCGATGTTTTGTCCCGATATATCGATATATCAATATTTTAATTAAATAGGCTGGGTGGTGTTCCTTCTTGTTGACCTATCGGAGTGCATTTTGCTTCTGTGACATCAGGTGACAATAACAGTTGCAGTCTGGCTGTCTGGAGTCCGGTTCCCGATGTCAAATTGCCAATACTTTATTTTCAGTTGCCATTGACTGTTGTCTACATGTCTTGGCCGGTGGGATGACTGTTGGGACTTTGAAGGAATTTTTCGCCTGATACTTTTAACTCGTATTTTTGTGTTTATCAATACACATTACCATTAACTTATTTCGTTAATAATCTTAATCACAAAAAAAAAAAACACTTTCAGTTTTTAATATAATGTACTTAAAGATACTATATAAATGATATCACATAAGGGATATTATCATATATATTATTACTCGCAGCCAACTCGGTGGCCTAGTTGATAGTGTACTGGGCTTTCACCCCGAGGACCCGGGTTCGGTTCCCGGCCAGGACTTGGCATTTTAATACGCTATAAATCATCCCCATTAGCCCAAGTGTGCACAATAGTCGAACATTAAAAAAAAAAAAAATCGAAAAATACTAAGAAAATGTTCTTAGTGTTTAAATCCCGATATTTTAACGCCATCGATTCTCTTCGAACATCGATACATCAGAACATCGATGTTTTAAAAAAACATCTTGCCATCCCTAAGCGTGTATAAATGTGAAATAAATTCACCGAAGACGTCAACTGACGCCAGTCACCCTTCAAGTTCAACAAAGAGTCACAGCGTTGCTGTTGTGTTGAGCCGTGTTGACGGTGAAGTTTGCTAGTTGCAGTTTGCCTTACGTTGGAATGGAGTTTTGCTTCACCGCAAATGCAGGCGCACAATCCTCGTGCTTTACATTACGTTAATGCTTTGTAGCTGGAAGCAGACGTGTCAAGCACAGATGTGTCACAGAAGAATGTCGTTAGTATCGCTGATGACGTTTAATCTACTGTACACCACTAATGATCATTACTATACAACTGCGGGACGCGTTTAATGAGGGTATCTGTGTTAACGTGGTATATGTGTGTTACGCTAGTGCAGAACGTATTTACACGTTTCGAGTGTTTTGGAAGAACAAATAATATCATCGTTTTAAAAAATACAGTGTAGGTTTTTTTTTTATTTAGTGGGAGTCGTTAGCGGAGAAGAATTTTCCTGTAGCTCTAATAGTGTTCTATTGATTTTGTCAATATAATCACTGCACGCAGCTGTTTCGCTGACGTAATAGAAGCGAATTTACAAAAGTAATTTTTTGACTTTTTTGAAATTCTATTTTCACCGTTATAATCAGCAGTAAAATCTGCATATATTAGCGTTTTAAACTTCCAAATTACATTGAAACCGCCGTCAAAATATTTCGTAATTTCGACGGATTTTGAATATTCAGATGGTAATTTATGACATTTTTTAACGCTGATTACTGGTGGTGTAATCAAAATGTATAAAAAAAGTGTTAGATAACAAAATATTTCCCGGATATTCGCTTACATCTCGTCAGCGAGACAGTTGCGTGCCGCGGTGTTAGATAACAAAATATTTCCCGGATATTCGTTGCGACAGTTGCGTGCCGCGGTGTTAGATAACAAAATATTTCCCGGATAATCGCTTACATCTCGTCAGCGAGACAGTTGCGTGCCGCGGTGTTATAACAAAATATTTCCCGGATATTCGCTTACATCTCGTCAGCGAGACAGTTGCGTGCCGCGGTGTTAGATAACAAAATATTTCCCGGATATTCGCTTACATCTCGTCAGCGAGACAGTTGCGTGCCGCGGTGTTAGATAACAAAATATTTCCCGGATATTCGCTTACATCTCGTCAGCGAGACAGTTGCGTGCCGCGATTAGTATAAATTTATTTCTCAGATTGTTTTTATTTCGCATATTGTGACGAGTAGAGCGGACCTAACGGGTATGTTTTTAAGTGGTTGTTTAAATGTCACGCATTTCCACTCAAAAATGAGTTATGAGCGGCTATGCATAGATCTGTGCAAGACAAAACCCACTCATTTAGTTATCGACGGATCAGTACTTTTGGTCACTTTGGAATTCGTTCACATCACAAGACAGCTGCGTGCTAAGTATATCATGGTAATTATCGTTTTCAGTAGTTATAATAGACTAATCTTCTGTTTTGCTATTTTTGTTTTTATTCTTGTTTTTTAAAAGAATAAAGGAAAATAAACATATTGCATACTAGAAGTTATTGAAACAGCCACTTCTGTGAACGCAAACATTTGTTATTTAAAAAAACAAACTAGTTATTGTTCACTGCGAAAGTTTAGGCCGCATGAACGCAGCGAAGCGAGGAAAAGGTTTCCCGCAGTATTGAATTGTACAAGCGAAAAGACTGCGAATCCTGTTGCCTTGCTATTCAGTTATCACAAATTCCGCGGAATTTCGAAGCCAACTTTTACACAAAAGAGGCCCTCCAAAGTGTGTTGTACAAGACTGCTTTTAAGTAAGGAGGGATAGGCTGTGCTCCGGCGGATTAGGACAAGATTTCGCAATCTAAATAAATTTGGAAACAGTCGAGAGCCCGTTTACTTAGCCGTGCGGTTTTCTTTTGTTTTTGGCGCCGCGCACTGCCTCTGAAAGAGCTGGTTTTTTTTTGTTTTCGCGTTTCGTTGAACGGTAGATTGTTTCAAATCTTTTGTATGTTTTATTTTAGTAAATTTCAGTTTTCCCCACTGAAAATTGCGTTATTGTCATTAGGACTCGGAACATTATCAACGGGAATTTTTGTATGTTTATTTTCTTACTATCGAAAGGTAAATTTATTTTTATTTCATATTTGAAATACTGAGTTGGGTTGTGTACCTTCATGTTATGTGATAAAAATTGAATGAAATATGCTTGCTCTATTTTGAGAAAAGAAAACGATTTTATGGTTGTTGTTGAGTAAAGTTCATTATTTTAGTTAATTATTGAATGCAGATCCGGCCCTGGTGTACTAAAAAAAGTAAAGTAAAATGTATGAACAATCCGGCCCTGGTGGACCAAAAGATGTTAAGTAAAATGTATGTACAATCCGGCCCTGGTGGATCAAAAGATGTTAAGTAAAATGTATGAACAATCTGACCCTTGTGAATCAAAAGATGTTAAGTAAAATGTATGTACAATCCGGCCCTGGTGGACCAAAAGATGTTAAGTAAAATGTATGAACAATCCAGCCCTGGTGGACCAAAAGATGTTAAGTAAAATGTATGTACAATCCGGCCCCGGTGGATCAAAAGATATTAAGTAAAATGTATGAACAATCTGACCCTTGTGAATCAAAAGATGTTAAGTAAAATGTATGTACAATCCGGCTCTGGTGGACCAAAAGATGTTAAGTAAAATGTATGAACAATCCGGCCCTGGTGGACCAAAAGATGTTAAGTAAAATGTATATACAATCCGGCCCCGGTGGATCAAAAGATATTAAGTAAAATGTATGAACAATCTGACCCTTGTGAATCAAAAGATGTTAAGTAAAATGTATGTACAATCCGGCTCTGGTGGACCAAAAGATGTTAAGTAAAATGTATGAACAATCCGGCCCTGGTGGACCAAAAGATGTTAAGTAAAATGTATGTACAATCCGGCTCTGTGGACCAAAAGATGTTAAGTAAAATGTATGAACAATCTGACCCTAGTGAATCAAAATATGTTAAGTAAAATGTATGAAAAATCCGGCCCTGGTGGATCAAAAAATGTTAAGTAAAATGTATGAACAATCCGGCCCTGGTGGATCAAAAGATGTTAAGTAAAATGTATGAAAAATCCGGCCCTGGTGGATCAAAAGATGTTAAGTAAAATGTATGAACAATCCGGCCCTGGTGGATCAAAAGATGTTAAGTAAAATGTATGAACAATCTGGTCCTGGTGGATCAAATATGTTAAGTAAAATGTATGTACAATCCGGCCCTGGTGGACCAAAAGATGTTAAGTAAAATGTATGAACAATCTGACCCTAGTGAATCAAAAGATGTTAAGTAAAATGTATGAACAATCCGGCCCTGGTGGATCAAAAGATGTTAAGTAAAATGTATGAACAATCCGGCCCTGGTGGATCAAAAGATGTTAAGTAAAATGTATGAAAAATCCGGCCCTGGTGGATCAAAAGATGTTAAGTAAAATGTATGAAAAATCCGGCCCTGGTGGATCAAAAGATGTTAAGTAAAATGTATGAACAATCCGGCCCTGGTGGATCAAAAGATGTTAAGTAAAATGTATGAACAATCCGGCCCTGGTGGATCAAAAGATGTTAAGTAAAATGTATGAAAAATCCGGCCCCGGTGGATCAAAAGATGTTAAGTAAAATGTATGAACAATCTGACCCTAGTGAATCAAAATATGTTAAGTAAAATGTATGAAAAATCCGGCCCTGGTGGATCAAAAGATGTTAAGTAAAATGTATGAACAATCCGGCCCTGGTGGATCAAAAGATGTTAAGTAAAATGTATGAACAATCCGGCCCTGGTGGATCAAAAGATGTTAAGTAAAATGTATGAACAATCTTGGCCCTGGTGGATCAAAAGATGTTAAGTGAAATGTATGAACAATCTGGTCCTAGTGGACCAAAAGATGTTAAGTAAAATGTATGGTACACTGCATTACCAAGGTTTTTTTTTGACGATAAGATGGAATCAAATTTTCGGTTAATTATTTGATCGCGATAAAACGTAACGTTTTTGCACTTGTTGAAGAGTTGTTTCGCTGGCCGCTCCGACGTAGTAGCGCTCCGCTATTTATGTGGCACTGGCACTGCGCTAAGAACCCCGGCTAAATCTATTGACATGTCAGTTAGGGTAAACCCCGGCATAAATCTAAACTAAGGGAGGAAGCACTTAAGCATACCTTGACTTGGCCGTTCGTTTTACTCAATCTTTCAAGAGGTTTGCGTTGCCGTCTCAGTCTTAAGGCTTGCACATTTGTTTCAAAGTGAACGTTTTGTTTCCAGTCAAGTCGAGAAAGCGATATAAAACTTACGAGGCACTGATACTTTTAGCAGTATTACCGCTGGCAGTTGTACTTTTACGTAAAACAAAATATTTGTAATTAAATTTTGTTATGCCCCCAGCACAATTGAGATAAATATTGGAATTTTTGTATTTTGTGAAACATATCAAAAACCTATCAAGAAATCGTTAATCAACTGTTAGGAGTACGGGGTCCTTCGAATAATTTTCTATCGGTGGTTCATTATAAAAATTACTTTTAATTATTTTATATGTGTTACTTTACATTTACCTTACAACTATTGTTGGTGGCAACCCCAAGAATGAACACTACTGTCTTATGTGAAATAAAACGTTCCCCAAAATATATATTAATCCCTTCAAAACAAAATAAAAAAAGGGGGAAGAAGTGTACGCCAATAATCGTCTACTTACTTTTAGTCTAAATCCTAACACAACTATTATAAATCTGTTATTTATAACGTGACCAAACACTTTAATTATGAATTAATGACAGAACCTTCTAGAAAATTAGGCAAATCATATATAAGCCCTTTCTTTGGGGGACTCACTACCAGTCTCAGTGGACTGTCTAGGTGAACCTATGTTGGTTTAGCCTAAGTTTGTTAAGTAGTCAGTTTCAGTAGACCAGTCTCAGTGGACTGCCTAGGTGAACCTATGTTGGTTTAGCCTAAGTTTGTTAAGTAGTCAGTTTCAGTAGACCAGTCTCAGTGGACTGCCTAGGTGAACCTATGTTGGTTTAGCCTAAGTTTGTTAAGTAGTCAGTTTCAGTAGACCAGTCTCAGTGGACTGTCTAGGTGAACCTATGTTGGTTTAGCCTAAGTTTGTAAAGTAGTCAGTTTCAGTAGACCAGTCTCAGTGGACTGCGTAGGTGAACCTATGTTGGTTTAACCTAAGTTTGTTAGTCAGTTTCAGTAGACCAGTCTCAGTGGATTGCCTAGGTGAACCTATGTTGGTTTAACCTAAGTTTGTTAAATAGTCAGTTTCAGTAGACCAGTCTCAGTGGACTGCCTAGGTGAACCTATGTTGGTTTAACCTAAGTTTGTTAAGTAGTCAGTTTCAGTAGACCAGTCTCAGTGGACTGCCTAGGTGAACCTATGTTGGTTTAACCTAAGTTTGTTAAATAGTCAGTTTCAGTAGACCAGTCTCAGTGGACTGCGTAGGTGAACCTATGTTGGTTTAACCTAAGTTTGTTAAGTAGTCAGTTTCAGTAGACCAGTCTCAGTGGACTGCCTAGGTGAATCTATGTTGGTTTAGCCTAAGTTTGTTAAGTAGTCAGTTTCAGTAGACCAGTCTCAGTGGACTGCCTAGGTGAACCTATGTTGGTTTAACCTAAGTTTGTTAAATAGTCAGTTTCAGTAGACCAGTCTCAGTGGACTGCGTAGGTGAACCTATGTTGGTTTAACCTAAGTTTGTTAAATAGTCAGTTTCAGTAGACCAGTCTCAGTGGACTGCGTAGGTGAACCTATGTTGGTTTAGCCTAAGTTTATTAAGTAGTCAGTTTCAATCAGCCTCAGTGGACTGCCTAGGTGAACCTATGTTGGTTTAGCCTAAGTTTGTTAAGTAGTCAGTTTCAGTAGACCAGTCTCAGTGGACTGCGTAGGTGAACCTATGTTGGTTTAGCCTAAGTTTGTTAAGTAGTCAGTTTCAATCAGCCTCAGTGGACTGCCTAGGTGAACCTATGTTGGTTTAGCCTAAGTTTGTTAAATAGTCAGTTTCAGTAGACCAGTCTCAGTGGACTGCGTAGGTGAACCTATGTTGGTTTAGCCTAAGTTTGTTAAGTAGTCAGTTTCAATCAGCCTCAGTGGACTGCCTAGGTGAACCTATGTTGGTTTAGCCTAAGTTTGTTAAGTAGTCAGTTTCAGTAGACCAGTCTCAGTGGACTGCTAGGTGAACCTATGTTGGTTTAGCCTAAGTTTGTTAAGTAGTCAGTTTCAGTAAACCAGTCTCAGTGGACTGCGTAGGTGAACCTATGTTGGTTTAGCCTAAGTTTGTTAAGTAGTCAGTTTCAATCAGCCTCAGTGGACTGCCTAGGTGAACCTATGTTGGTTTAGCCTAAGTTTGTTAAGTAGTCAGTTTCAGTAGACCAGTCTCAGTGGACTGCGTAGGTGAACGTATGTTGGTTTAACCTAAGTTTGTTAAATAGTCAGTTCCAGTAGACCAGTCTCAGTGGACTGCGTAGGTGAACCTATGTTGGTTTAACCTAAGTTTGTTAAATAGTCAGTTTCAGTAGACCAGTCTCAGTGGACTGCGTAGGTGAACCTATGTTGGTTTAACCTAAGTTTGTTAAATAGTCAGTTTCAGTAGACCAGTCTCAGTGGACTGCCTAGGTGAACCTATGTTGGTTTAACCTAAGTTTGTTAAATAGTCAGTTTCAGTAGACCAGTCTCAGTGGACTGCCTAGGTGAACCTATGTTGGTTTAACCTAAGTTTGTTAAATAGTCAGTTTCAGTAGACCAGTCTCAGTGGACTGCCTAGGTGAACCTATGTTGGTTTAACCTAAGTTTGTTAAATAGTCAGTTTCAGTAGACCAGTCTCAGTGGACTGCCTAGGTGAACCTATGTTGGTTTAACCTAAGTTTGTTAAATAGTCAGTTTCAGTAGACCAGTCTCAGTGGACTGCGTAGGTGAACCTATGTTGGTTTAGCCTAAGTTTGTTAAGTAGTCAGTTTCAGTAAACCAGTCTCAGTGGACTGCGTAGGTGAACCTATGTTGGTTTAGCCTAAGTTTGTTAAGTAGTCAGTTTCAATCAGCCTCAGTGGACTGCCTAGGTGAACCTATGTTGGTTTAGCCTAAGTTTGTTAAGTAGTCAGTTTCAGTAGACCAGTCTCAGTGGACTGCGTGTAGGTGAACGTATGTTGGTTTAACCTAAGTTTGTTAAATAGTCAGTTCCAGTAGACCAGTCTCAGTGGACTGCGTAGGTGAACCTATGTTGGTTTAACCTAAGTTTGTTAAATAGTCAGTTTCAGTAGACCAGTCTCAGTGGACTGCGTAGGTGAACCTATGTTGGTTTAACCTAAGTTTGTTAAATAGTCAGTTTCAGTAGACCAGTCTCAGTGGACTGCCTAGGTGAACCTATGTTGGTTTAACCTAAGTTTGTTAAATAGTCAGTTTCAGTAGACCAGTCTCAGTGGACTGCCTAGGTGAACCTATGTTGGTTTAACCTAAGTTTGTTAAATAGTCAGTTTCAGTAGACCAGTCTCAGTGGACTGCCTAGGTGAACCTATGTTGGTTTAACCTAAGTTTGTTAAATAGTCAGTTTCAGTAGACCAGTCTCAGTGGACTGCGTAGGTGAACCTATGTTGGTTTAACCTAAGTTTGTTAAATAGTCAGTTTCAGTAGACCAGTCTCAGTGGACTGCGTAGGTGAACCTATGTTGGTTTAACCTAAGTTTGTTAAATAGTCAGTTTCAGTAGACCAGTCTCAGTGGACTGCCTAGGTGAACCTATGTTGGTTTAACCTAAGTTTGTTAAATAGTCAGTTTCAGTAGACCAGTCTCAGTGGACTGCCTAGGTGAACCTATGTTGGTTTAACCTAAGTTTGTTAAATAGTCAGTTTCAGTAGACCAGTCTCAGTGGACTGCCTAGGTGAACCTATGTTGGTTTAACCTAAGTTTGTTAAATAGTCAGTTTCAGTAGACCAGTCTCAGTGGACTGCCTAGGTGAACCTATGTTGGTTTAACCTAAGTTTGTTAAATAGTCAGTTTCAGTAGACCAGTCTCAGTGGACTGCGTAGGTGAACCTATGTTGGTTTAGCCTAAGTTTGTTAAGTAGTCAGTTTCAGTAAACCAGTCTCAGTGGACTGCGTAGGTGAACCTATGTTGGTTTAGCCTAAGTTTGTTAAGTAGTCAGTTTCAATCAGCCTCAGTGGACTGCCTAGGTGAACCTATGTTGGTTTAGCCTAAGTTTGTTAAGTAGTCAGTTTCAGTAGACCAGTCTCAGTGGACTGCGTAGGTGAACGTATGTTGGTTTAACCTAAGTTTGTTAAATAGTCAGTTCCAGTAGACCAGTCTCAGTGGACTGCGTAGGTGAACCTATGTTGGTTTAACCTAAGTTTGTTAAATAGTCAGTTTCAGTAGACCAGTCTCAGTGGACTGCGTAGGTGAACCTATGTTGGTTTAACCTAAGTTTGTTAAATAGTCAGTTTCAGTAGACCAGTCTCAGTGGACTGCCTAGGTGAACCTATGTTGGTTTAACCTAAGTTTGTTAAATAGTCAGTTTCAGTAGACCAGTCTCAGTGGACTGCCTAGGTGAACCTATGTTGGTTTAACCTAAGTTTGTTAAATAGTCAGTTTCAGTAGACCAGTCTCAGTGGACTGCCTAGGTGAACCTATGTTGGTTTAACCTAAGTTTGTTAAATAGTCAGTTTCAGTAGACCAGTCTCAGTGGACTGCCTAGGTGAACCTATGTTGGTTTAACCTAAGTTTGTTAAATAGTCAGTTTCAGTAGACCAGTCTCAGTGGACTGCGTAGGTGAACCTATGTTGGTTTAACCTAAGTTTGTTAAGTAGTCAGTTTCAGTAGACCAGTCTCAGTGGACTGCCTAGGTGAACCTATGTTGGTTTAGCCTAAGTTTGTTAAGTAGTCAGTTTCAGTAGACCAGTCTCAGTGGACTGCTTAGGTGAACCTATGTTGGTTTAGCCTTTTGTAAAGTGTTTAGTTTGCTACGTTAAAGTTGATTTAAAGTGATTTAAAGGAATTATAAGATTGTTGATTTGTAATATTGTATATTTTACATAGCAAGTTGTGAATAAAGCTTCTATAGTTTTGAGTTCCAACTCATTAACCAGGACCAGAACCCCACCACCGCCTGAACAAAAAGCTCCCAACCGGCCGAGTCTTACCATCAGGGCTCAACAATTTAATATGGTAGGTTTGTTAACTAATTTGTTGGCCTCTATTCTGGGAGAATAGCAACGGATTTGAATTAGATTTTTTCTAAATCAAAGAGCAGTAGCGGTTAAACTACTGCAAAATCAGTTCAATTAAGTAATATTGTAGGCACCTTAAAACTAGAAAATTGTTTGTAAGTTTTTATGGAATTTCCATTGGAAAATGAGCCATTGGAGCTTTCTGTCGTACAGAGTCCCTGACGCGAGACATCAAATACGGAGCGGTGAGGACCACTCAACCGAAATTGAACCTATTAATTGCGGCCACTGAATGTAAAAACGGAGCTGAATGGAGCCAAGCGCTTTACGCTTTCAATGGTCGCACTTATATTAAAAGCAGTAGTTTCAGTTTTGTATGTATAGTCCGCTCCGTTCCGCATTTGGTGACCACCCGGTCTGATCCTAACTTTCTTGATCACTTTTTGATGTATGTGTGTGGGGGGGGGTGTTGTGCTGTATTGGTAATCTTACGTTCGCCGTTCTGATCTGATTCAAAAGTAGTGAAAAAATCGAATTTGGTAATAATTTCGTTAACTAGACAAATGTGTTCAACAGTTTCAAAATGGCGGTCATACCTTTTACACTTTTTTAGAAAATTAAAAATTTTAATAATCTTAACGTTAAAGTCTGTTTAGATTAGCATTCCATTAAAAATAACATCAATGTGGTTGATTTTCGTATTTCCGTGTAATTTGAGAATTTTAAATGGTAATTTAAGAAGCTTTTATTATTGATTTATGATAATGAAATCATGTTTTAAGAAAAATGTAACATTAAGAAGTTATTATTGAAAATTTGCTAGCATCACGTTAGCGAGACAGTTGCGTTCCGTATTTGAAATTTTAACTGACCTTTTTGTGGGCTTTTAAATTCATTATTGTTTTTTCTTGAATGCCTGTCCACGAAGGTTAGAAGTTGAGGGAATTGAACGGTATTGAGGAGATGTGACGTGTGTGTTCGTATCTGTGTTTCTTTTGGAACACTAGGCCGCCTCGGTGGCCTAGTTGATAGCGTACTGGGCTTTCACCCCGAGGATCCGGGTTCGATTCCCGGCCAGGGCTTGGCATTTTCATACGCTATAAATCATCCCATCGTCTGCATTAGCCCAAGTGTGCACAATAGTCGGACGTTAAACACACAAAAAAATCTTTTGGAACATTGAATATTTAAACTATTTTGATAAAACAAATCGTTTGGTAATGATCAGAAATTTGATTTAAAAAAATCTTTGCAACAATATTGATGGATTTATGTGGGGATATTCTGTATGGAAACGTGAGGTGTCGAGCTGTTGAATCTAAACTAAGGTAGAAAATCTTTTCTTCCGGTATGTCGTCAACTTGGTATTTAGTTAACAATGGTATTCGCTGATTTTAAAAACCGCACTGCCGTTTGATTGGTGCTACAGGAAGCGTAACTTTACCTGACCTCTGTTGGATAAGCCTGAAGGTGACAGGAAGCCCGGAACCAATAAGGGGCGGCCAGAAAGCAAAGATTAACTCACGGGTTGACGGCCAAAGTCCGGGCTTAGCCGGAATCACTGCCGCGAATTAATTTGTCGGAGCCGGTCTGATTGTGTCGGTGAAATATTTATTAGACAAAAAAGAATTATTTCGTCTTCTGATGTACAAGTTGTTTTCGTTTCGAAATTTGCTTTCATTCTGTCCCTAAACGTGTTACTTTATTATTTTATTATTACTGCTTTTTCCGGACTTTTGCCGTAGAAAAAACACGATGTTTCGTGTATAGGCCTATGGAACAACTCCGTTGTCAAAAAGTCTAAAGTATGTTACGATACTAAAAACTAAACACGAGCATTGAGATTATTCTCTGAGTGCTCAAATAAGTGTGATCAGAAAACATCATGGTCTAACAAAACGAAAACAAAAAAGCTACACAATATATGACAATTACCGTATCTGAAGAAGGATTTAAACATGTCAACAGGAAATAACTTACTGATGTCCGCTCATGCCGACACAATACTCCTTTGGGGCTGTGAAGTTTTAGCGGCACTCACATTCCACGCTTAAATTTATTATATACGTATATTGATTTGTTACTTTGTTTTCAGTTACGAATCTTTACTTCTAGTCAAAATCACGCCGCCTCGGTGGCCTAGTTGATAGCGTACTGGGCTTTCACCCCGAGGACCCGGGTTCGATTCCCGGCTAGGGCTTGGCATTTTCATACGCTATAAATCATCCCATCGTCTGCATTAGCCCAATTGTGCACAATAGTCGGACGTTAAACACAAAAAAAACAACAAAATTAGTCAAAATCTAAATTTCGATATTCGTGATTGCCTGTTTTCGATTTTTTGATTGATAGCTTCAGAACCGGATGCCTAACCTTACTTTTTGAGTGATTAAGTGCAAGAAATAAGGTCCTTTCAAATATTAAGGTTTACTTAATGAAAACATTGTTTTAATCTACTGTAGAGTTGTACTCATTGCCGATTTCAAAATTGTTTCGTCTTTCGCACGTGATGCACTAACACTTTTAACACGTTGTGCCTTGTAAAGTATATTTTCCTTTTTGCTTAACGTCCATGCTATACGTCATTAAGACTGATGAGGACGAAGGATCAGTGTTGCTGTAAAAGATAAGCTTACGGCAGCGGGTCTCGAATCTACGAACTTGAGGTGGCAGTTTTATTGAGACACATCAACCACCGAGTCCTTGGTCGAAGGTCGAAGCTGCCAGTGAATAATAGAGCTGTACAAGTTTCAAATTAACACGATGTAGTTTTGGTTCATCGTACGTCGTACATGATTGATTTTTTTTTTATCTGTGAAAATTATGAATTAAATTTTCGAAGTGAATACAGTATTTCTTTACGCCCAATACAGCAGATTTTGTAGTGTAGTATCGAATTGAGAGTAACGGAAGGAAATAGTGCATAATTTATAAAACAGCTGGTTATCACAGAGATGCCATTATGTATTAAAAAAATCAAATCACAGATATCAACTTGACCATAGATAGATTACTTAGTTCGAATACTGGAAGGCATAAAAACAGCTGGTTATCACAGAGATGCCATTATGTATTAAAAAAATCAAACCACATAAATCAACTTGACCATAGATAGATTACTTAGTTCGAATACTGAAAGGCATAAAAACAGCTGGTTATCACAGAGATGCCATTATGTATTAAAAAAATCAAACCACATAAATCAACTTGACCATAGATAAGATTACTTAGTTCGAATACTGAAAGGCATAAAAACAGCTGGTTATCACAGAGATGCCATTATGTATTTAAAAAAATTAAACCACATAAATCAACTTGACCATAGATAGATTACTTAGTTCGAATACTGAAAGGCATAAAAACAGCTGGTTATGACAGAGATGACATTATGTATTAAAAAAAAATCAAACCACATAAATCAACTTGACCATAGATAGATTACTTAGTTCGAATACTGAAAGCCATAAAAACAGCTGGTTATGACAGAGATGCCATTATGTATTTTAAAAAAATCAAACCACATAAATCAACTTGACCATAGATAGATTACTTAGTTCGAATACTGAAAGGCATAAAAACAGCTGGTTATGACAGAGATGCCATTATGTATTTAAAAAAGCAAACCACAAAAATCAACTTGACCATAGCTAGATTACTTAGTTCGAATACTGAAAGGCATAAAAACAGCTGGTTATGACAGAGATGACATTATGTATTAAAAAAAAATCAAACCACATAAATCAACTTGACCATAGATAGATTACTTAGTTCGAATACTGAAAGGCATAAAAACAGCTGGTTATGACAGAGATGCCATTATGTATTAAAAAAAATCAAACCACATAAATCAACTTGACCATAGATAGATTATTTAGTTCGAATACTGAAAGGCAGGAATGGAATAAATATTAAAATAAAAAATAGTAGAAATAGAAGTTTAAAATATTAAAATGAATTAAATAAGTGAAATTTTATTGATGTCAGTATAGTGACTTACAATAATATATATTACAAAGTCAGTCGACTTGACCTTAGATAGACTATATAAATTCGAGAATGGAAGAAATATTAAATGAAATAATGGAAGAAGTTGAAGTTTAAAATGTTAAAATGAATAAAATAAGTTCAATTGAAACTATAATTATATACAAGGTTTGTGTTACAGTAGTTATGTAACACGTGTTTGGTCGATTTTATGAAGTTAACAAAAATGGATAAAAGTTCCAAAAAATACGCATCGTATTTTGAAAAACATTTGCCTTCGGTTTTTTACTGGCTATATTTTGTGCAGTGTGAGAAAGTTTGTGCAGTACTTATCGAGTTAAAGGTTTTTTCGTACTTTGACTCGCAACGCAAGGGTTAGCCAGGGAGCGGGAGATCTGTTTAGTGTCTGCAGACGTTGGGTTAATCTGATTAAGGGAGGCTGTGAAGTCAGATCCGGGAGAGGGCTTGTTATATCCGCCTCGCTCTTGGCTGCAAGAATTATGCAGTGGATTTGTACCGCTTCCCCATATACCCGTACGCTTCTTAAAACACATTTTTATAATTAACTATATTAGTGCTAGCGCATGTATAACAGGACTCTTAGTATCTTCCGTTTTATTTTCCGCCCTATTTCTCCCATCGTTATACTTATTATTGTCAGTTATCTGTATATATTGTATGTCATATATATATATATATATATATATATATATATATATATATATATATATATATATATATATATCTACTAGGTGTGTTAAAAAAGTAACGAGAATTTTAATTTTTTTAACAAAATATTTATTTATTCTTCTACATTGATGTTGTCGCCTTCAAAATAGTCCCCATTGGAGATTATGCACTTGTGCCAGCGCTTTCTTCCAATTCTCGAATCTCAAACTCGATCTTTGAGATAGCTTTTAGTTCTTTCAGCTATGCTCTTTTAATGTCATCTCCGGCTGTAAAACGACGGCCCTTTAAGGTTCTCTTTATTTTTGGAAATTGGAAAAAGTCACACGGAGCCATGTCTGGCGAATATGGAGGCTGGGGTATCGTTACAGTACTGTTTTTGGCCAAAAATTCACGAATAAGCGATGAAGTGTGAGCTGGTGCATTATCGTGGTGCAAAAGCCATGAATTGTTTTTCCACAGATCCGGGCATTTTTTCGGATTGCTTCACGCAAACGGCGTTGAACTTGTAGGTAGTACTCCTTATTGACCGTTTCACCTGGTGGCAGGAATTCATGATGCACTATGCCATTAATATCGAAGAACACAGTGAGCATAACCTTCATGTTCGACCGCATTTGTCGAGCCTTTTTCGGTCTTGGCGAGCCAGAATGCCTCAACTGGGATGATCGAGCCTTAGTTTCGACGTCATATCCGTAAACCCGTGTTTCGTCACCTGTTATAATACGTTTCAGTAATTCTGCATCGTCGTTGACTTCATTTAGTGACTCCTGAGCGACTTCCATTCGCCGCTGTTTTTGTTCAAAATTCAACAATTTTGGAACGAATTTTGCTGCCACGCGTTTCATACACAAAACATTAGAAACAATGTCATGACATGACCCAATCGATATGCTAACATCATCAGCGACCTCTCTAATTGTGATTCGGCGATTGTTAATAACCATTTCTTTCACTTTTTCCACGTTTTAATCGGTTGTTGATGGGCTCGGGCGTCCAGGGCGTTCGTCATCTTCAACGTCTTCACGGCCTTCTTGGAAACACTTGTACCGCTCGTAAACTCTTGCTTTACTCATAGCAGATTCACCATATGCCTTTGTTAACATTTCACACACTTTGTTGTACTTTATTTTATTTTTTACGCGAAATTTGATAAAAATTCTTTGATCCATTTCTTCTAATAAACGAAAATCGTCGAGCTCATAAAAACACGCCTAACCTTAGTGGCTGTCACAGACAAAGTCAACAGTGAAAACAGGTGAAAGTTTTATCATACTTCAAGGGCATATATACCGACATAATAAAAAAATGTTTGACAATCGGACTCTCCAAGCCCGCGAAATTTAAAAATTCTCGTTACTTTCTGAACACACCTCGTATATCATCTTTCTACAGGACTCAGTAGCTTCCGTTTTACTTTCCGCCCTATTCCTCCCCTCGTTATACTTATTATCAGTTAGGCTACTTGATGTTCTGTACTTCTCTTTCTCTAGTTCTCGTTATTTCTAGTTAATCTTAATTATTGTAATGTCACACATAATCAGCCTCGTTGTTTTCTTATTCATTTGTAATATTTTCCTATTCATTTTCAGTTTAAATATCTCCGTGTCTGTTCTATAAATACAGAAACGTAAAGTCTATGTAGCGGAAAATAATAACTAAATTTTCTATTCTGTTATGTGTTTGAAAGTAATGTAAACAGCTGATTTTACACCACACCTGTTCCTTCGATAATGTTATTTCAACTGAGTTATGTTTACTGGCATTGTTTACGATGAATGTGAATTATTATTTGAATATTGATTGTTAATATTTGAATATTTATATGTTTGAATACGAGGAATAGAAACAACTAAGGTAATTACTGTAATTAATTGTTTTTGGTAATTATACCCAACTAGCTGTGCATCGCGGCTTTAATGAAGTATTTTACGCGTTACTGTATTCTAAACATTATTTTGATTTTGCATATTGCTATTACTAGATTTGGGTGTTTGACCTTCATTTATCAGAATGTTAATAAAGCCAGCCATCAAAACAGCACTACCTATCGGATTTAATTCAAACCAATCTCTGAATACAGTTATCAGTGGAACATAACTTTTTACGGAAAAAATATGTCCGTGAAATCACTCTTTAAATTCTT
>CM040189.1:118057976-118077976 GCA_022606455.1 Callitettix versicolor
CACTTTTGGAATCATTCATGGAAATTTCCTTTCTTAAGCACCCTTTCCGTATTTGTCTAGACGTCTTCAGTTCAGTCAAATCGACTCCCTTTCAGCGAAACGTCCTGTTTAAGAAAGAGCTAGAAGTAACCAAAGACTGTGGGTAGTGGGAATAAGTGGGTTTCAGAAGCATAGAATTTCCAAGATTGAGAACGTATAATCAGCAATGCTTTGTAGTTGTAGAGGGCCCAGTTTTATAATATTCCTGTTTGCTTATATGTTCCTAAAGAGGCGCCTCGGTGGCCTAGTTGTCATCGGGCTTTCACCCCGAGGACCCGGGTTCGATTCCCGGCCAGGGCTTGGCATTTTCATACGCTATAAATCATCCCATCGTCTGCATTAGCCCAAGTGTGTACAATAGTCGGACGTTAAAAAAAAAATATATGTTCCTGAAGGGAAAATTCGTGACGCACGGTACGAGAACGTTGTTTTAACGTTTTTCGCTTTTGTCGGTCATTTTTCAGCAATGAAAAACTTGAATATTATTTCTGCTTCAACAGTTTCTGGTAGTCTGACACCATTTTTCGGATGAATATTCCTGATACTCTGTTGAAATTTTCCTGACACTCTGTTTTTCCTGACACTGTGAAATTATTCCTGACACTCTGTTGAAATTTTCCTGACACTCTGTTGAAATATTCCTGACACTCTGTTGAAATTTTCCTGACACTCTGTTGAAATATTCCTGACACTCTGTTGAAATTTTCCTGACACTCTGTTGAAATTTTCCTGACACTCTGTTGAAATATTCCTGACACTTTGTTGAAATTTTCCTGACACTCTGTTGAAATTTTCCTCACACTCTGTTGAAATTATCCTGACACTCTGTCGAAATTTTCCTGACACTCTGTTAAAATTTAACTGAACTGTTTAGAAACAAATTCAATTCACCCGACACTTCCCTTATTGTACATCTCTTGCCGGAGTGCGCTAGAAGGTGGACTTGCGTATAGTTTCCTTTGGTTTTGGAAATGGAAGACTGACCGAAGCGAGGGTCGTCACGACTGTTTCACGACCATCTTTGAATCTGCGAACCAGACAAAAACATTTGTTGCCTCGGATTTTTATCTCTTGTTTTTAAGACCGGGTGACCACAAATGGCGGAACGGCGTTGCGCCGAAACTAGCGGACTGCGCATTCGAAACCTAGCCAGTTGTTTTTAATTTAAGTGCAGCCACTGAAAGCGAAACTGAGCTGAGCAGTCAAGCGGCGTCGTTGGGCTCCGCTTCTCTTTCAGTGGCCGTGCTTGTATTAAAAACAGTTGGTTCGGTTTTGAATGCGCAGTCCAACTCCGCTCCGCATTTGTTGGCAACTCAACCTAAGAGTTCGTGTGTCATTTTTTCGGTTTTAAAACAATATTTTTTACAAGAAACTCTTAGTCAGTTTTTGTATTTACTATAAGAAATAATCAGCCGAGAAACGAAAACACGTTTCATTCTATATACACGTATGTTTTTAACGATTCCTCAAAAAGTGATCTCGAGGTCAGAGCCTGGAACTTACGGACACAAATAAAGGTTGGTAATCGGAAGAAGGTGAGGAGAATGCAGATTAAATGTAAAGAATCTTTTTCCCACGATCTCGTCAAACTTTGCATACAGAACAAACAAACAAACAAATCTTCTGCCACGTACTGTATATTTAATTAGATAAAGGATAAGTCTTTATTTAAATTATTCTTGTGGAGAAAGTCTGCGCTTTGTTTTCGCGTCTATTAATTCGGAATACATTGAGCGAGGTTACAATTAAAATTGACGCGGCGTACGGCGAGATTCTTGGCGGTGAACAATAAACGGCGATGTACGGCCAAGTGACGGGTTTCCGAAGATTTATTAATCCCGGCAAAGTTGTGCGGAGTTAACGCAATATTGACTTATTAAAGCCGGCGGGGACGTGCATTTTTGTCCCGGGCCTCGTAAGAAATACCACGATAAAGTTGGTAATGAATTCCCATTGTGGAGTGAAGTTTGATGCGAGTTGCGGCGCGGGGGCGAAGTTTAACGGCAGACACTCGCCGGCCTGCGGTACGCGCTGCCCGCAGTCACGCCCGACTTGCCAACATCTCGCTAAATACTGTTTTATTGGCGCGCCTAGTGAATAGTTGGCATTTACACGGAAAGGTTTATCCTCCATTGTTTTCTCATTCATCCGTTGATCGTTTTGAAACTACGCGTACTTTTTAAAGATGGTACCAGAAATAGTATGCGAGAATTGCATCCGGCTGGTGTTTGTGGAAACAAAATGGCGGCCAAAATAAAGTATAGAACTAATTTTGTTATTTTTGCAACATAATTTTATTTTTTAATTATTTTTTTTAATTTTATTAGATACAAACTAATTAAATGAAAAATAAGTAGCAGTGAACATTTCATAAAGTAGACCTATTCAAACTGGAAACCATCCACAGCTACACATTGATAACAACGCCGAACAAGTGAGACGTTTAAGAGCGATAGAATTTATTTATTTTGGCCGCCATTTTGTTTCTGCAAACGTCAGCCAGATGCAATTCTCACATACTGTATGTGGTACCTTCTTTAAAAAGTATGTGTAGTTTCAAAATAATCAATGGAGAAATGACAAAATAATGGAAGATCAAATGCGTCGTCCACTTCGTGGGACTCACTGTACACAACATAAAGTAAATCAATGTTTTAGTATTTTCAGTGAAATATGAATGCTAATTTTATACGCTTAATACGACCGTAAAATCGTATTTTCAAAAGGTTACTAATTTGTTTTTATTTCGAAAGACCGGCATTTTGAATTAGGTAAGCAGCTGAGTTATCAATCCAGTTCAAGCTGTAGTATTATGATCGATTTTTGTGTAATGATCAACGAAAATTGCGGAACTTACACTTATATACAAGGTGTGTTCAGAAAGTAACGAGAATTTTTAAATTTCGCGGGCTTGAAGAGTCCAACATTTTTTTATTATGTTGGTATACATGCCCTTGAAGTATGATAAAACTTTCAGCTGTTTTCATTGTTGACATTGTCTGTGACAGCCACTAATGTTAGGCGTGTTTTTATGAGCTCGGCGATTTTCGTTTGCTAAAAGAAATGGATCAAATAATTTGTATCAAATTTTGCGTAAGAAATGGAATAAAGTGTAACAAAGTGTGTGAAATGTTAACAAAGGCCTATGGTGAGTCTGTTATGAGTAAAGCAAGAGTTTATGAGTGGTATAAGCGTTTCCAAGAAGGCCGTGAAGACGTTGAAGATGACGAACGCCCTGGACGCCCCAGCACATCAACAACCGATGAAAACGTGGAAAAAGTAAAGAAATGGTTATGAACAATCGCCGAAACACAATTAGAGAGGTCGCTGATGATGTTGTCATATCGATTGGATCGTGTCATGACATTGTTTCCAATGTTTTGTGTATGAAACGCGTGGCAGCAAAATTCGTTTAAAATTTGTTGAATTTTGAACAAAAACAGCGACGAATGGAAGTTGCTCAGGAGTCACTAAATGAAGTCAACGACGATGCAGAATTACTGAAACGTATTATAACAGGTGACGAAACATGGGTTTACGGATATGACGTCAAAACTAAGGCTCAATCATCCCAGTGGAGGCATTCTGGCTCGCCAAGACCGAAAAAGGCTCGACAAGTGCTGTCGAACGTGAAGGTTATGCTCATTGTGTTCTTATATATTAATGGTATAGTGCATCATGAATTCCTGCCACCAGGTGAAACGATCAATAAGGAGTACTACATACAAGTTCAACACCGTTTGCGTGAAGTAATCCGAAAAAACGCCCGGATCTGTGGAAAAACAATTCATGGCTTTAGCACCACGATAATGCACCAGCTCACACTTCATTGCTTGTTGGTGAATTTTTGGCCAAAAACAGTACTGTAACGATGCTCCAGCCTCCATATTCGCCAGACATGGCTCCGTATGACTTTTTTTTATTTCCAAAATCAAAGAGAACCTTAAAGGGCCGTCGTTTTACAGCCGTAGATGACATTAAAAGCGCATCGCTGAAAGAACTAAAGCCTATCTCAAAGATCGAGTTTGAGAAGTGTTTCGAGGAATGCAAGAAGCGCTGGCACAAGTGCATAATCTCCGATGGTAACTATTTTGAAGGCTACAACATCAATGTAGAAGAATACATAAATATTTTGTTTAAAAAATTAAAATTCTCGTTACTTTCTGAACACACCTCGTATATATAAATTTCATTATACAAATTACCAAACATTTTCATTAACAACACAGGTGATTGCAATAATGACTGGTTGTTTACACATATACGTAAACATTTAAATTTTATCGATAATTAATAATGTTTTTATTTGTTATTGTTATTTATGTCATAGTAGAAGATCGCAATAAACATAACCTCAGTTGGAATGTGGTGCAAAATCAGCTGGTTATGTGAACATGGCCTTCACCAGCGCATAAACAACTTCGGTCGCTTGTCAGACGTTGTGTTTTTCTATTTACGGAGCAGATAAAATGTTCCTCAGCCTCCGAACGTTCGAATAAGTTAGTTATACATTCACGAAATAGACCGTGTATATATATGTATGCAGTATGCAGCGGATACCGTCTGCACGTACGGCATACACGTGTGCTGGATACGGGAGTTCGGGCGACAGAGGCCCCCTGCGCCCCGCTCTTTGACAGCTCATGATTTACGCCGTTTGATTCCTGGAAATCTGATTACAGCGTATTCCCGCCATTATTTGGTCGGGGAGCGCGGGAGTTCTTCGTTTCGGCGACTCTGTGTGATTTGTGCTCTTATTGATCCGCATGCTGATGCAGTGAACTTTTTCTAAAAGTTTTTGTCGTATATTTTAGTAAAATAACCAGAGGATCTTCCATTCTGTCGGTTTTTCGTCTCGTTTTTAACATGCAACGTGTTTTTAGACTGGTTGTGTGTTGGATTTTGCGGACGCGTGATGCGAGGAACATGTTTATACTGATATATAACAGCGTATTTTCCGTGTTGCATGTATCATATTAAATTAATTGTAATTCAAAATTTGCGTGTTTCCGCCGGAATCGAACCTGGGACCTTGTGCGTATGAGGCGCATGTGATGGCCATTACGTTACGGAAACTACGAAGAAATTATACCGATTTAATTATATGAAATTAAACGTTAATTTAATTGTAGTTTTGTTTCATATTAATTCGTAAACATCAGCTGATTTCATTGAACAGCTGATAGGCTATGGTAAGGTTCAGGTTATGTTGTTAGAAACTAGCTATGTTAATTTGTCGTATTTTTGATTATATATATATATATATATATATATATATATATATATATATATATATATATATATATATATATTTTTTTTTTTTTTTTTTTTTTTTTTTTTTTAATCCGACTATTGTGCACACTTGGGCTAATGCAGACAATGGGATGATTTATAGCGTATGAAAATGCCAAGCCCTCGCCGGGAATCGAACCCGGTCCTCTGGGTGAAAGCCTATCCACTACGGTACGCTATCCACTAGACCACAGAGGCTGCATATATATATATATATATATATATATATATATATATATATATATATATATATATATATATGTATATATGCGCGCGCTTGTGTGTGATATTTTAACGAATTCAAAAAGTGGTCTGAAAATCTGTATCGGCGCTTATTTCAAGGTCATGATTCTGAATTCTTCCACTCTAATATCTTATTTTGCATAGCAAACACGCTGAGAAGCTTACAGCTGCGACCGTAGCTAATTACAGTACAGGAACTGTATGTATCGGACACCCTGTATCCGATTTAATAATTAGCGCCAACAAATAAGAGACAAGGTTTTAATGACCGCGCCCGATTCCGTACCCATTACCTCATCGCGCGGTAAGTCCTCATAGCGTCGTTATAAATAACTCAAGACGTACACTCTTGTATCCCAGAATCTAATAATAGCGACGTGCAACAAAGACAGAGTGTCCCCCAGGAGGATCGTAATTTTCTTTTCTGCGGCCGGCCTCAGCGTGCGCGACAGAGAGGGAAGCGTCGAGTGCAAATAAAACAATAAACACCCAGAGAAGACGCCATATTGGATTTCCCGTGACGCCGGCCACTTGGTCCCGAATATTTTATCTGAAATCCCCTTCGGACGCGTCTAACCTAAATATATATTCTTTGCAGATGTGGGTCTGTGTGCGAACGGAATTGTCGATAATTCCGCGTAATTTCGAAACAGACGAGTACAATATAACTAAGCTATTTTAAAAATATGTAATAGCGGCACGCAGCTGTCTCGCTAACGTAATAGAAGTGAATTTTCGAAAGTATCTTTATTTTTGCCTTTACTCTTTTTGAAATTCTGTTTTCACCATCATAATCAGCTTTTAACATCTGCGTATTTAAACTATCAAATTACATTGAAAACACGAAAATGAACTCTGACCGAGTTGAAATTAAATTAATTTCAACGAATTTTGAAAATTCGTAGTGGTAATTCATGCATTTTTTTAACGCTGAGTACGATAGCTAAATTGTATTTTCAAAAAACAAAAATGTAAGATAAAAAGTTACAAAAGTTAGTTAATTAATATATTTATTTTATTTTTTTTTTGTGTTAAACGTCCGACTATTGTGGTTAATATTTTTAATTTGAATGGGATATACAAATATATATATATATATATATATATATATATATATATATATATATATACACACACACACACACACACACACACACACACACTAGGATTCAAACGAGTTAGAATTCTTTCGTTCGAAAAAGAAATTGATTGATAATAAATAATTTGATTTTGTAATAGATTAATTTTCAATATTTTCGTTGATATACTGGATAACGTCATTTGATCGATTAATGATGAAAATATATTTGACGAAACCCGATTTTTAAAGAGTTTTGGAAAAATGTGATTGGAATTTTGTGTACACATTTTTTTAAATAGTCTTGAGTGTTTGGCGAATCACACCTGCAAGCACGGTTTCATCAAATTCGGTCAAAGGTTTTTTTCTCCAGCGGTGCTGACAGACGGACAGAAAACCACTTTCTGAGCCTGAAAACGGATGCATATATCGAAAAGCTCAAAATCGATTATTTCACAATCATATTTTCTTTTTACGTTCGATAGTGATAAAGTAAAAACGTGTACGAAATGTGATTAAAAGGACAACAATGGCTGATGAAACAGTTTTAAAGCTGTGCTTTCGTAGCAGTCGATACATTGCCAGGAGCAGGCGGCAATCGCGTTGCAGTATCCATATTGCCTACCAACAAAATTGCAGGGGCTTTCTGTCATCTCAGAGAAACTATTATTGCACGTCTTGTTCAAACCAATCTGTACAGCAATTACTAACGCCAAAAATAACCTTAAAAATGTAATTTATTTTCTTATTTAGACATGTGTTACTTTTTCGCTAAAAACATTTTAAAACCCTTTAATTCTTAAACTGTATGCTTCTCTGTGAGTATAAAAACATTAAAACTAACATGCAACGGGAAAATGTTACGTTTTTATGACATGTTCAAGTATTTTACATCAGCTGATTTCGCACCACAGCTGTTTCTTTGATAATACTATTTTAACTGATTTTTTTGAAGTAGTTATTATTATTAATGGTAATATTGAAATATTAATTTGGTACTGTTGTTACTATTATTACTATCTTTTGTGTATCGTCAGGACTTTTGTCATATTCTTCACCCCTATCCATTTAATAAAATTATTTTTATGATGCCTCAAAACTGGAGACTAACTGTTGGCAGTAGATCAAACGTAGAAGTATGGACTTCCCTCAGTTTACAGTGTTTTTCTGTCTGTTTGCGATCTTTAAAAAACCGATCACCACCGTTGTATCCAATTTTATGCATTACCGAGTGCTTTCCGACTATAAAGTGCGCTGCAGGCTATCCAATAAACCCTCTGGTTAAAAATATTTTTTGCTCCATCCACAGACTTGAACTACGGAAGTGTTGAACTATCATTTTGCTGGGTACCTGGTCGCGGTGGGATAGTTGGGAACACTAGAGCGGATATTGCGGCAAAAGAAGCCACCCTGCTGCTGCCAATCACGCAACGTGTTATTTGTTCTGATTTTCTTTGCCAATTAAAGTTAAGTAACAATACTCTTACTTCCTATATTTATGTATAGCTGACAAAATAAGTAGTCTACGGAGGACATTCAACCAAGTGAAGAGTACAGATATTTGGGCGTAAAGTTCGACGAAAGCGGTACGGATGAAAACGAAATACGATCGAGAATAACAGAAACAAGGAAAATAACAGGATGCTTGAAAGGTGTATTATGGAGGAAGAATATAACAAGATCACAAAAGCTCAATATATATAATGCGATTATTAAGAGTTTTTTTAATATATGGAGCTGAGACGTGGAGAATTAAATACAAAACCAAGAAAAGGATAGAGGCTGTAGAAATGGATGCTAGGATATCGAGAGTCCAAAGAATAAGAAATGAGGTAATTTGTCAACAGATGGGAATAGGATTATAAAGGATATTGAGAGGAGTCAGTTAATTTGGTACGGTCATGTCCAGCGGATGAGCCAAGCACTACTGCTAAAACAAGCAATGGAGTGGGTGCCGACCTTAAAATGGGCAAGAGGAAAGAAATTATTTACAAAGAAGATGAAAGGAATCCGTAAAGCTATGAGTGATCGAAATTTACAAATCGGACAATGGGAAGATCGGAAAGAGTGGAATGTAGGCATTAGACAACGCCGCTGCACGTTTTAACCGATTAAAAAAAAACAATACTCTTCGTCCTTGGGGGAGTCGTCAGTACGTACAAGCCGCAGTGAATAAGTGGTTACCCATCTCCGCATTGGTCATTGTTAACGCATGGATTTCTCGCTGGACGCGGGGACCCACCTGTACGTCAGTCTTGTGGTGATATCATCACAGTGAAACACTTTTCTAGATTGTGGGGGGTTTCAAAGGTATGCTTCAAACGTTCGGATTCTTTGTCTCTACGCAGGCAATATTAAAGCACGATTCGTTGGTCATTGACCGAGTTTTATATTTCTTACGTCTAAAAATGATTGAACTACTTTCAGCTGTGGTATTCTGGTGCAGTCTGATATAATTGTATTTTATTCGATATTTTCCCCTTTTAATTAGTTACAGGTAAATATTTGATTGTTTTGCGTTGTTTTTTTTTACTTTACACTGAGGCTATTATCGCCTCCCTAAATGTAAGTGTGAGTGTAAAGTGCTAAAGTCGTAAGTGTAGTGTTGTAAGTGTGAATGTGTGTTAGACTCGGGTACCGCGAGGGACGTCTAAATCCCCTCAATAGGTGCAGCTAGTCTGCACCCCCCTGCGGGGTGATTGTGTTGCGTACCCACTTTTTTGTTTATTGTTGTTTTAACGTATTTATTCTTGTTTAATTTTGTCTATATATTTTAATATTGTTGTCTAGTTTGTTGGTGTTTTAATTTCAGTTCCATCTTTTGTAATAGTTGTATTGTGTACGAGCGATGATAACATGTGCTTTTCACCTAAATAACAAAAACAAAATTACAATTAAAAACAAACACAATACTATACAGTTATTATTGTGATTACAGTATGTAATTGTTTTATTTAAAAAATATTTATAATTTATTTTGTGTGATTTGCATAATATTGGAACGCCTTTGTCACGTTTTTTGGTTTACTCTAATTTACGTTTTGTCACTTTTTCGCGGGAAACACACAAATGCAGGGGAAAATAAAGATCCCACAATGCCCAGCGTTGAAGCTTAAGCTCGGATGGCGGCGAGACTGAACGCACAATGAAATACGCTCGTTACTTTCTGACCTTAATTAAATTTTTCAACTTGTTCTAAATTAAATTTAAAAGAAAACGCGCGCGGCTATATACGACGTCCGCAATGAATTCCCTCGCAGCGGCGGACGTTTGCAATGGTAGGTTAGTTATGAAGCGCGACCAGTGGGATCAATCAGGACTCGACGAGTAACGAGAATAGAATTAAGAAGAATTACCTCCTCGACAAAGATAAGCGCTGCACGGCTGGTTTCTTTAATTAAACCCGCCGCTTAATGCGGACACATTGCTCGGACCGGGCCGGCTTATCGGCGGCAAAAACTTTGCCTGTAAATTTAATTTGTTCCGAAACGCTGGCTTCTGTTTTGTAAGAAAGAGGATGGTCTGAAAACATTTCAGCGGAAATCCTAGCCCGCTACGCGGGCCAACCTTATACGTCGTGCTCGCACCCGTCGTGCTGTAGCAGTGACTTGGTGGAAGCGAATTTCCAAAAATTATCGATATTGAATAATAATATAAACGAAAATTTTACGTAAAGCATATATTCGTTTATATGTATTTTATATTTATATTTCGTTATTATACTTCTTACTTTTAATTATATTCGTCAAAGTACACACACACACACACACACATTTTTAAACTCAGTGTACGAATTCACTTGTACACGAATAGAACAAAAACACTTGTGCGGTACCTTTTCTCTAACCGTAGCGGCTCCGATCAAAAAAAATCGTTCGTCAGAAATTATATTTTTTTCTTAATTTTTTAAATTCAACTTTTTTCCTACCTCTTACCATTTAATGTAAAATGTGCAAAACATTTACACTGTAGCAAAGTTACTTACGTCCTCGAAAAGTGTTTTAGAGGTCAGGATCGGGACTCTTACCTTGAAATGTATATTAGAGGTCAGGATCGGGACTCTTATCTCGAAATGTAATTAGCGGTTAGAATCGGGGCACATTTTCCTCGTAACATGTTCCATGGGTCATGATCGGGACACACTTACCTCGAAACGTGTTTCATAGATCATGATCAGGACACACTTAACTCAAAACGTGATTCATAGGTAATGATCGAGACACACTTATCTCAAACGTGTTTCATAGGTAATGATCGGGATACACTTACCTCGAAACGTGTTTCATAGGTAATGATCGGGATACACTTACCTCTAAAACGGGTTTCATAGGTCATGATCAGGACACACTTACCTCGAAACGTGATTCATAGGTAATGATCGAGACACACTTACCTCGAAACGGGTTTCATAGGTCATGATCAGGACACACTTACCTCGAAACGGGTTTCATAGGTCATGATCGGGACACACTTACCTCGAAACGAGTTTCATAGGTCATGATCGGGATACACTTACCTCGAAACGGGTTTCATAGGTCATGATCGGGACACACCTCGCAACGTGTTCCATGGGTCATGATCGGGACACACTTACCTCGAAACGTGTTTCATAGATCATGATCAGGACACACTTAACTCAAAACGTGATTCATAGGTAATGATCGAGACACACTTACCTCAAACGTGTTTCATAGGTAATGATCGGGATACACTTACCTCGAAAAGTGTTTCATAGATCATGATCAGGACACACTTAACTCAAAACGTGATTCATAGGTAATGATCGAGACACACTTCCCTCGAAACGTATTTCATAGGTAATGATCGTAATAGGTAAATTTTTTTCTTAATTTTTTAAATTCAACTTTTTTCCTACCTCTTACCATTTAATGTAAAATGAGCAAAACATTTACACTGTAGCAAAGTTACTTACGTCCTCGAAACGTGTTTTAGAGGTCAGGATCGGGACTCTTACCTTGAAATGTATATTAGAGGTCAGGATCGGGACTCTTATCTCGAAATGTAATTAGGGGTTAGAATCGGGGCACATTTTCCTCGTAACATGTTCCATGAGTCATGATCGGGACACACTTACCTCGCAACGTGTTCCATGGGTCATGATCGGGACACACTTACCTCGAAACGTGTTTCATAGATCATGATCAGGACACACTTAACACAAAACGTGATTCATAGGTAATGATCGAGACACACTTACCTCGAAACGTATTTCATAGGTAATGATCGTAATAGGTAAATTTTTTTCTTAATTTTTTAAATTCAACTTTTTTCCTACCTCTTACGATTTAATGTAAAATGTGCAAAACATTTACACTGTAGCAAAGTTACTTACGTCCTCGAAACGTGTTTTAGAGGTCAGGATCGGGACTCTTACCTTGAAATGTATATTAGAGGTCAGGATCGGGACTCTTATCTCGAAATGTAATTAGGGGTTAGAATCGGGGCACATTTTCCTCGTAACATGTTCCATGGGTCATGATCGGGACACACTTACCTCGAAACGTGTTTCATAGATCATGATCAGGACACACTTAACTCAAAACGTGATTCATAGGTAATGATCGAGACACACTTACCTCGAAACGTGTTTCATAGGTAATGATCGGGACACACTTACCTCGAAACGTGTTTCATAGATCATGATCAGGGCACACAACTCAAAACGTGATTCATAGGTAATGATCGAGACACACTTACCTCGAAACGTATTTCATAGGTAATGATCGTAATAGGTAAATTTTTTTCTTAATTTTTTAAATTCAACTTTTTTCCTACCTCTTACCATTCAATGTAAAATGTGCAAAACATTTACACTGTAGCAAAGTTACTTACGTCCTCGAAACGTGTTTTAGAGGTCAGGATCGGGACTCTTACCTTGAAATGTATATTAGAGGTCAGGATCGGGACTCTTATCTCGAAATGTAATTAGCGGTTAGAATCGGGGCACATTTTCCTCGTAACATGTTCCATGGGTCATGATCGGGACACACTTACCTCGCAACGTGTTCCATGGGTCATGATCGGGAAACACTTACCTCGAAACGTGTTTCATAGATCATGATCAGGACACACTTAACTCAAAACGTGATTCATAGGTAATGATCGAGACACACTTACCTCGAAACGTGTTTCATAGGTAATGATCGGGATACACTTACCTCGAAACGGGTTTCATAGGTCATGATCGGGACACACTTACCTCGAAACGTGTTTCATAGATCATGATCAGGGCACACTTAACTCAAAACGTGATTCATAGGTAATGATCGAGACACACTTACCTCGAAACGTATTTCATAGGTAATGATCGTAATAGGTAAATTTTTTTCTTAATTTTTTAAATTCAACTTTTTTCCTACCTCTTACCATTCAATGTAAGATGTGCAAAACATTTACACTGTAGGAAAGTTACTTACGTCCTCGAAACGTGTTTTAGAGGTCAGGATCGGGACTCTTACCTTGAAATGTATATTAGAGGTCAGGATCGGGACTCTTATCTCGAAATGTAATTAGCGGTTAGAATCGGGGCACATTTTCCTCGTAACATGTTCCATGGGTCATGATCGGGACACACTTACCTCGAAACGTGTTTCATAGATCATGATCAGGACACACTTAACTCAAAACGTGATTCATAGGTAATGATCGAGACACACTTATCTCAAACGTGTTTCATAGGTAATGATCGGGATACACTTACCTCGAAACGTGTTTCATAGGTAATGATCGGGATACACTTACCTCTAAACGGGTTTCATAGGTCATGATCGGGACACACTTACCTCGAAACGTGATTCATAGGTAATGATCGAGACACACTTACCTCGAAACGGGTTTCATAGGTCATGATCGGGACACACTTACCTCGAAACGGGTTTCATAGGTCATGATCGGGACACACTTACCTCGAAACGAGTTTCATAGGTCATGATCGGGATACACTTACCTCGAAACGGGTTTCATAGGTCATGATCGGGACACACCTCGCAACGTGTTCCATGGGTCATGATCGGGACACACTTACCTCGAAACGTGTTTCATAGATCATGATCAGGACACACTTAACTCAAAACGTGATTCATAGGTAATGATCGAGACACACTTACCTCAAACGTGTTTCATAGGTAATGATCGGGATACACTTACCTCGAAAAGTGTTTCATAGATCATGATCAGGACACACTTAACTCAAAACGTGATTCATAGGTAATGATCGAGACACACTTACCTCGAAACGTATTTCATAGGTAATGATCGTAATAGGTAAATTTTTTTCTTAATTTTTTAAATTCAACTTTTTTCCTACCTCTTACCATTCAATGTAAAATGTGCAAAACATTTACACTGTAGCAATGTTACTTACGTCCTCGAAACGTGTTTTAGAGGTCAGGATCAGGACTCTTACCTTGAAATGTATATTAGAGGTCAGGATCGGGACTCTTATCTCGAAATGTAATTAGGGGTTAGAATCAGGGGCACATTTTCCTCGTAACATGTTCCATGGGTCATGATCGGGACACACTTACCTCGCAACGTGTTCCATGGGTCATGATCGGGACACACTTACCTCGAAACGTGTTTCATAGATCATGATCAGGACACACTTAACTCAAAACGTGATTCATAGGTAATGATCGAGACACACTTACCTCGAAACGTATTTCATAGGTAATGATCGTAATAGGTAAATTTTTTTCTTAATTTTTTAAATTCAACTTTTTTCCTACCTCTTACGATTTAATGTAAAATGTGCAAAACATTTACACTGTAGCAAAGTTACTTACGTCCTCGAAACGTGTTTTAGAGGTCAGGATCGGGACTCTTACCTTGAAATGTATATTAGAGGTCAGGATCGGGACTCTTATCTCGAAATGTAATTAGGGGTTAGAATCGGGGCACATTTTCCTCGTAACATGTTCCATGGGTCATGATCGGGACACACTTACCTCGCAACGTGTTCCATGGGTCATGATCGGGACACACTTACCTCGAAACGTGTTTCATAGATCATGATCAGGACACACTTAACTCAAAACGTGATTCATAGGTAATTATCGAGACACACTTACCTCGAAACGTGTTTCATAGGTAATGATCGGGACACACTTACCTCGAAACGTGTTTCATAGATCATGATCAGGGCACACAACTCAAAACGTGATTCATAGGTAATGATCGAGACACACTTACCTCGAAACGTATTTCATAGGTAATGATCGTAATAGGTAAATTTTTTTCTTAATTTTTTAAATTCAACTTTTTTCCTACCTCTTACCATTTAATGTAAAATGTGCAAAACATTTACACTGTAGCAAAGTTACTTACGTCCTCGAAACGTGTTTTAGAGGTCAGGATCGGGACTCTTACCTTGAAATGTATATTAGAGGTCAGGATCGGGACTCTTATCTCGAAATGTAATTAGGGGTTAGAATCGGGGCACATTTTCCTCGTAACATGTTCCATGGGTCATGATCGGGACACACTTACCTCGCAACGTGTTCCATGGGTCATGATCTTGACACACTTACCTCGAAACGTGTTTCATAGATCATGATCAGGACACACTTAACTCAAAACGTGATTCATAGGTAATGATCGAGACACACTTACCTCGAAACGTGTTTCATAGATCATGATCAGGGCACACAACTCAAAACGTGATTCATAGGTAATGATCGAGACACACTTACCTCGAAACGTATTTCATAGGTAATGATCGTAATAGGTAAATTTTTTTCTTAATTTTTTAAATTCAACTTTTTTCCTACCTCTTACCATTTAATGTAAAATGTGCAAAACATTTACACTGTAGCAAAGTTACTTACGTCCTCGAAACGTGTTTTAGAGGTCAGGATCGGGACTCTTACCTTGAAATGTATATTAGAGGTCAGGATCGGGACTCTTATCTCGAAATGTAATTAGGGGTTAGAATCGGGGCACATTTTCCTCGTAACATGTTCCATGGGTCATGATCGGGACACACTTACCTCGCAACGTGTTCCATGGGTCATGATCGGGACACACTTACCTCGAAACGTGTTTCATAGATCATGATCAGGACACACTTAACTCAAAACGTGATTCATAGGTAATGATCGAGACACACTTCCTCGAAACGTATTTCATAGGTAATGATCGTAATAGGTAAATTTTTTCTTAATTTTTAAATTCAACTTTTTCCTACCTCTTACCATTTAATGTAAAATGAGCAAAACATTTACACTGTAGCAAAGTTACTTACGTCCTCGAAACGTGTTTTAGAGGTCAGGATCGGACTCTTACCTTGAAATGTATATTAGAGGTCAGGATCGGGACTCTTATCTCGAAATGTAATTAGGGGTTAGAATCAGGGCACATTTTCCTCGTAACATGTTCCATGGGTCATGATCGGGACACACTTACCTCGCAACGTGTTCCATGGGTCATGATCGGGACACACTTACCTCGAAACGTGTTTCATAGATCATGATCAGGACACACTTAACTCAAAACGTGATTCATAGGTAATTATCGAGACACACTTACCTCGAAACGTGTTTCATAGGTAATGATCGGGACACACTTACCTCGAAACGTGTTTCATAGATCATGATCAGGGCACACAACTCAAAACGTGATTCATAGGTAATGATCGAGACACACTTACCTCGAAACGTATTTCATAGGTAATGATCGTAATAGGTAAATTTTTTCTTAATTTTTTAAATTCAACTTTTTTCCTACCTCTTACCATTTAATGTAAAATGTGCAAAACATTTACACTGTAGCAAAGTTACTTACGTCCTCGAAACGTGTTTTAGAGGTCAGGATCGGGACTCTTACCTTGAAATGTATATTAGAGGTCAGGATCGGACTCTTATCTCGAAATGTAATTAGGGGTTAGAATCGGGGCACATTTTCCTCGTAACATGTTCCATGGGTCATGATCGGGACACACTTACCTCGCAACGTGTTCCATGGGTCATGATCGGGACACACTTACCTCGAAACGTGTTTCATAGATCATGATCAGGACACACTTAACTCAAAACGTGATTCATAGGTAATGATCGAGACACACTTACCTCGAAACGTGTTTCATAGATCATGATCAGGGCACACAACTCAAAACGTGATTCATAGGTAATGATCGAGACACACTTACCTCGAAACGTATTTCATAGGTAATGATCGTAATAGGTAAATTTTTTTCTTAATTTTTTAAATTTAACTTTTTTCCTACCTCTTACCATTTAATGTAAAATGTGCAAAACATTTACACTGTAGCAAAGTTACTTACGTCCTCGAAACGTGTTTTAGAGGTCAGGATCGGGACTCTTACCTTGAAATGTATATTAGAGGTCAGGATCGGGACTCTTATCTCGAAATGTAATTAGGGGTTAGAATCGGGGCACATTTTCCTCGTAACATGTTCCATGGGTCATGATCGGGACACACTTACCTCGCAACGTGTTCCATGGGTCATGATCGGGACACACTTACCTCGAAACGTGTTTCATAGATCATGATCAGGACACACTTAACTCAAAACGTGATTCATAGGTAATGATCGAGACACACTTACCTCGAAACGTATTTCATAGGTAATGATCGTAATAGGTAAATTTTTTCTTAATTTTTTAAATTCAACTTTTTTCCTACCTCTTACCATTTAATGTAAAATGTGCAAAACATTTACACTGTAGCAAAGTTACTTACGTCCTCGAAACGTGTTTTAGAGGTCAGGATCGGGACTCTTACCTTGAAATGTATATTAGAGGTCAGGATCGGGACTCTTATCTCGAAATGTAATTAGGGGTTAGAATCGGGGCACATTTTCCTCGTAACATGTTCCATGGGTCATGATCGGGACACACTTACCTCGCAACGTGTTCCATGGGTCATGATCGGGACACACTTACCTCGAAACGTGTTTCATAGATCATGATCAGGACACACTTAACTCAAAACGTGATTCGTAGGTAATGATCGAGACACACTTACCTCGAAACGTGTTTCATAGGTAATGATCGGGACACACTTACCTCGAAACGTGTTTCATAGATCATGATCAGGGCACACAACTCAAAACGTGATTCATAGGTAATGATCGAGACACACTTACCTCGAAACGTATTTCATAGGTAATGATCGTAATAGGTAAATTTTTTTCTTAATTTTTTAAATTCAACTTTTTTCCTACCTCTTACGATTTAATGTAAAATGTGCAAAACATTTACACTGTAGCAAAGTTACTTACGTCCTCGAAACGTGTTTTAGAGGTCAGGATCGGGACTCTTACCTTGAAATGTATATTAGAGGTCAGGATCGGGACTCTTATCTCGAAATGTAATTAGGGGTTAGAATCGGGGCACATTTTCCTCGTAACATGTTCCATGGGTCATGATCGGGACACACTTACCTCGCAACGTGTTCCATGGGTCATGATCGGGACACACTTACCTCGAAACGTGTTTCATAGATCATGATCAGGACACACTTAACTCAAAACGTGATTCATAGGTAATGATCGAGACACACTTACCTCGAAACGTGTTTCATAGGTAATGATCGGGATACACTTACCTCGAAACGGGTTTCATAGGTCATGATCGGGACACACTTACCTCGAAACGTGTTTCATAGATCATGATCAGGGCACACTTAACTCAAAACGTGATTCATAGGTAATGATCGAGACACACTTACCTCGAAACGTATTTCATAGGTAATGATCGTAATAGGTAAATTTTTTTCTTAATTTTTTAAATTCAACTTTTTTCCTACCTCTTACCATTCAATGTAAAATGTGCAAAACATTTACACTGTAGCAAAGTTACTTACGTCCTCGAAACGTGTTTTAGAGGTCAGGATCGGGACTCTTACCTTGAAATGTATATTAGAGGTCAGGATCGGGACTCTTATCTCGAAATGTAATTAGGGGTTAGAATCGGGGCACATTTTCCTCGTAACATGTTCCATGGGTCATGATCGGGACACACTTACCTCGCAACGTGTTCCATGGGTCATGATCGGGACACACTTACCTCGAAACGTGTTTCATAGATCATGATCAGGACACACTTAACTCAAAACGTGATTCATAGGTAATGATCGAGACACACTTACCTCGAAACGTGTTTCATAGGTAATGATCGGGATACACTTACCTCGAAACGGGTTTCATAGGTCATGATCGGGACACACTTACCTCGAAACGTGTTTCATAGATCATGATCAGGGCACACTTAACTCAAAACGTGATTCATAGGTAATGATCGAGACACACTTACCTCGAAACGTGTTTCATAGGTAATGATCGGGATACACTTACCTCGAAACGTGTTTCATAGATCATGATCAGGACACACTTAACTCAAAACGTGATTCATAGGTAATGATCGAGACACACTTACCTCGAAACGTGTTTCATAGGTAATGATCGGGATACACTTACCTCGAAACGGGTTTCATAGGTCATGATCGGGACACACTTACCTCGAAACGTGTTTCATAGATCATGATCAGGACACACTTAACTCAAAATGTGATTCATAGGTAATGATCGAGACACACTTACCTCGAAACGTGTTTCATAGGTAATGATCGGGATACACTTACCTCGAAACGGGTTTCATAGATCATGATCAGGACACACTTAACTCAAAACGTGATTCATAGGTAATGATCGAGTCACACTTACCTCGAAACGTGTTTCATAAGTAATGATCGGGATACACTTACCTCGAAACGGGTTTCATAGGTCATGATCGGGACACACTTACCTCGAAACGTGTTTCATAGGTTATGATCGGGACACACTTACCTCGAAACGTGTTTCATAGGTAATGATTGAGACACACTTACCTCGAAACGTGTTTCATATTTAATGATTGAGACACACTTAATTCGAAACGTGTTTCAGAGGTCATGATCGGAACACACTTAGCTCGAAACATGTTTCAGAGGTCATGATCGGAACACACTTACCTCGAAACGTGTTTCAGAGGTCATGTTCGGGACACACTTATCTCGAAACGTGTTTCATAGGTCATGATCGGGACACACCTCGAAACGTGTTTCAGAGGTCATGATCGGAACACTTACCTCGAAACGTGTTTCAGAGGTCATGTTCGGGATACACTTATCTCGAAACGTGTTTCATAGGTCATGATCGGGACACACATCGAAACGTGTTTTATAGGTCATGATCGGGACACACATACCTCAAAACGTGTTTCAGATGTCATGATCGGGACACACTTTGATATCCCTTATTTGAGTCTTACTATATCGTCTTCTCCCAATAGTTCGTTTTTAAATCGGTTTTAACATTATGAAGAAACAA
>CM040189.1:118080476-118115476 GCA_022606455.1 Callitettix versicolor
TGTATAAATGTTTACTTCTTGTGAAATTCGAACGAAAGGAGTATCAAGAAATTCTTTTTATATTCTTATTCTTTTCTGCTAGTATTATTATCACTATGTTCAGTATAATGATCTGCCTTCCCTAGCTTCGTCAATTCTACTTTCGTTGACGCGTTTCGGAGAACCTCCATCTTCAAAAACTATATCTGTACTCTTTATAAACTATATCTATATACTATACTGTATAAAACTATATCTATACGGAGTATAGTAATAGTTTTTGAAGATGGAGGTTCTCCGAAACGCGTCAACAAAAGTAGAATTGACGAAGCTAGGGAAGGCAGATCATTATACTGAACATAGAGTATCAAGAAATAAATACTTTCAAATATTGCAACGTAAATGTACTTTTTACATAGTAATCTAGTTAAGTCACTAAGGAGCTATTCACTCCGCAGGGGGTGCAGACCAGCTGCACATATTGAGAGGATTTAGACGTCCCTCGCGATACCCGAGCCTAACACACACTTTTAGGGAGGCGATAATAGGCTCAATGTGCTTTGCGCCGTAAAATAAAAAAAGCTATTCATTTCTAACCTAAATTAAGACACGGATTACTAAGTTTCATCCACTGATAATCACTTAGTCTAGAATAATTAGTCTCTTTGGTAACGTGACTTAATAGCAGCTCCGGTTCAATTGGTTTTACTGTTTTCAATCTTTTGATTAAGCTATCTTTGATGAGTAGCTGGAGGGCTTCGATTGTGATGTAGTCTTTGTTCGTGACTTTGAGCTTTTCCGACTTCATTATCGTCAGTCGGAACCTCAAGATCTTTATGTGTCGTTTCGAATGCACCGAGGAACATCAACGATACCAAGAAATACGTTATTTTTGAAAACGTTATATTTCTGTTACTTTGATTGGCGCAAGTATACAATTTAATACCGTAAGTTCGTGTTGGTTTAAGGAACCGCTGGTAAAGCAATAACGTTTTGAATACTGAGGTAGAACTTCGGCAAAATGTAAAATTCGTTCTTCCGTCAACATTTAGTGGTGCATATTTTGAAAAACCTTTCGTGTGCTTCTTCAAAGCCTGTCTACGAGCTTTCGACTCTTTGGATCTGGAAATACATTGATAAAGTGTAAAGTTCCTTATTATTTCATTTTATATGACCCATTAACGTCTTTCTATATTTTAGTTTCAGTTCTTCTTGTGTTTTTTTTTTTACGTACGACGGCTTCCATTTTATATTTGCCATCTAACGTGAACATAAATGTATTACAGGTTTGTTTATTTTGCGTTTAGTAAATACTGCTTTAATTATTTAGATTGAAATTACATTAACAGTCTAGTTTCATCGAAATACACCTGAATATTAGAGGTGGGCGTTTCTGCTATTTTTACAAAACGTCAACAAACTGTTTGTTAAGGAAAAAAAGCTGCTTTTTAAAACAGTTGGAAAAAACAGGTTTAGAAAACTGAAACTCAAAGTTGTATTAGCAGCTAAAACATAAGCACATACGTTCAGTTTTCTAAGACTACTTTTTCACTCCCACTGCCACCATGTCCTTAACTGTTTTTGGGTATAAACCATTTAGAAAGGATAAAAATAATCCTTACAAGTGTAGTAATAATTAAATTACATTCTCAAAACGTAATAATTATGTATGCCATTTTTTATTTACAAAATACAATGAATTTCTAATTTTTTTTTTTACTTAAAATTTAAATAGTCCTTTGCATATTTACCAAAATGCAAACGATTTAGAATATTTTTAGTTGATTAAAAAATATCGATGATTGATAATAAATATAAAAAATATATTTAAATAAAATTAGGCTCTGTATTTACAAAATGTGAGAGGTTGTTACTACAACTCGCAACAAAATAGAGATAAACGTTGACATTGACCAAACAGTTCTTTCTTCACAACAAGCAACTTTTGAAATAAAGGGAAAAATCATAATTTTTTTGTGTTTAACGTCCGATTATTGTGCACACTTGGGCTAATGCAGACGATGAATAAGAGCAGTTAGCAGAAAAACAGTTTTAGCGCTTGCAGCATCGTTTGAATAGAACGTGGGTGCGGTAGTGGGGAAAGTCCGTTCCTTGTTTAACAAATCATAAACCAGTCCAAATCAAAACTGTTTGTTTCCGTTTGAAAAAAGCAGTTTGTTTGTCGTTTATAGAAAAGCAGTGTTTTTAACAGTTTGGTGTTTTCTGCCCAATACTACTCAGTATTGTAAAACGCCTTCAATTTTGTAAGTAGGCAATGTGACTACAGCAACGCGATTGCCACTTGCGCCTGACAATAGAATTGAAAGCTGCTATGATACCGTATCTTATCGTTTACATTTATTATAAAAAGTAGCCAACATTGTCCTTCGTTAGTTCAGCGAGGTCAAAGTTTATTTTGTTTCGTTTAAATTACTTTTTGTTATGGTGATAGTGAAAAAATCGATTTAGATGGATATATCCTTTTTCAGTTACACAAATCTAGGAAAAAAATTCTGTTTACATTTGTGGATGTTTTTCTGTCAGTGGTTATGGCCAGAAGCTAAACTAATCAACCGGTTAGTTACGTTTGTCCATTTCCTTTATGTTTGCAATGAAAAGAAAAAGCTTTTTTCGATTGTATTAAACTATAACATACACATTGAAGAGTGAGGAAATTGTTCATTGCATTATAATATCATTTCTTTCGTTAATATTTAGAATTTATTAAGCCGCCTCGGTGGCGTAGTGGATAGCGTACTAGGCTTTCACCCCGAGGACCCGGGTTCGATTCCCCGCCAGGGCTTGGCATTTTCATACGCTATAAATCATCCCACCGTCTGCATTAGCCCAAGTGTGTACAATAGTCAGACGTTAAACACCAAAAAAAAAAAAAAAAAGACTAAATAAATAAATATTTATTAAAAAACAAAATGCTACTATTTCGTGCACTTGCTCAACTAAAGGTATTTTAAATTAAATTAAAACGACTGTTAAAGAAATGATCGGCAATTTGTGAAATTATATCCCAACTACAGAAGAAATGTTGAAGGCATTTCAATTACAAGGTTGCAACATGAGTTTGAAGGTTCACTTCTTACATTCGCATGTGGACTATTTTCGGGAAAACTTAGGGGAAGTAAGTGAAGAACAAGGGGAAAGGTTCCATCAGGACATCAAGGAAATGGAACGTAGGTATCAGGGCAAATGGAACGTAAACATGATGGCTGACTATTGTTGGATGCTGCAGCGTGAATCATCTGAAGAGTCCTACACCCGGAAACGAACATGGAGAAATTTTCAAGGAAAAAAAACGTTTTCATAAAAATAATAACTAAATATGCCACTGTTAACTCTGAAGCTGTTATTTCTACTCATTTATGTATTTTGTACAGTAAACAACATTGAAATAAATAAAAGATCATGAAAACTCTTATTCGCCAATTCTGTTTTCTTTTAATGGTAGTACCTCTGCCCTTACTTGAGATTGAACAAATTCCTTACGTGATAGAAAAAAACTGACCTCATGTTCGGCTTCAGCACACAAAAAACATGAAGATTGACCAAAATCATATTATAAACCTGTGTTATAAAAAGTAGCCAACATTGTCCTTCGTTAGTTCAGCGAGGTCAAAGTTTATTTTGTTTTGTTTAAATTACTTTTTGTTATGGTGATAGTGAAAAAATCGATTTAGATGGATATATCCTTTTTCAGTTACACAAATCTTGGAAAAAAATTCTGTTTACATTTGTGGATGTTTTTCTGTCAGTGGTTATGGCCAGAAGCTAAACTAATCAACCGGTTAGTTACGTTTGTCCATTTCCTTTATGTTCGCAATGAAGAGAAAAAGCTTTTTTCGGTTGTATTAAACGATAACATACACTTTGAAGAGTGAGGAAAGTGTTCATTGCATTATAATATCATTGCATTCGTTAATATTTAGAATTTATTAAGCCGCCTAGTGGATAGCGTACTAGGCTTTCACCCCGAGGACCCGGGTTCGATTCCCCGCCAGGGCTTGGCATTTTCATACGCTATAAATCATCCCACCGTCTGCATTAGCCCAAGTGTGTACAATAGTCAGACGTTAAACACCAAAAAAAAAAATAAAATTTATTAAAAAAGAAAATGCTACTATTTCGTGCACTTGCTCAACTAAAGGTATTTTTTAAATTAAATTAAAACGACTGTTAAAGAAATGATCGGCAATTTGTGAAATTATATCTGAAGAAATGTTGTTAACTAAGGTTTAAACTCATCCTTCATCTAATTATTGATTTAATCATTACATTATTAAATTATTAAAGCAAGAAAAAATATTATAACGATATCGTGTAACTATCGAGTTTTCACGATTTGTAATGTATATTTCGGTCGCATTTTTGTTTAATATAACACAACTGAATGGGGACTGGTAAACAAAAACCGGGCAATGTTTCAAACACTTGCGTTTTACGGAAGACAATACCAGCGAGAGCCGGTCACCAAAGGATAGGCTAAATGATATGCATAGCTCCCTTTATGTCGACTGGCGTTTGTTAGTGTAACAGCCCCCTGGAGATACTGCGCTATCTCACCACACCATTCAAATTACTGTCTGACCTAACTTGAACTAACCTTTCCGCCATCATTTGTACACAGTACGGGTAATAAAACCGTATTTTGAATGTTTTTCAAGCAGGAGACATTGAATCGTTTCGGTGTTCAATGAAATTGTTAAAAGTAATTTATCGTTTATATGTTGACATCAGATTGAACTGAAACTTGTAGAAATGCAATTTTTATAATTTTTAATATAAGGGCGTTTCACTGTATTCAGGACTTCTTAGCGAACTTCCATTGGGAAAATGAGCTATTGTAACAACCATCATGGTGAAACCCTGACTCGGGACCTTGAAAGAGCGCCGATTCTGACTTCTAAAACACTTTTGAGTGATCTTTTAAATTAATGTATACAAGCAGATGCGTGTATTCTTCTTGTTCTTCTCTTTATTTGTTTCACCCAACTTTGGGGTACACTAAATCAATCGTTTTTTTAATGTACTGTGCCTTCCTCGTAGCCCAGTATTGCTTCATTCGTTGTGATCTTGCTTTTCTTTCTTCGTCAGAGATTTGGATCGTTCGCTTGGATTTGACTTTGCCTTGGAACCGTTGCTTCTTGTCCTTGGTTATTGTTTTGGCTGTTTTGTCCATTAGCATAGTGTCAGTGATTTGTAGTTCTGTCATGTCTTTCTCCGTTTCTCTAAACCAAAGTGGTTTGGCTCTTTTATTGTGAAAGTAGTCAAATATTTTTTTGGTTAGTCTATTTTTGTCCATTCGGAGGACGTGCCCATAAAAATCAATTCTCCTTTTTGTTATTGTGTCTGATAGTGTTTCAGTTTTTTTGGTAAAGAGTTTCATTCCTGATGTGGAGTAATTGGTTGTTACGGAATTTGGGGCCTAAGATTTTTCGTAATATCTTTCTTTCTTTGATCTCCAGCCTTTCAAGTGGGCCCTGGGTTGTGAGAGATAATGTTTCAGCTGCATACTAGGCCACCGAGGCGACTGTATTAATAGGTCCTGATTTTTTTTGTCATTGGTTAGGGGAAATTTTATTATGGTTTTAATTATTATTTTATTGATAGGTTTATTACTTTGTTATTAATAAAATAATTTAAATTTTTTGTTAGGTAACGCAGACTGCCTAATTTTTCATTCTGTTTCGTAGACTGCCTCTGGTCACGGAAAAGCAAATCAGTATCGGCATATTTGTTATATTCTTCACTTTTAGGCTGGTCACGTTTATTGCAGGTCTAAATATGTTGAAAGTTGCTTGTTTGTACAAAATTCTCCGTGCAAACAGCAGTAGTACCCTTCGTACCTTTATGGCGCATGTAGGCGTGCACTGTTACCGCTGTAGTATCCATAGTCGCAATGTAAAAAAAAAAATAATAATTTACGTTGGTAACATTGACTGACATAACATACGACTGTATATAACATCTTTTAACATCCATGTTTGTAGTTCTGACAACAGATATTAGTCGGTTTCGTTGTTCCCGTTGCAATTAAACTGAGTCGCCTCTAAAAATGAACGCACAGATAAACAAACTTGCAAGCGCTTCCGGCGATCAGATATATCGCGTTGCTTTCATAAAGCAAATGTTACAAATACACGGCACGAATTTTATCGAATTCAATTATTTATGAAAACAATGACAGTCCGGCGGTATCGACGGAAAAGGCGGAAAATCGTCTTGATTTATATAAACCGTTTCGTTACACGAGTCCAATCCTGTGCGCCAAATTAAAACCAAAATATATGTACGGCCAGGTAGTAAATGAACCCAACGGCGGTCAGGGTTCCGAATTAATCCCGAATCGTAAATTTTTATTTCTTGTTCGCTACTCTTAAGTCAAAGTATTGATTTTTAAATCTGACAAGCCGCTTTGGTAGCCTAGTTGATAGCGTACTGGACTTTCACCCCGAGGACCCGGGTTCGATTCCCAGCCCCCTGACCGGTACCCCTTGGTATTTTCATACGCTATAAATCATCCCATCGTCTGCATTAGCCCAAGTGTGCACGGACGGTAAAAAAAAAAAATGTGACAATTTTACAAAAACAAAATGTAATGAACTTATTTTTAACAAATAAACAGATTTTTCAGATTTTTTTTGATGTTTCGATGTTTTTCAGTTTTTCCGATGTTCGATGTTTTTCAGTTTTTTTCGATGTTCGATGTTTTTCAGTTTTTTTTTTTTGATGTTCGATGTTTTTCAGTTTTTTTCGATGTTCGATGTTTTTCAGTTTTTTTGATGTTCGATGTTTTTCAGTTTTTTTTCGATGTTTCGATATTCGATGTTTTTCAGTTTTTTCCGATGTTCGATGTTTTTCAGTTTTTTTCCGATGTTCGATGTTTTTCAGTTTTTTTTCAATGTTTCAGTTTCGATGTTCGATGTTTTTCAGTTTTTTTTCAATGTTTCGATGTTCGATGTTTTTCAATTTTTTTTTCTCCGTTTTAAGGAACACAACAAACCATACTTTTAATTCGGGTACTTATTACATGATCCCGTGATCACAAGCCACATTCTAGAAAATCTGTAAATTAATTAAATCAGCGCGCGCGCGCGCACACACACACACACACACACACACACACACACACACACACACACACAAGTAAAAACCACTGTTTAGGGTTTATAGGGACATAAAACTGATAGATCATTAAAAAACTAAAAAAAAGTTTTTCTTAATAATCACCAGACTTTTATTTTGACTTCGTGTTCTGAGAAAAAAAGCATGTTTGCCAACTTGATAAACGTTAATCATCGTATGCATCAGCCAACACAAGCGGGCTCCATCAACAAGTGTATCCCGACAAATGGGTTCAGCTTAATACAAAACTGCCGTAACGGTTTGTGATCAATGCAAAGCCAATTGTGCAAATGTCAGTCTCAGTAGGGCTGATTATCTGATCGAATAATCCAGGATCAGCTGTAGCCGCCGATAGCTCCGTGTGACGTGTTAAGCGAACAGAATGTTACGACTAGTTTACGTGTTCGCTTGTAACCAGTGTATATGATTTGAAAACAACTTTAGAGTTCGAAAGTAAATTGGAAATTATTGAGACAATTTCGATTGTTTGGATTTTAATTTTTCAATTACGATATATTTTTTTTTTTATTTTAATTCGAAGAGCACATAGAGGCTATTATCGCCTCCCTAAATGTAAGTGTGAGTGTAAAGTTTTAAAGTCGTAAGTGTAGTGTTGTAAGTTTAAGACTAGGGTACCTCGAGGGACGTCTAAATCCTCTCAATAGGTGCAGCTAGTCTGCACCCCTTGCGGGGAATTACGATATAATTGAACGTAACATTGTTTGCAATATTTAAATTCTGGATTTTTTTTGTAGGTTTTAATATTGTTAATTAAATGGGGTCTGATTAATACAGGGTGCGGCATTTTTGAAAAGGCTGTGAAAGGCTAGAAAATGGGATGGGTTAGTTGTTCAAGGTTATCGTTGTGTTCCCCATCTCAAAGCGTTTCAGTAGCCGTGGAACAGTGGTCATTTTTTAATTATTTTAAGGCGTAATGCTCATTAAGGCTATTATCGCCTCCTTAAATGTGTGTGAGTGTAAAGTGTTAAAGTCGTAAGTGTGTGTGTGTTAGACTCGGGCACCTCGAGGGACGTCTAAATCCTCTCAATGGGTGAGCTAGTCTGCACCCGCTCTGACGAACATTGGTCAAAGCTACAACGATCGTTTGCCGTGAAAGCAAAGCAGTAGCTGTGCAGCATACCCGACCTCACTCCATTCGATTTTCTCTTGAGAGGTACCTGAAGAGTAAAGTTTATGACGAACGACCTCGTACAGTTGAAGAACTGAAGGCAGGAATCCGCCTGCAAATTTAGAAGAAATCCTCAGCTTATGTTCCGTGATGTGGACAACTTCAGAAATCGCCTGCAAGAATGCATTATCGGGGACACCATCTTCCGATGTTAATTTTAAACAATGAATAATTACGTTTATGTTTCTTAAATGCTTTTTATTGTAAAATAAAATGATAGCAGTAAAATTTTGGAAAAATTATTTTCACAGCTTTTTCAAAAATGCCGGATTGCCTGCCGCACCCTCTACGCACAAGTGCACGTTTCAAATTAAAATAATCTGCTACGTAACAAAACACCATTTTGTCATATTTTTTGTTATTTTCAGAACGTTCACACCGCCATAAATATCCCACCTTTTTGGTAGCGCGCTCTATTGTTCGAAACGCGTCGCATATATTTGCACCGTAACAATGCAACGAGCGCGGCAGGATACAGCGGCTTGCCGGGCAGGATTTACAGCGGGTCCTTCGATCCTCGGCCAGGAATAAATTCCGCTAAATTTGGTAATAACTGGGCACGGCGTCGGATTAGCGGCGCTCTGACTTTAGTGGCCCCTTGTAAAGGAAAAGGCTGTACACTCGGTGGCTGGTTTTTTTGAACAGGAAGTTCAACTCTTCGTATTGTGTTTTTAGATTTACTTTTAACGTTTTGTTGGATCGTGAACGTGTCGAGGTGCTACGTCATGCGGAGTTATGTTCGTTGCAGTTCTGATATCGTGCTGTTATGGAACGTATTCTTGGAACATTTTTGTGTGGTTGTGACTTTTTGTAGGTCGGTTCTGATATCGTGCTGTTATGGAACGTATTCTTGGAACATTTTTGTGTGGTTGTGGCTTTTTGTAGGTCGGTTCTGATATCGTGCTGTTATGGAGCATATTCGTGGAACATTTTTGTGTGGTTGTGACTTTTTGTAGGTCGGTTCTGATATCGTGCTGTTATGGAACGTATTCTTGGAACATTTTTGTGTTGTTGTGGCTTTTTGTAGGTCGGTTCTGATATCGTGCTGTTATGGAGCATATTCGTGGAACATTTTTGTGTGGTTGTGACTTTTTGTAGGTCGGTTCTGATATCGTGCTGTTATGGAGCATATTCGTGGAACATTTTTGTGTTGTTGTGACTTTTTGTAGGTCGGTTCTGATATCGTGCTGTTATGGAGCATATTCGTGGAACATTTTTGTGTGGTTGTGACTTTTGTAGGTCGGTTCTGATATCGTGCTGTTATGGAGCATATTCTTGGAACATTTTTGTGTGGTTGTGGCTTTTTGTAGGTCGGTTCTGATATCGTGCTGTTATGGAGCATATTCGTGGAACATTTTTGTGTGGTTGTGACTTTTTGTAGGTCGGTTCTGATATCGTGCTGTTATGGAGCATATTCGTGGAACATTTTTGTGTTGTTGTGACTTTTTGTAGGTCGGTTCTGATATCGTACTGTTTTGGAGCATATTCGTGGAACATTTTTGTGTTGTTGTGACTTTTTGTAGGTCGGTTCTGATATCGTGCTGTTTTGGAGCATATTCGTGGAACATTTTTGCGTGGTTGTGACTTTTTGTAGGTCGGTTCTGATATCGTGCTTTTATGGAGCATATTCGTGGAACATTTTTGTGTGGTTGTGACTTTTTGTAGGTCGGTTCTGATATCGTGCTGTTATGGAACATATTCGTGGAACATTTTTGCGTGGTTGTGGCTTTTTGTAGGTCGGTTCTGATATTGTGCTGTTATGGAACATATTCGTGGAACATTGTTGTGTGGTTGTGACTTTTTGTAGGTCCGTTAGAGTGAACATCAACGTAATGAACACAGATTGTATAAATAGAAACGTATAAATTGAGTAATACGCTGATTGTTTAAAACGGTTTTATTCAAATAGAATTAAAAATCCATATTGTCTCCTACAAAATATCTTCCTTGGGCAACTACACAGCGCTGGATTTGAATGTTTTTGGCCAGAAAAATGTTCCTGTGTATCCTCAGCGTTCTTATTCGTCCTTATGATTTCTTCCTCGTCTCGAGACTGAAACATCTTCTCAAGCGACATCAGCAACATCCAAAAAGGCTGTAACCGACTAGATGGTTATTCCAGCACTGCTGTGACGAGTGGAAGTACAGACAGCCTTTTGAATGTTCCCGAGTGTTCCTAAATTGACTTTTTTGAGATGATTTTTCAGTCACGGGAAGAGGAAGAAATTATAAGGACTCAAGGAACCTCGGGAATGTTTTTCCTGGCCAACAACTCGTCGACTGAAATCGCTGTGTCGCGGCGCGTTCCCCCCGTCGTTCTTGAGTGCTCTTACGCGCGTCACGTGACCCTTTTTGGTGAAGTCTTCCAAGAAACTGTTCGGCCTTGAGGTACTAACTCTTTATGGACTATTTTCTGGATATCGTAAATATTAATCAGCATATATTTGATCTCCGACTTGCTCACTTTTTTTGAGTGTCTGTTGCTCACTATTTGGGCAGCTTGAAGTGTAAATTCCGTGCTCTGGCGCTTGGTTTCCAGGTCGTATTGGAATACCCAGCACTCGCCACTAGTAATAATAGAAAGTGGGTACAATTTTCAATTGATTCAACAAAAAAAAATCAAGGCACCTTCCCTTCTGGTATTAATTTGCCCTTTCGAAAGGTTTTTTGGAAGCATTTTTGCGCAGATTTTTTCCTCCCCAATTCATTGGTGAACTGAGGTGTGAATCAAATTCAACTCTTCCCCTATCATTTGACCGTCAACCAACAATGTAAACGCACAAGATCACGGATTCTGTCGACATTTCGTCAGTTCTTGAAGAAGAAGGCCCTCCGCTGCGTGGTTCAACTTCAGTTGAATCTGTTCCTTCTATTCCGCCTTAAACCGCCGAATAACCTGATCCCTGGACAAAACACTGTCTCCGTAAAATTTTCCGTTCCACTGTGCCCAAGTCCGAAACAAAACTATATAGCACAACACAACGGTACTCGATATTGTTGTCGCTCATTTTTAGATCGCATTAGAAACAAAGTGATTCACGAAACCAGATGACACTAGCAACCACAAACTCGTACTGTACGCGAATCACGTGTTCATCTGCCGCCAATCAAAGTGTTACACTTTTTTTGCAGATTCAATTTCACCATTGTAATTATCGTTAAAATAAACACGAATCAGCATTTTATATTATGTTTTCTGTGTGTTTCGAAGGTTTAAATGCAAATACATGCATGTTTTAATATTGTATACGATGATATTAGCAGATTTTCAAAAAAGTACGATTAAAAAAATTCTGCGTATTTGTTCCCATCACGTCAGCTAGAAAGGTGTTTGCCGCCGTTATTGTTTTTGTTTTGTACATCTGCAAAAAATTACGGTCTAATAATGAAGTTAGGTGGTATAACGTTATCTTTGCGCTGCTACTTCGATATTAGGTGTCTTAGTTCATGAAATCTACTTGAAATAGAGCATTTTACTACTTAAATGTGCCCATTATTGATTTAATAATGGTTGCTATGGTAACAGTATAATAATTGGAAAAGTAAAATGTTTTTAACCGACCTCTTTGTGTGTGTGTGTGTGTGTGTGTGTGTGTGTGTGTGTGTGTGTGTGTGTGTGTGTGTGTGTGTGTGTGTGTGTGTGTGTGTGTGTGTGTGTGTGTGTGTGTGTGTGTGTGTGTGTGTGTGTGTGTGTGTGTGTGTGTGTGTGTGTGTGTGTGTGTGTGTGTGTGTGTGTGTGTGTGTGTGTGTGTGTGTGTGTGTGTGTGTGTGTGTGTGTGTGTGTGTGTGTGTGTGTGTGTGTGTGTGTGTGTGTGTGTGTGTGTGTGTGTGTGTGTGTGTGTGTGTGTGTGTGTGTGTGTGTGTGTGTGTGTGTGTGTGTGTGTGTGTGTGTGTGTGTGTGTGTGTGTGTGTGTGTGTGTGTGTGTGTGTGTGTGTGTGTGTGTGTGTGTGTGTGTGTGTGTGTGTGTGTGTGTGTGTGTGTGTGTGTGTGTGTGTGTGTGTGTGTGTGTGTGTGTGTGTGTGTGTGTGTGTGTGTGTGTGTGTGTGTGTGTGTGTGTGTGTGTGTGTGTGTGTGTGTGTGTGTGTGTGTGTGTGTGTGTGTGTGTGTGTGTGTGTGTGTGTGTGTGTGTGTGTGTGTGTGTGTGTGTGTGTGTGTGTGTGTGTGTGTGTGTGTGTGTGTGTGTGTGTGTGTGTGTGTGTGTGTGTGTGTGTGTGTGTGTGTGTGTGTGTGTGTGTGTGTGTGTGTGTGTGTGTGTGTGTGTGTGTGTGTGTGTGTGTGTGTGTGTGTGTGTGTGTGTGTGTGTGTGTGTGTGTGTGTGTGTGTGTGTGTGTGTGTGTGTGTGTGTGTGTGTGTGTGTGTGTGTGTGTGTGTGTGTGTGTGTGTGTGTGTGTGTGTGTGTGTGTGTGTGTGTGTGTGTGTGTGTGTGTGTGTGTGTGTGTGTGTGTGTGTGTGTGTGTGTGTGTGTGTGTGTGTGTGTGTGTGTGTGTGTGTGTGTGTGTGTGTGTGTGTGTGTGTGTGTGTGTGTGTGTGTGTGTGTGTGTGTGTGTGTGTGTGTGTGTGTGTGTGTGTGTGTGTGTGTGTGTGTGTGTGTGTGTGTGTGTGTGTGTGTGTGTGTGTGTGTGTGTGTGTGTGTGTGTGTGTGTGTGTGTGTGTGTGTGTGTGTGTGTGTGTGTGTGTGTGTGTGTGTGTACGTACGTACGTGTGTACACAAACTAAACAAGTTTGTACAGAAAATAATGTTACCTTTTTTGAAAACAACTTATTTATTATTATTTTTGAAAACCTGTTTTTTATTATCTTTTTAAGTCAGGAATTCAACTAAAGTTGGGGCTTGTTAGTGCTATTTTACAAAGAAAACGTGACAAAAATTTCTATTTACAAATTGGTAGCGCAAAGAAAACAGAACTAGACGAGGTGCGCTAGGAATACAAAATATCGTACCGTAATGTATGTATATTCCGCCACTGGTTTTCTGTATGCATTAGCAGCGGTGGGAGAAAAGTTCTGTTAATTCAATTCATCTCGTATGTGCAGTGTTGCATACCATAGTCAAATGTACAATATGTCTGTTGGAATAATTTTGTTTTCGCTAAATAACTTTAGCGTAAAACAATTTGTTTTGTACTGAATAACTTTTCTCTGGACGTACGTTATTTTGTTTGCCGTAGATATTCTTTATTACACCCAAACATAAAATAATTTTGTTTGCGATAAATAAAGTTTCTAACGCCCGACATCAGAAGTCCGTTAATGACTTTATTCACATCGTACTTTAAGTGATATTTTTTACACCTGGTGTTTGAAGAAATATGTTTGTAATTTACTGTAGGCTTACACACTGACTTTAGACCAAACATATTTTAGCTTGCTTTGAATAACTTGTATTACAATAAATCAATAATTCAATTTCTTTGCTAATAAGAACATTTACTACACATTCTGGTAATTTTTATTTTAACCTAATAAATGTATTAAACTTTTACATCTGTCTAAAATAATTTCGTTTATAATTAGTAACTTCTGTTTTACTGGCCATACAATTATTTTGTTCGGATTAACTTTTAATTACACTAGTAGTTAAAAAACAATTTCATTTACAATGCGTATTCTAACTTCAACTGACTGTAAAACAATTTGGTTTGCAATGCACTTTCTAACTTTAACAATAACTGACTGTAAAACAATTTGGTTTGCAATGCATATTCTAACGTTAACCATAACTGACTGTAAAACAAAGTGGTTTGCAATGCATATTCTAACGTTAACCATAACTGACTGTAAAACAACGTGGTTTGCAATGCACTTTCTAACGTTAACCATAACTGACTGTAAAACAATTTGATTTGCAATGCACTTTCTAACTTTAACAATAACTGACTGTAAAACAATTTGGTTTGCAATGCACATTCTAACTTTAAAACAATAACTGACTGTAAAACAATTTGGTTTGCAATGCACTTTCTAACTTTAACAATAACTGACTGTAAAACAATTTGGTTTGCAATGCACATTCTAACTTTAACAATAACTGACTGTAAAACAATTTGGTTTGCAATGCACTTTCTAACTTTAACAATAACTGACTGTAAAACAATTTGGTTTGCAATACACATTCTAACTTTAACAATAACTGACTGTAAAACTACTTGGTTTGCAGTGCATATTCTAACATTAACAATAACTGACTGTAAAACAATTTGGTTTGCAATGCACATTCTAACTTTAACAATAACTGACTGTAAAACTACTTGGTTTGCAGTGCATATTCTAACATTAACAATAACTGACTGTAAAACAATGTGGTTTGCAATGCACATTCTAACATTAACAATAACTGACTGTAAAACCAATGTGGTTTGCAATGCATATTCTAACGTTAACCATAACTGACTGTAAAACAATGTGGTTTGCAATGCATATTCTAACATTAACAATAACTGACTGTAAAACTATTTGGTTTGCAATACATATTCTAACTTTAACAATAACTGACTGTAAAACAATGTAGTTTGCAATGCACATTCTAACATTAACAATAACTGACTGTAGATCAATATGGTTTGCAAAACACATTCTAACTTTAACAATAACTGACTGTAAAATAATGTGGTTTGCAATGCATATTCTAACATTAACTATAACTGACTGTAAAACAATGTGGTTTGCAATGCATATTCTAACATTAACAATAACTGACTGTAGAACAATTTGGTTTGCAATACATATTCTAACTCTTAATTATAACTGACTGTAAAACAATGTGGTTTGCAATGCATATTCTAACATTAACAATAACTGACTGTAAAACAATGTGGTTTGCAATACATATTCTAACTTTAACAATAACTGACTGTAAAACAATGTAGTTTGCAATGCACATTCTAACATTAACAATAACTGACTGTAGATCAATATGGTTTGCAAAACACATTCTAACTTTAACAATAACTGACTGTAAAATAATGTGGTTTGCACTGCATATTCTAACATTAACAATAACTGACTGTAAAACAATGTGGTTTGCAATGCACATTCTAACATTAACAATAACTGACTGTAAAACAATGTGGTTTGCAATGCATATTCTAACATTAACAATAACTGACTGTAAAACAATGTGGTTTGCAACGCATAACTATTGTTACACTGGTCATAATTTAATTTTCCTTGAATAACTTATTATACTGACTACAAAAAAAAAAGATTGTCAATGTAGCCTAAAATTGATTCAGTTTACTTTAAATACACTTTACTACACAGGTTATAAAAAGAGTGTAATTTGTAATGAACAACTTGCAAAATTGAACGGATACCTTCGAAGTCGTATTAATCTTTGCTGTGTGTTAGTTGCTATAATTGTGCAGTATATCACGACGTAGCAGTTCTAAGGATTAGTTGATCAGTGTTGGTGCTATTGAGACTGACAGTTTCACAATTGCTTTGCATCACCAGTTTAATTACACCACTCAAGCGAATAAGGCAAACACGGAATTAGTTAAAATAATAAGTGAACAAAGTTAATTTCTAAATATATAAAGATATACGACATTAAGATCTTTTGTTTTCGAAACGACATTATCTGGACTTTTAATTTTTGTACTAAACCACTCAGTATTATAACTGTGAACGTTTTCAAAAGTAAAAGTTATAGGAAGGTTTTGCTTTTTTTTAGTGACTGCCCATCTTGACATGGGACCATAAAATGAGCCGTGTGATTTGAACGATTTCTGAGAGATCGTTAAAGTGTGAGTGTGTGTGTGTGTTTTAGCACTCTAACATTCACAATTTTTGTCTAATTTGATTAAAACTGGGACAAAAGTCCATCAACAGTTTCAAAATGGCGGTTAAAACTGATTCGTCTCTTTAAAAAAATCCGATCTGCATTGTAATCGATGAAAAAATTCGCTTAAATTAGCGTTTTGAATTTTTAAAATTCATTGTAAATAAGCAAAATTAATTTTTTTATGCCGTCACGGTTCATTATCGTATTTTCAAGTATAAACTGCTGATTTGTGCTGATCCGTAGCTGATTATCACGGTGAAATCAGGTGTTCAAATGGTCGTTAGATAAAAAAGCTAATGGTAGAAATTCGCTGCAGTCTCGTCAGCGAGAGCGATGCGTGCAGCTATTATATATGTATTCTTACGTGATCTATACCAAAAGTAGTAGGACAGATCTTCTGTAGCGCGAGCGGAGCTGTGGAGAGGGGTTTGGTTGGCTGGGCGAGATGAAGGGGACACAGCAACAGAGAAGCACCGCCGCAGTTGTCTACGGGCTTTGGTTGAGTATAGACAATGGTAAAACGTGTTTTTTGTCGTCGATGCAAAAAATGAGTCAAAATATCTCGAGCAGCGATATTCGATAAATCTGTGTGTAAGACTCGAAAATCGGCAACCGAGGCCTTAGAAATGGTTGTCGGCTTACGGAGATACTGTAATGAGCCGCTTCAGTGTTTTTTAATGGCGCAAACTGTTTAAAGAAGGTAGGGCGCGTTGAAGACGACGATCGAATCGGACGCCGACAACAATGTGGCCAAAGTGAGAGAACTGCGGAGTGCAAGTGCTAATACGCTTGCGAGACCGTCTGACCAGCCATCTCCGACAACTGGACACCGCATCACGACAATGCGCCTTGCCATGGCGCGCTCGTCGTGAGGCAACTGTTGGCCCGATTCGGTCTGGCTCCACCTGACTTTTTTTTTACTCCCATAAAAAGACAGCTGAAGGGACATCTGTTTGACTCGACTCAGGACGTTCAAGCAGCATCGACGAGGGCTGTCAACAGCATCCTTGAAGCTGACTTCCAGAAGGCGTACTGTGAATGGCAGCAGCGTTATTCTAAGTGTGTAGCTGCCCAAGGGTGCTGTTTCGAAGAATATTAAGGAATTGTAAACGTACCTTTAATATTTTTTTTTTAAATCAGTCCTACTACTTTTGGTACAGACCCTGTATGTATAGCGTGGAATTAAAGAGCGGACTGAGTGCCAAAATGTTACTTCCGAGAAAAGCAACAAAAAACTGTTTCAAATTAAAACTAAAATATATTGTTTAAAACAGTGTTAGTAGTTCTCGAAACATAATTGTGTAAAGTGATGTTAGTATTTCTTGAAATATAATTGTATAAAACGGTGTTAGTACTTCTTGAAATATAATTGTGTAAAACAGTGTTTGTACTTCTCGGAACATAATTGTGTAAAGCAGTTTATTACTTCTCATAATTGTGTAAAACGGCACTTCTCTAAATATAATTGTATAAAACAGTGTTAGTACTTCTCGGAACATAATTGTGTAAAATGTGTTAGTACTTCTTGAAACATAATTGCGTAAAACAGTGTTAGTACTTCTCGAAACATAATTGTGTAAAATGGTGTTAGTACTTCTTGAAACATAATTGCGTAAAACAGTGTTAGTACTTCTCGAAACATAATTGCTTAAAACAGTGTTAGTACTTCTTGAAACATAATTGGGTAAAACGGTACGTCTCTAAATATAATTGTATAAAACAGTGTTAGTACTTCTCGGAACATAATTGTGTAAAATGGTGTTAGTACTTCTTGAAACATAATTGCGTAAAACAGTGTTAGTACTTCTCGAAACGTAATTGTGTAAAATGGTGTTAGTAGTTCTCGAAACATAATTGCTTAAAACAGTGTTAGTACTTCTCGGAACCTAATTGCTTAAAACAGTGTTAGTACTTCTCGAAACATAATTGTGTAAAATGGTGTTAGTACTTCTTGAAACATAATTGTGTAAAACGGTATTAGTATTTCTCTAAATGTAATTGCGTAAAACAGTGTTAATACTTCTCGAAACATAATTGCGTAAAACAGTGTTAGTACTTCTCTAAACATAATTGCGTAAAACAGTGTTAGTACTTCTCGAAACATAATTGCGTAAACAGTGTTAGTACTTCTCGAAACATAATTGCGTAAACAGTGTTAGTACTTCTCGAAACATAATTGCGTAAACAGTGTTAGTACTTCTCGAAACATAATTGTGTAAAACAGTGTTATTACTTCTCGAAACATAATTGCGTAAACAGTGTTAGTACTTCTCGAAACATAATTGTGTAAACAGTGTTATTACTTCTCGAAACATAATTGTGTAAAACAGTGTTAATACTTCTCGAAACATAATTGTGTAAAACAAATTTAAATCAACCAATAATTGCATAAAAATCTAATTTCACAAGTTTTTGAAATGGATATATTACACTGTATATTACAGTATATATTACACTGTCAGAGGTATTTGTCAAATATTTGATGAAACGTTGACCAAATATCTTGTTCAAATATTTGTCAAAGTTGTATCGAAGAAAACATGTCACACTCGTTAGATTTCTTTGATCAGCTGGGTCATTAACTAGATATATTTTGAGGTTATGTTCACTCAAGTGCATCGTATAATGTGGATTTGTTTGTTATACTGCTGCATTAAGCGCTTATCTTAGCTATGGCGCTACTAAGTAAAAAGAGAAGGAAACGATTACTGTATTTGGAAGATCGTGATTCAAATAGATATTTTTAAGAATGATAATATTTTAAATCTTGGTTTCTGTAAGCATTACTGTGAATATTCCACAAACACTCTTCTTTTTCTTATTGTAGAATTAATGTTTTTACTGCTTCAAAAGTCCGTGACAATTTCGCCATCGTTTTAAAATACGTTTAAAGAAAGGAACAATGCGACACAAATAGGAAATTACAAAATTTTTAGGTTATACCTACGTATTTTGAAAATTTTTGTCGAAGATTTTTCAGTTTGATATGGGGTTCATCAAAGATCTCCGATCAAAGAAATTTTACGTTTCTTCGATAGTGTAATACGCCTCTTATGTGAAATATTATTTTATTTAAAATAAACGTTTTTAAAATTGCTATTTTTAAATAATTTTTAAATCCGCAGAGTAATTTAACATCTAGGTAATAGTCAGTAGGTAATAGCAATCAATAGTCAGTAGGTAATAGCAATCAATAGTCAGTAGCAATCAATAGTCAGTAGGTAATAGCAATCAATAGCCAGTAGGTAATAGCAATCAATAGTCAGTAGGTAATAGCAATCAATAGTCAGTAGGTAATAGCAATCAATAGCCAGTAGGTAATAGCAATCAATAGTCAGTAGGTAATAGCGATCAATAGTCAGTAGGTAATAGCAATCAATAGCCAGTAGGTAATAGCGATCAATAGCCAGTAGGTAATAGCAATCAATAGCCAGTAGGTAATAGCAATCAATAGTCAGTAGTAATAGCAATCAAGTAGGTAATAGCAGTAAGGTAATAGCAATCAATAGCCAGTAGGTAATAGCAATCAATAGCCAGTAGGTAATAGCAATCAATAGTCAGTAGTAGTAATAGCAATCAATAGTCCAGTAGTAGGTAATAGCAATCAATCAATAGTCAGTAGGTAATAGCAATCAGTAGGTAATAGCAATCAATAGTCAGTAGGTAATAGCAATCAATAGCCAGTAGGTAGTCAATAGGTAGGTGCAATCAATAGTCAGTAGGTAATAGCAGTCCAGTAGGTAATAGCAATCAATAGTCAGTAGGTAATAGCAATCAATAGCCAGTAGGTAATAGCAATCAATAGTCAATAGCCAGTAGGTAATAGCAATCAATAGCCGTAGCCAGTAGGTAATAGCAATCAATAGCCAGTAGGTAATAGCAATCAATAGCCAGTAGGTAATAGCAATCAATAGCCAGTAGGTAATAGCAATCAATAGCCAGTAGGTAATAGCAATCAATAGCCAGTAGGTAATAGCAATCAATAGCCAGTAGGTAATAGCAATCAATAGCCAGTAGGTAATAGCAATCAATAGCAATAATAGCAATCAATAGCCAGTAGTAATAGCAATCAATAGCCAGTAGGTAATAGCAATCAATAGCCAGTAGGTAATAGGCCAGTAATAGCAATCAATAGCCAGTAGGTAATAGCAATCAATAGCCAGTAGGTAATAGCAATCAATAGCCAGTAGGTAATAGCAATCAATAGCCAGTAGGTAATAGCATAGCAATCAAGCAATAGTCAGTAGGTAATAATCAATCAATAGCCAGTAGGTAATAGCAATCAATAGCCAGTAGGTAATAGCAATCAATAGTCAGTAGGTAATAGCAATCAATAGTCAGTAGGTAATAGCAATCAATAGCCAGTAGGTATCAATAGTAGTAATAGCAATCAATAGCCAGTAGGTAATAGCAATCAATAGCCAGTAGGTAATAGCAATCAATAGCCAGTAGGTAATAGCCAGTAGGTAGCCAGTAGGTAATAGCAATCAATAGCCAGTAGGTAATAGCAATCAATAGCCAGTAGAATAGCAATCAATAGTCAGTAGGTAATAGCAATCAATAGTCAGTAGGTAATAGCAATCAATAGTCAGTAGGTAATAGCAATCAATAGTCAGTAGGTAATAGCAATCAATAGTCAGTAGGTAATAGCAATCAATAGTCAGTAGGTAATAGCAATCAATAGTCAGTAGGTAATAGCAATCAATAGTCAGTAGGTAATAGCAATCAATAGTCAGTAGGTAATAGCAATCAATAGTCAGTCAATAGCCAGTAGGTAATAGCAATCAATAGTCAGTAGGTAATAGCAATCAATAGTCAGTAGGTAATAGCAATCAATAGTCAGTAGGTAATAGCAATCAATAGTCAGTAGGTAATAGCAATCAGCAGTATCAATAGTCCAGTAGGTAATAGCAATCAATAGTCAGTAGGTAATAGCAATCAATAGTCAGTAGGTAATAGCAATCAATAGTCAGTAGGTAATAGCAATCAATAGTCAGTAGGTAATAGCAATCAATAGCCAGTAGGTAATAGCAATCAATAGCCAGTAGGTAATAGCAATCAATAGCCAGTAGGTAATAGCAATCAATAGTCAGTAGGTAATAGCAATCAATAGTCAGTAGGTAATAGCAATCAATAGTCAGTAGGTAATAGCAATCAATAGCCAGTAGGTAATAGCAATCAATAGTCAGTAGGTAATAGCAATCAATAGTCAGTAGGTAATAGCAATCAATAGCCAGTAGGTAAGCAATCAATAGCAGTAGGTAATAGCAATCAATAGCCAGTAGGTAATAGCAATCAATAGTCAGTAGGTAATAGCAATCAATAGTCAGTAGGTAATAGCAATCAATAGTCAGTAGGTAATAGCAATCAATAGCCAGTAGGTAATAGCAATCAATAGCCAGTAGGTAATAGCAATCAATAGTCAGTAGGTAATAGCAATCAATAGTCAGTAGGTAATAGCAATCAAAATTTTACGAGAAACAATTTTTTTATGGCAACAACGTACAAAATAAAACACAATTTCACAGAATATTTACGATATCAGTTCATTGTCTTTGTTCTCTTCTGTTGGTTAAAGGATCTTTTTTTATTGCCTTCTTTCTTCTCTCCTTTAAGTGTGCTTGTACAGTCCGAATGTTTAAGGGGCACAATAATACATTAACTAACCAAGATGTTACTTAGAACCTTGTAGACTAGCCTGCACACAATCAGCATTAAAAGCCACGACTTATAAGACCACAGACAAAGTGTTATTAAGTTTCAGCGACAATAGAAAACACTTTTTTTTTGTAGTAGCCTTTGTTTTGTTAACACTGGAATGTGCCCAGAGCTTTACTCTTTTGTCTCTTCCTGCAATAACAGTCGAAATACGAGTTGTTTATCTAAAGTCTCCAGATTTATACACTTTACAGTTGAAAAGTTCAGTTTTACGTTTTGTTTAGTTGGCAATAAAATTAATTGACCGTACTAGTACCTGGCGTTGTTTGTTTGTAAATATATTTTGTTGTCTGTTGATTGTAAAAGCTGTTAATCACCGAGCGGACGTTTCTCCCGTTACACAATTTAGTTTGGACGTGCAATATAACATTTTACTTCCGAGTTCATTTCATAAGAAAATTCTCTTACGGCTAGTACAAGTGGTTATTGTACAACAATGATGGTTTAGGTGTAACCAGTTAAGATTACAATAAATTAAAATTTAGTTTGTTTTCGATTACGAGATCAACGTACTCCAACTGTTACCCGTGTGTTCCGAACCCAGGACTTACGTGAACCAATCGTGACCGGTAGAACACGTTTGGAAGGATAGGTTTTTCCGTAATGCTGTTGCTAGAAGAAACATTACTTGCGTTTCGTTAAAATTTCTCCCAGCATCACCTCGCGTCTTTGACTTAAAAAATGTATCAGACAACGGAGACATGTCCGTATTCCTACTTTAAATAAATGAAGCTGTATTGTAAGCAAATATTAACTCTGATTATATTCGTGAATTTTTTTTTTTTTTTTTTTTGGTGTTTGACGTTTGGCTATTGTGCACACTTGGGCTAATGCAGACGATGGGATGAGTTATAGCATATGAAAATGCAATGCCCTGGCCGGGAATCGAACCCGGGTCCTCGGGGTGAAACAGTTACTCTTTTTTCTGTTGAGAAAAGAACTTCTGGAGCGGTCGTAATGGTAAAACCCAGATTGTGAAGTGAGCGACGAGATTTTCCTGAGAGCTTCTTATTTTTCTTTTAATAGTCTCTCCTTTCTCTCTCTCTCTCCCCCTCCGTCCACCCATCCATCCATCTATTTATGTACCGTATCTATTTGTTATTCTATCCACGTATCTACCTATTTATCAGTCAGTCTATCTAGGAGTCAATACATGTGTTCATTTATCTATCTATCCTTATACCAGTTCATCCATTTACCTATCTGTTTATCAATAAACACTTTGTTTATCACAAAACATCCATCTATCCATATATATATATATATATATATATATATATATATATTATATTTTTTTTTTTTTTTTTAACGTCCGACTATTGTGCACACTTGGGCTAATGCAGACGATTGGATGATTTATAGTGTATGAAAATGCCAAGCCCTGGCCGGGAATCGAACCCGGGTCCTCGGAGTGAAAGCTCAGTACGCTATCAACTAGGCCACCGAGGCGGCTTTATATATATATATATATATATATATATATATATATATATATATATATCCATCTATTTATGTATCTATCTATTTGTCAGTCTATCCACGTATCTGTCTGTAATGAATCAATCTATCTACCAGTCAATACATCTGTTTAATTATATATCCGTCTATTTATCAATTTATCCATCCATCCATCTATCTATCTGTCAATCAAGTTATCTATTTCTCAATCAGTTTATCAATCAATTTATCCATCCATCTAATATATATATATATATATATATATATATATATATATATATATATGTGTGTGTGTGTGTGTGTGTACGCGCGCGCGTGCGTGGGTTTTATAACTGTAGTGTTCGTAATTTTTATCCGATATGATTCAAAGAACGAAAATCGATTTTGGTAATGGTTTAGACATTGAAAATGCACAGATCCCCCTCATGCTCCCTGTTTGAGCAAGTCAGATCTGATATTAAAACAACCAGCTGTTATAAACTTTTATTGTGTAGGAGTGTTTCGTTACAAGTTCAGTTTATAACAATATACAGTGATCTTGTTATCGAGTTAAAGTTTTTCCTAAACACCTACGTAACGATGCAATAAGTTGATTACCAGAACAGCTGTGTTCAGGTTAAAAGTTGGCGGTACTGCGGCGAACGGTGCTGATTAGGTCACAAAGGGAAACTTTGCTTCGCCGCAAGAATATTAATCCCGATCCTTAATTAAATCTGTCTGTCGGGTCCCGACTGGGAGGTAGGTGTTAGAAACACGGCCACAGAATTACAGTATTATAATACGCGCAGGTCTTACTGCCGCCGGCCATTGTATCTTGTCATACTTTGAACAACTTGAAGTGATTCGGCTTTATGTTTTGTTTGGTTGGCAATGAAACCAAGCCGCGTTGTTTAATGGAGAGTATGTTTTGACCTATTTTTCCTAACCTAACCTAACCTAATCTAGCAATGAAACCAAGCGGCGTTGTTTAATGGAGTGTATGTTTTGACCTATTTTTCCTAACCTAACCTAATCTAGCAATGAAACTAAACCGCGTTGTTTAATGGAGAGTATGTTTTGACCTATTTTTCCTAACCTAACCTAGCAATGAAACCAAGCCGCGTTGTTTAATGGAGAGTTTGTTTTGACCTATTTTTCCTAACCTAACCTAACCTAGCAATGAAACCAAGCCGCGTTGTTTAATGGAGAGTATGTTTTGACCTATTTTTCCTAACCTAACCTAACCTAGCAATGAAACCAAGCCGCGTTGTTTAATGGAGAGTATGTTTTGACCTATTTTTCCTAACCTAACCTAGCAATGAAACCAAGCCGCGTTGTTTAATGGAGTGTATGTTTTGACCTATTTTTCCTAACCTAACCTAACCTAGCAATGAAACCAAGCCGCGTTGTTTAATGAAGAGTATGTTTTGACCTATTTTTCCTAACCTAACCTAATCTAGCAATGAAACCAAGCCGCGTTGTTTAATGAAGAGTATGTTTTGACCTATTTTTCCTAACCTAACCTAATCTAGCAATGAAACCAAGCCGCGTTGTTTAATGAAGAGTATGTTTTGACCTATTTTTCCTAACCTAACCTAACCAACCTAACCTATCCTAACCTAACCTAGCAATGAAACCAAGCCGCGTTGCTCAATGGAGAGTATGTTTTGACCTATTTTTCCTAACCTAACCTAATCTAGCAATGAAACCAAGCCGCGTTGTTTAATGAAGAGTATGTTTTGACCTATTTTTCCTAACCTAACCTAACCAACCTAACCTATCCTAACCTAATCTAGCAATGAAACCAAGCCGCGTTGTTTAATGGAGAGTATGTTTTGACCTATTTTTCCTAACCTAACCTAACCTAGCAATGAAACCAAGCCGCGTTGTTTAATGGAGTGTATGTTTTGACCTATTTTTCCTAACCTAACCTAACCTAGCAATGAAACCAAGCCGCGTTGTTTAATGAAGAGTATGTTTTGACCTATTTTTCCTAACCTAACCTAATCTAGCAATGAAACCAAGCCGCGTTGTTTAATGAAGAGTATGTTTTGACCTATTTTTCCTAACCTAACCTAACCAACCTAACCTATCCTAACCTAACCTAGCAATGAAACCAAGCCGCGTTGCTCAATGGAGAGTATGTTTTGACCTATTTTTCCTAACCTAACCTAACCTAGCAATGAAACCAAGCTGCGTTATTTAATGGAGAGTATGTTTAGACCTATTTTTCCTAACCTAACCTAACCCAGCAATGAAACCAAGCCGCGTTGTTTAATGGAGAGTATGTTTTGACCTATTTTTCCTAACCTAACCTATTTTTCCGTTTAGTGGTCTATTTACTCACCTCTTAAAGGCTACCGCGGTTTTGAAACCTCACTGTTTCATCTTCAGGCTATAAATAACAAAATGTCAAAACGTCATAAAGTTAAACAAAACGTTGACAACACACGTCACAAACACGAAACACAATTACACGATTAAAATACACACGATAGACTTCGGTTCGGCCAAACGATACGTGCAACTCGTTTGTCGTTACATTCCGGACTGCGGAGTCTCCATCAGTAGTAGCGCGCCCGTCAGTGTTATCAGTTACGGTGCGTCTGTCGGTTTGTTATTTATTTAAATCACTTATCCTTACAGCCACGTCTTGTATTAAATTTGATTTAAATATGTTTTATTGTTTTATAAGACAAGTTTGGATACTGGGATCAACAGATGTCAAAAGTAAATAAACATAGAATTTACAATACAATTGTAAAAAGTGTAACCTCATGTGGGTTAGAAGATCTGGAATGAGTAGGAAATTAATTGAACAATATGTTAATTGGGGGCTTGAGGTAAATGTTCAAGGAGGTGAACACAAAACGGAGAACATATGCTTTGGCCGACAGAGCAGGAATCTTCAATTGGAACGCAACACAAGGGGCTTAAAACTTACAAGTATTTGGGAATGACAGTTGCTAGAGATGGATTCTTGAACACAGCGTTAAAAGAACGAAACACTTTTGAAAGAAGAACAATAAGGATACTGAACATCATCATGTGGGATCAACAGATATAAAAAATTAATAAACATAGAATATATAATAAAGTATAATTTCATATGGAAGCAAAGTATGGCCACTGAAACAAAAAACAGAAAAATGTCTTGAAGAAATAGACTACTGGCGAAGAGCTGCAGGTCGGTCGAAACGGGAAACGACAAACAAAATTTAAGAATCCGTGAAATCGTGGATGCGATGCACACCATTGTAGACGACATTAAGACAAAACAACTACGATGGTTTGACCATCGAAAATCGACTACTTAAACAGATTCTAAAATGGAAACCACATGGTCGCAGAAAAACAGGAAGACCGAGACAGCTGGAGAGAAGGACTTGATAAGGAAGTAAGATAGAGGGGATTGCACCAAGATCTGTGGAACGACAGGGAAAATGGAAGCCAGGAATCGGAAGACGCAGGAGGACGTTTTAAGCCTAACAGAGAGGTTTTATTGTTTGATATACTTAGAATCAATTTTAGTAGCTATCAGTTTGGAAATGAATTGTTCAAAGACATTGCATTAAGTCTTCTTGAGGACGGTTGAGACTGGTTCATTGTTTGCCCAGATCAGTTTAAACGAGTAAATTTGTGTGTGTAAACGCAATAATGAAGTTTGGGTTTAACGTGAAACTAAACACTAAAGATTCGTCAAAATCCTCCCCACCATGTCTTTAAGTCTTTGACTTCAAAAGTGTAGCAAACAGCGGTCAGGGTTCATAATCTTACATTCAGTTACTAAACGTTTTAATGTACATTCCTTTTTGCGACCTTGAGATGCGCAGTTGAGAGACGCAGTAGACTGGCCGGAACTCATTTTAACACCGGTAAATTGAAATTGGAGTCAGGCGAAAGAGTTAAACATTTCTAACGAATTTCTTTTGGAAAATGAGCATCTTGAAATGAGCGCCGTTCAATCAAGACATCTATATCAATTTTTGTTATTCTATGTATATTATTTTTACATCAATTTTTCTCTTACGTATATTCCCTTAAAATATTGTATACGTGCTATACACATAAATTTAAAATTTTAACGAGATCCTAAAGGTTCATTTCAAGGTTCCGGTCTGGGTCTTACCATGATGGATACTCCAGTACCTTATTTTCCAACATGAATTCCCTAATTAGCTCATTTCATGAAAATCGCCTGCCAACAACCACTAATATTACGGACTCGTTTGTCCATAAACAAAAACGAACAGTGTTGGATTTATGCCAAAAAACAAAAAAAAATCACCAAGAATATGATTAGTGCATGCCTACTCCACCGCTAGACCACCCCTCTAATGTGATGACAAAAGCTTAACCTTTACAAAAGGGCTTAACACGACCCTCTCTACCCTTCTAATTAAATTATGGCGGGGCTGTTTTCTTCCTTTATTTAAGTAGAGCAATTAACGACTTGTGCTGATTATTGAGTTCAGGAAAACGGCGACAAAGATGGCGGCTGATGTTCCGAACGCTCCGCTCACGGTTTGAGCCGAAGGTGTTAGTCGCTTGAGCCGGCTTTTTTGAAATCAGTATTGGCCAGATTGATCCGCAAACTAATCGACTATTGCAAACACGCGCTTATTAATCAAGTTGTGGAGCTGTAATTAAATTCTCAATTCGATATATTAATCGCAATCGATTGCGTAATTAAGTTACCTAAAATCTGTCTGGTCGGCCTATTCTTTAACTCTTTAGTTGTTGTTCAGAGTCTGTCAAAACATTTACTTCTCGTGGATTGGGAGAATGAGTGGGCAATTACGGATAACAACAAACTGAGGGTAATTAAAAATACTGTTCGTCCTTGGAGGTCGTCAATACGTGCAAGTCGTAGGGAAGAGGTGGTGATCACTCGTTTCCGTATTGGTCATTCCTTGCTAACGCATGGATTTCTGATGGGAGGCGGGGACCCGACCTAAATGCGAGTTCTGTAGGGAAACCTTCACAATAAAACATGTATTGCTCGATTGTGATGATTTCCAAAATATCCGTTTTATGTGTGGTCTGAGTAATTATTTTCAGACGATGTTGGGAAGAGAGTGCCTCGGCCGTTGACCGGGTTCTAGACTTCCTCCGACGTATGAATTTTTTAAAATAAAATTTAATTTATATTTTTGTTATTGTTGTTTTGTTGTTGTTGTAGTGGGGCCCCTTTACAGCCCTGAAAAGATCGTTTATATTTGCTGTTTTGTTTTGTTATTTGTTTGTATTTGTTTTATTTTGTTGTTTAGTTTTAGGGTAGGTTATATTTCTTTAATTTGTCTTGTTATTGTTGTAGGGCCAATTTACAGCCCTACAATAATTTGTGTGTATGTTGTCGTTTTTAGATATATTATTGTTAACTAGTTTTAGTCATATATCTATAACTGTTATTTTGTTTTGTTTATTTTATTCGTTCTTTTATCTTTCTCTTTTGAGTATCGGCAATGATAACCACATCGGTTTTTCGCCGGCAAAAAAAAAAAAAAAAAAAATGAGTTGTCTCCGTGCTGAAAGGAAGGAAAAATAAATTAAATTTGTTAAAAATGTAAGAAATCTTTTAATTAGCTGAAAATTTGCGAGTTAATAATTGTTCAAAAGTTAAACGATATGTTGGATACGCCGAACTCAGGGTAACCGATTAAAATTGTTCAGTAGCGCAATGGTTTCAATGTGCTGAAAGTCTGAGGAAATGGTGAAAATTGTTCAATATTTTTTTTATAAACTGAACTACACGGGATGACACTGGATACAAAACTCCGCTGGAAAGAGCATGTAAAAAAGAAAAAAGAAGTCAAGTAAAATGTATTGGCTCATTGGAAGGAATTCCGAATTGTCAATAAGCAACAAACTACTACTGTAAAAACAAGTGTTACGGCCAGTGCACCACTATGGGGCTGTAGTGACATAATACAAGTCTTCCAGATTAAATTTTGTGGACGATTGTCAACGCCCCGTGGTATGTCAGTAATGACAACCTACACAAAGACCTAGGCATTGAACCTGTTGCAGAAATAATGAAGAAGCTCTCCGTTAAGCATCGTCGACGGTTAGAGCAGCATAAGAATAAGGAGATCGTACAATTGCTGTACCGGAGTGACAACCTAACAACAAGAAGGCTGAAGAGGACCAGTGGACCTCTCAAGCCAGTTAACACATTGGGAATAGTGGTGGGGCAGAAAACACCAAACTGTTAAAAAAAACTGCTTTTCTATAAACGACAAACGAGCTGCTTTTTCAAACGGAAACAAGCAGTTTGATTTGGACTGGTTTATGATTTGTTAAACAAGGAACGGACGTTGCCGCAAGCGCTAAAACTGTATTCCTGCTGTTTGCCTGCTAACTTCTTTCCTGCTAACTGCATTTCTTCTACCTGCTTTTATGCTTTTTCCCTTTATTCCAAAGTTGCTTGTTGCTTGTAGTGAAGTAAGAACTGTTTGGTCAATGTCAACGTTTATCTCTATTTTGTTGCCAGTTGTAGTAACAACCTCTCACATTTTGTAGATACAGAGCCTAATTTTATTTAAACATATTTTTTATATTTATTATTAATCATCAATATTTTTTAATCAACTAAAAATATTCTAAATCGTTTGCATTTCAGTAAATATGCAAAGGACTATTTAATTTTTAAGTAAAAAAAAGAATGCTTCTATTAGAAATTCATCGCATTTTGTAAATATAAAATGGCTTACATAATTACTACGTTTTGATAATGTAATTTAATTATTATTACACTTGTAAGGATTATTTTTATCCTTCCTAAATGCTTTATTCCCAAAAACAGTTAAAGACATGGTGGCAGTGGGAATGAAAAAGTAGTCTTAAAAAACTGAACGTATGTGCTTTATGTTTTAGCTGCTAATACAACTTTGAGTTTTAGTTTTATAAACCTGTTTTTTTCCAACTGTTTTAAAAAGCAGTTTTTTTTCTCAACAAACAGTTGACCTTTTGTAAAAATAGCAGAAACGCCCACGTGTAATTGGGAACAGCTGTCGGGCTGCAAACCCAGCAAACAGTGAAATTACATAGGAAAATAGAATTACTAGATGGGGCATACCTCAGTTGTAATAATGTAAAAATAAAAAAAATAATAATAAACTGACAGTTAGTAGTAATTGTTACAATTCTCCGATAGTTTAGACAAAACTAGTGCAAAACGTTCAAGAGTTAGCGGTAAATTATGTTAAGTGTGTTGTAGTTTTAAAAGATATTTAATAAACATATTTTAAATATACTGAAAATCAGTTGTAGGAGCGAAGCGTCCATTATTTCCGTTTCAACTCGTCCGTTCGGCTTTTGGTTTGTATGCTTGTTTGTTACGCAGTTTTGGCCGAACGCAGTGACCGACTGTTTTGAAATGTAAAAAGCCCGAACGACTTGTGGAAGATTTTTTTCCATTCGCTTCCGTTTCAAGATGGCGGCCTTTGGTTTAACGATGACGAGTGTACGCAGTTTTGTCAAAACGCATTGACCGATTCTTTTGAAATTTGTTACGTAAAAAACTCCGAATATCGATGGGTAATTTTTTCCCATTCGCTTTCGTTTCAAGATGGCGTCCTCTGGTTTAACGATGACGAGTGTACGCAGTTTTGTCAAAACGCATTGACCGATTGTTTTGAAATTTGTTACGTAAAAAACTTCGAATATCGATGGGTAATTTTTTTCTCATTCGCTTACGTTTCAAGATGGCGTCCTCTGGTTTAACGATGACGAGTGTACGCAGTTTTGTCAAAACGCATTGACCGATTCTTTTGAAATTTGTTACGTAAAAAACTCCGAATATCGATTGGTAATTTTTTTCTCATTCGCTTACGTTTCAAGATGGCGGCCTCTGGTTTAACGATGACGAGTGTACGCAGTTTTGTCAAAACGCATTGACCGATTGTTTTGAAATTTGTTACGTAAAAAACTTCGAATATCGATGGGTAATATTTTTCCCATTCGCTTTCGTTTCAAGATGGCGGCCTCTGGTTTAATGATGACGAGTGTACGCAGTTTTGTCAAAACGCATTGACCGATTCTTTTGAAATTTGTTACGTAAAAAACTCCGAATATCGATTGGTAATTTTTTTCTCATTCGCTTACGTTTCAAGATGGCGGCCTCTGGTTTAACGATGACGAGTGTACGCAGTTTTGTCAAAACGCATTGACCGATTCTTTTGAAATTTGTTACGTAAAAAACTCCGAATATCGATTGGTAATTTTTTTCTCATTCGCTTACGTTTCAAGATGGCGGCCTCTGGTTTAACGATGACGAGTGTACGCAGTTTTGTCAAAACGCATTGACCGATTCTTTTGAAATTTGTTACGTAAAAAACTCCGAATATCGATTGGTAATTTTTTCTCATTCGCTTACGTTTCAAGATGGCGGCCTCTGGTTTAACGATGACGAGTGTACGCAGTTTTGTCAAAACGCATTGACCGATTCTTTTGAAATTGGTTACGTAAAAAACTCCGAATATCGATGGGTAATTTTTTTCTCATTCGCTTACGTTTCAAGATGGCGTCCTCTGGTTTAACGATGACGAGTGTACGCAGTTTTGTCAAAACGCATTGACCGATTGTTTTGAAATTTGTTACGTAAAAAACCCCGAATATCGATTGGTAAATTTTTTCCCATTTGCTTTCGTTTCAAGATGGCGTCCTCTGGTTTAACGATGACGAGTGTACGCAGTTTTGTCAAAACGCATTGACCGATTGTTTTGAAATTTGTTACGTAAAAAACCCCGAATATCGATAAGTAAATTTTCTCCCATTCGCTTTCGTTTCAAGATGGCGGCCTCTGGTTTAACGATGACGAGTATACGCAGTTTTGTCAAAACGCATTGACCGATTGTTTTAAAATTTGTTACGTAAAAAACTCCGAATATCGATTGGTAAATTTTTTCTCATTCGCTTACTTTTCAAGATGGCAGCCTCTGGTTTAACGATGACGAGTGTACGCAGTTTTGTCAAAACGCATTGACCGATTGTTTTGAAATTTGTTACGTAAAAAACCTTGAATATCGATGGGTAATTTTTTCCCATTAGCTTTCGTTTCAAGACGGCAGCCTCTGGTGTAACGATGACGTGTTGGTTGTTTCTTATAGTACTGGATGAACGGCAAGACCTGTCGTAATTTTGACCGTTTCGTGTGTAAAGAGCGTAAAATGTCCAATAAAAGTAATCCAGTAACGTTTTTCCTAAATATTTACGGTTACCGGTTACATTGGCGGAAAAGGTTACGCGCGCGACAGAGCGTTGTCGTAGGGCGAGGCCTACTGTTCTTTCAACTACTACTTTAAATTTATCAGAATCTAAATAGAATTTTTTTAAATTTTAAGACGAAGAGCTCATTGAGGCTATTATCTTCTCCTTAAATAATCTTCTCCTTAGAGCCGCCTCGGTGGCCTAGTGGATAGCGTACTAGGCTTTCACCCCGATGATCCGGGTTCGATTCCCGGCGAGGGCTTGGCATTTTCATACGCTATAAATCATCCCACCGTCTGCATTAGCCCAAGTGTGCACAATAGTCGGACGTTAAAAAAAAAAATTCTCCTTAAATGTAAGTGTGAGACTAAAGTGTTAAAGTCGTAAAAAGAAAATTGACAGTGTTTAAAAAATAAAGTTTGAAAATAGAAAGAAATTCGTATAATAAACACGCTTAACTCATGAAATATCTAATTGTTTAAGTCGTTGTATTACATATTTAGTCAAACATTTTTGTTTTAATTTTAGATTAATTTTTAAATTTATTTATATGTAGAGTACGTTAACGTTTCTTGTGGGGTATTTCATACGCTATAAATCATCCCATCTAGCCCAAACGTGCACAATAGTCGGACGTTAAACACCAAAAAAAAAAATATATATTAATTGATTATAGTTTTTTTTTAATAATGCGTCATTAAAAGAAAGAATAGGAAAGGAGAGCGGGTAGCTACAAAATTACGATTTTCGACAACTAGGGCATTTTTGTTATAGAGCTGTGGAGAGGGGAAAAGATTTTATTATAATTTTTGTGGGAATCTCTGGAAAGCTTCTAATTGCCAATGGTTAAGTTTTAATCTCGATATTGTTTGAATATACTCCTATTATAAAAGCATTATCGCAACGAAAATGTTAAAAATCATCTGTTCGGGAAACCGAAAATAATAAAAATAAAACTAGGCCTAGTAGTTGTTTTGTTTGTTTAATTCCGTTTGAATCGGGGATTAGTGTTTATATATATCGCTAATTATCTATATATGAAGTTAATAATGCAAATATAACAACACATTGTGTTCAACGAGGCTAGCTAACGACCCATAAATTATAGATTACAGCCGGTAATACCCATGCAGCCGTAGGGTACTATTATAAGTTTTGTTTTTTGCGTCAAAACAAAAGCACTGCTTGGTATCCGAGGGACGGGGGAGGGGGAAGAACATAATGCCGCCCTGTGCGCAAAAATAATTTCGTTCTCGTATTTTAAAAGTTTCTCTTTTATCGGAGAAATTACTGCGCTTGTTAGTTGTTGTGGAGTGTTATTGTTGCGTTTTTGCTGGAATTATCTCGTTCTATTGTTTACCTAGTTATACTGTATTTCTCACAGTGTGACCTCATTTTTTCTTTGCGTCCCATTTTTTTCATTGGTGAATTTTAATCTTCGTAAAGTTATCGTGTGCATTGTACGAGAACATTGTATTATATTTTACGCTTTTAAATAATGTCGAAAAACAAACTGCTTTGGAAGCTGTAGACACGTAGTATTTATAAAAACAATTGGCCGCCTCGGTGGCCTAGTTGATAGCGTACTGGCTTTCACCCTGAGGACCCGGGTTCGATTCCCGGCCAGGGGTTGGTATTTTCATACTCAATAAATCATCCCATCGTCTGCATTAGCACAAGTGTGCACAATAGTCGGACGTTACACACACAAAAATAAAAACAATTCAAAAAACATGCTTTTAATGAAATATGCTGAAAAGTATAAAACAAACGGATACTTTAAAAACCGGGTTCTGACGACCTGTGCAATATAAAATTTCTACAGAAAACTTGTGACGTGACAGAAGCAAATTTTTAAAAAATTCTTTTTCTTACCCTCTTTTTAAGATTCTTGATTTCACCATCATATCACAGTATTAAAATCTCATTTTAAATTTTCAAATTGCATTTGAAAATACGAAAATGAAACCTGACCGCCGTCAAATTAAATTAATTAATTTCAGCGGATTTTGAAAATTCAAAATACTATGTGAAATCAGATTTTCAGAAATCGTTTGAGACATACGAACATTTAAAAAAATATTTGTAATGTCTGCTGTTATAAAAGTGTTGAACGAATTTTGCCGATTAACTAACTTGTCCAGGCTATTAGCAAAATCGTTTTTGTGTTCAAAGTTCGAATGCTGAAATACAAACAACACACACACACACACACACACACACACACACACACACACACACACATATACACACACACACACACACGAGGTGTGTTCAGAAAGTAACGAGAATTTTTAAATTTCGCGGGCTTGGAGAGTCCGATTGTCAACATTTTTTTTATTATGTTGGTATACGTGCCCTTGAAGTATGATAAAACTTTCAACTGTTTTCATTGATGACTTTGTCAGTTACAGCCACTAAGGTTATACGTGTTTCTATGAGTTCGGCGATTTTCGTTTGTTAAAAGAAATGGATCAAAGAATTTGTATCAAATTTTGCGTAAAAAATGGAATAAAGTGTAACAAAATGTGTGAAATGTTACCAAA
>CM040189.1:118120476-118156548 GCA_022606455.1 Callitettix versicolor
ATCTACAATAAGAGATGTATGTCGACACACACAAAAATCAGACACTACAACACAGTCATAAAACCGGAGGAATTATATGCAAGCGAGACGCTAGCACTCCACACAAAAGGGTGTGGAGGGTATTTTTAAGGAAGAATAAAAAAATCTTGAGGAAGATCCTTGGCCCGAGATTAACAGAAGATGGATACAGGTTGCACTCCCGGAAGACCACAGAGAAGATATCGAACCTGGCAGCAGATATCAGAAGAAGGAGGCTTCGGTTCTATGGACACATCTGTGGACTCCCAACAACGAGACTTGCCAACAGAATTCTTAAGTATGTACAAGGAGTCAAATCAACATCGTCGTGGATCGCACAAGTTAGAATAGACCTACATGACGCAGGAATAGACTCAACAGACGTTGAAGACAGGCACGCATACAGGAGAAAGATGCTCGGTTGGAAGGTCCCAGAGAATGAAATCCCAAAGAGAGCATGGGTAAAATGGACGGAGGAGCGGAAGAGGATCCATGGGGACAGGATGAGGGAGGTCTGGAGGATTAGAAGGAACAAGACATGAGTCGGAGTGTTTTGCGTGATCCAACAGGGTCTATACGCAAATAATAATAATAATAATAATAATAATAATATATATATATATATATATATATATATATATATATATATATATATATATATATATAATGGGTAAGTCAATAATTATCCGCAATGTAGTTATAAATTTTATTAAAATACAAATAAGTTCTTTTCAGCGTAATTGGTCCATCATTGCACAAGCTTCCTGATGCTCTCAGAATAGAACCTTTTTCGGCCGAGCAGCAAGCCACGCATGCTCCTTTCACTTCTTGGTCCTTCTTTGAGTGACTTTCTGTTCTTAACTCCTCTTTGAGTGGACCAAACAAGTGGTAGTCAGAAGGGGCAAGATCCGGACTATACGGAGGATGAGCCATTATTTCAAAATTGAGTTTCCAGAGCGTTTCAGTAGTGTGGGCTACAGTATGCGGTCGGGCATTGTCGTGCGACAACACAACACCTTTCGACAGTAGTCCTCGCGTTTGCTTCGAATTGCAGGCTTCAGCCTGTCTTTAAGCATCTCACTGTAATGCGCATTGTTTCTTGTTGTGCCCCTCTCCTGATAATGTTCCATTATTGTTCCCTGTGAGACACAAAAAACTAAGCATCAGTTTTGTTGCGGATGGTTGGCTTTTCAACTTTTTCTTGTAGGACGATTGTGGATGGATCCGTGTTGCGTCACCAGTGATGATTCTGTCTTAAGAAGATGTCTCCTTCGTTACCATGGCGATCCAGATATTCTTGACAGATAGCCAAGCGCGTTTTTGTATGCAACTCTGTGAGTTGTTTGTGGACTCATTTTGCACAGACTTTATGACACCCAAGTCTGTTGTGGATGATTTCGTAGGCAGAACCATGACTAATTTTCAGAAGATGTGCCACTTCGTCAATAATCACTCGTCTGTCTAACAGAACCATGTCACGTGCTCGATCAATGTTGTCCTCATTTGTGCCCGTAGACGGTCGTCGGGCTCCTCCGTCATGCGTCCACTCATTCACACTCCGTTTCGGTAAGACCCTGTTCACGTATTGTGTCGAAAGTTTGATTGATTGCGGCCCCTGATACACCTTCCGACCACAAAAACCGGATCACTGAACGTTGCTCTTCTTTGGTGCAAACAGAAAGAGGAGCAGCCATGATTAACGGCAAGGCAGCGACGATGGAACTTATCTAGCGGCATCAGAACTGCACAGAAATACGTGAATGAGACCACGCATGCGCAACAGTGCTGCCAACACTACAGTACGTAAAATACAACTGCATTGCGGATAATTAATGACTTACATGACATATAGTAGCAAAGAATATTACATTGTAAATGTTTTCGAACCGAACGTTCTGGCGAAATAATTGAATTCTAAAACATTTTGTTTGCACCATTTGTGTTTTAAAGGGGAAAAACAACTTCTTTACAAAATTCAAACTCGAAGAGGATAAGTTAAAATTGCTTTATTTTTCGATGTGTTCTTGCGTTTTTAGATACGTTTCAAACAATGTTCCAGTTATGTCTGCAATGGTGTAATAAAATAACTGGTTTATACCGCACTAAAAATCAGAACACTCTGCAGGCAACAGAAGCGTCAATAAAGAGATACAAACCGACAGACAGCCGAGTAATACATGTTTAAATTAAAGCGTGTTGCCGAGCCTACAACAAACAGTGCTGAAATGCGCTCGTACCTTGAGTGTATTTACTTTGTACTCGGCTTTGGCGGATTGATTTAAAAACGTTTTGATACAATTTGCAGATACGGCGCGGAACGTTGCTACTGACGGAAAATAATTTCTTTCATCCCACATACATTTATTGTAAACATCGTGGACGTTCTTTATTGCTTTTGAAAGTTTGAAAAATTCCCGAGTTTTCGTTCTGTGATAGCGTGGTTGTTGGCCATTTTCGAATCACTTTGTTAGCGAGTTTCCAATTTTAAGCTGTTGCAGCTGCCATCCCTGGGAGTCCCAGACCCGAGGTTGACAAATGAGATGTTTTTGGCACAGAAGTCGATTTTTGTATTAGCTTGGGCAAAACGAACACAATTAATGTGAGATGAACAGAATATACAGAGTCTATACCAAAAGTACGAGGGTTGTTCAAATATAAACGAGACTGATTTTTTTAAAAATTTATTGCTTACTTACAAATTATTCTTGATACAACTTATTTTTCTACATAGTCTCCCGCACGAGTAACACATTTTTCCCACCGGATTGGAAGTTTTTTAATTCCATCTTCGTAAAAAGTTCTCGGGCGTTCATTGAGCCATTGGAGCACGAAGGTCTCCACCGCAGAATCGTCTTCGAAACGCTGGCCTCCAAGCGCCTCTTTGAGTGGCCCAAACAGGTGATAGTCGCAGGGTGGTAAGTCTGGACTGTATGGGGGATGTTCCATTGGTTCCCAGCCAATTTGATCGAGTTTAAGCCTTGTAGCGTTCGCCGAATGTGGTCGGGCATTATCGTGAAGAAGAATGACGTTTCTCGCCGGTTTAGATTTCCTTTTCCTACGAAAAGACTGTTTTGCGGCCTCTAAAACATCGTAATAATATTGTGCATTTATTGTGCGTCGTTGATGGAGGAAATCGACGTGAAAGGCGCCTTGATTGTCGAAAAATACAGTGGCCATTACCTTCCCGGCCGACGATTGTGATTTGGCCTTCAGAGGCGTGACAGTTTTCTACTGCTTCCCGTCCTTCGGCGAATTCCTTGTGCCAAGCAAAAACGAGAGCTCTTGACAGGGTCCTGTCCCCGTATTGAGCCGTCAATCTACAAAAGATTTCAGTCGGATTGACCCCCTCCTTGGCCAAAAACTTAATAATAATTCTCTTCTCCACGGAAACGTGCACTTCACTCTCACTCATTGTATAGTTTTATACTGAAGGGTCCGAACGGAAATGTTGCCCGTCTACGCCCGTCCCAAACCTCCCAGGCTACCTGAAACCCCACCCTTTAGAGTTCAATGTCCAACGGAAAAGTTTTTAGAAAGTCAGTCTCGTTTATATTTGATCAACCCTCGTAGTAGGGCTGATTTTCTGTAGCGCGAGCTGAACTGTGGAGAAGATTTTGGCTGGCTGGGCGAGATGGAAGGGACACTTAGCAACAGAGTAACACCAGCCACGGTCGCCTACGGGCTTTGGTTGAGTATAGACATCGGTTATTGTGACGCGTGGTTTTTGTTGTTGCCGATACACAAAATGAGTCAACATCTCGAGCAACGATATTCGATAGATTTTTGTGTCAAACTCGGGATATCGGCAGCCGAAATGGGGATACTGCAATGAGCCGTTCCAATGTTTTTGATTTGCACAAACTGTTTAAAGAAGGTCGGCACGAACCGACGACAAAGTGGTAAAAGTGAGAGAACTGCTGGGTGCACGTGCTAACCCGCCTGCGAGACCGAGTGAATCGCGTCCGACCAGCCATCTCCGACAACTGGACGCTGCATCACGACAATGCGTTGTACCATGGTCCGCTCGTCGTGAGGCAACTGTTGGCCCGATTCGGCGTTGCCACGTTGCCGCACCCCGCCTACAGTCCTGATCTAGCTCCACATGACTTTTTTTATTCCCACGGATGAAAGACAGCTTAAAGGACATCTGTTTGACTCGATTCAACCGAGCAGCATCGAGGAGAGCTCTCAACAGCATCCCCGAAACTGACTTCCAGAAGGCAGCGTTATTGTAAGTGTGCAGCCGCCCAAGGGTGCTATTTCGAAGAATATTAAGGAATTGTAAACATATCTTCAATAAAAATTTGTTTAAAAAATCAGTCCTACTACTTTTGGTAGACCCGTATAAGTCAACTTGATGTACATTTCGGTAATACGGCTGTCATCTTCGTAAGCGTACCGAACAGAAGTAATCTTGGTGTTTCGGTTAGGTACTGGTTATTTCGAATGGGGTATCAGATTTAAAGGGTATTTTGTGCTGAGTCCGAATATGCCGTATTGAAGTCGTTGAAGTGTTGAAGAAGTCAAAGTTTTTAAGCCCTGAAATGGAAAAACCGGACGTTTTTGACTTTTTTTTGTTTGAATCTGAACAGTTCATATGGGGTAACAAATGAATGGTCCACTTTAACCTACTTTAATGTTTTGACGCCTTTGAACGCATTGCTTAAAATTACTTTATGTTGTTTTCGTATGTTGACGTTCAACTGCGGTACTAATCCCCGCATTACGGACGTGTTAATCTGTGTTAGTACGGGTGTTAATAAGTAGGACTCCCCGCGGGAATGCCACTGACATGACGTGCCGGCGTTGCATGCCAGCTGGGAATTACAGCCGTCTTCGCCTCTAACTCGTGTAGTTGTAATAAAATTTTCATTGCTACGAATTAAATTTGATTTAATTACGCGTTACGGCAGGTAATTTAACGAAACAGATATCTGTCGGTCGAGATATAACGTACCCGCTACAACTGTGCGGCACGCAGCTGTCTCGCGTGACGCGATAGCGAATTTCTAAATACGTTTTTCTTTATCCCAACTCTTTTTGAAATTCCGATTTCAACCGAATAATCAGCGTTAAAATTTACGTATATTAGCGTTTGAAACTTCCAAATTACATTTAAAATACAAAAATGAACCTTGACCGCCGTTTCAAGTTCTTAATTTCAACGGATTTTGACAATTCAAAATGCTAATTTTTGCAGTTTTTAACGCTGATTAAAATCGTATCAAATGCCTGTTATTTTGGTACTGTTGAAAGAATTTCTTTGGTTGACGAACTTGTTCAAGGTATTATAAAAATCGATTTTTGTGCCACGTTTGAATAAAATCTGATTGATTTCACGAATGTGACACGCGCGCGCGCGCGCACACACACACACACACACACACACACACACACACACACACACACACACACACACACACACACACACACACACACACACACACACTAGAGGTGGGCGTTTCTGCTATTTTTACAAAAGGTCAACTGTTTGTTGAGGAAAAAAAGCTGCTTTTTAAAGCAGTTGGAAAAAAACAGGTTTAGAAAACTGAAACTCAAAGTTGTATTAGCAGCTAAAACATAAAGCACATACGTTCAGTTTTCTATTCATTCCCATTACCACCATGTCCTTAAATTGTTATTTGGTTTAAAGCATTTAGAAAGGATAAAAATAATCCTTGTAAGTGTAGTAATAATTAAATTACATTCTCAAAACGTAATAATTATGTATGTCATTTTATATTTACAAAATGCAATGAATTTCTAATAGAAGCATTCTTTTTTGTTACTTAAAAATTAAATTGTACTTTGCATATTTACCAAAATGCAAACGATTTAGAATATTTTTAGTTGATTAAAAAATATTGATGATTGATAATAAATATAAAAAATATGTTTAAATAAAATTAGGCTCTGTATCTACAAAATGTGAGAGGTTGTTACTACAACTCGCAACAAAATAGAGATAAACGTTGACATTGACCAAACAGTTCTTATTTCACTAAAAGCAACAAGCAACTTTTGAATAAAGGGAAAAAGCATAAAAGCAGGTAGAAGAAAAGCAGGTAAACAGCAGGAAAACAGTTTTAGCGTTTGCGGCAACGTTCGAATAGAACAGTCCGTTCCTTGTTTAACAAATCATAAACCAGTCCAAATCAAACTGCTTGTTTCCGTTTGAAAAAGCAGTTCGTTTGTCGTTTATAGAAAAGCAGTTTTTTTTAACAGTTTGGTGTTTTCTGCCCCACCACTAACACACACAAACGACCCCTCAAAAAGTGATCTAAAAGTAATGATCGGTGTTAATTTCAAAGTTACGGATCTGGGACCTACCAAAATGGCTGCTACAATAGCTCATTTTTCCAGTGGAAATTCGTAGTGAGAAGAAGAAATTAAATAATTTAGAGAATATAAACATAAGTCGTTTAGTTTTAAGTCAATCTGTATTAGTTTTTAAATAACCAAATAGATTTACATATTCACCTCTTTTAAAACCACTGTTTAGGAATGTAGAGCGGTGTTTTCCAAACAAATGTTGTATTATCTGTTTTCTGTTAAGTGGCCTTGACTCTAACGAGTGAAACCTTGGTTGGCAAGACTCGGATAAAAACGTTATGGGAATTCACAAACGTATTTTGTATTACTTTTACCCGATGTTTATTACGAATGTAAACTGTGAGTGGATAGGAAGCGCTGAGGGCTCAAAGTTGATACAGCGCCTTGGCTAATACAGTGCTTTGTGTGTCCCGTGTTCAGTTCCCGAGAGAGTTGGCAAAGTTTCTGTTGGCCTGCAGCATCAGAGAACCAAGTAGCAAGTTAGTAAACATGTTCTGTCCCTAGTAGAGAAGTTTATTTTTTTCTACGAATGCGGTAAATTATATTCGTCGATTCCACATCTGTTTCTTGGTTATGCTGTATGTGTTGGGATCATTTATAAAAAATTGTATTGCACGTTCTGTTTTTTTCGTCTAGCCGAAACAATATGCAACCAAAATCAGTGTGTTCATCTCCTTTCACGAGTCAAGGTTTTTCTTTATCAGTGTCTATTTTTATCATCATTTATTGCGATCTATCATTTAATTGTTGATATTTTCGTTAATACAAAATTATAATCATAGCACGGATCTGTCTTGCCGACATGTCTGAAAGTTTTAATTTTTTTTTTTTTTTTAACGTCCGACTATTGTGCACACTTGGGCTAATGCAGACGATGGGATGATTTATAGCGTATGAAAATGCCAAGCCCTGACCGAGAATCGAACCCGGGTCCTCGGGGTGTTTTTCAAAACCCAGATCTTTAAGTTAATTATATTTTTAAATATTTAAAATAGCTTTCATTTTGAAACGGTAAAAGGATTTTCTGAAAAACTGACTTAAACACGATATTACAGAAAACGATTTTTGCGTCAAGTCTGAATCAATTAAAACTTAACTTTTGGCAATTAAAAGCTCTCCTGAGATTCCCACAAAAATAATAAAATCTTTTCCCCTCTCCATAGCTCATTTACAAAAATTCCCTAGTTGTCGAAAATCGTAATTTTATAGCTACCCGCTCTCCTTTCCTATTCTTTCATTTAATGACGCATTATTTAAAAAAACTGATTAATTAATAATTATAATTAATTAATAATAATAACAATTAATAGTAATAATCAATTAATTACTAATACCCCATAAGAAACGTATAAATTATCATAATATACTTTCAAAATATATTGAAATTTTGTTCAGTAATATTTGTCCTAAAATTTGAAATTGCTCTGCAGCTATTTTTAATACGTTTTGAATCTGTTGAACGGTTTTTACTGAACAACGAACTTGTACAAATATATATTTTTTGTGCACAGGCTTCCGTGTACATTAAGCACTTTTAACATGTGTCACGAGCCGCCTCGGTGGCCTAGTTGATTGCGTACTGGGCTTTCACCCCGATGACCCGGGTTCGATTCCCGGCCAGGCTTGGCATTTTCATACGCTACAAAATCATCCCATCGTCTGCATTAACCCAAGTGTGCACAATAGTCGGACGTTAAACACAAAAAAAAAACGTTTTAGGGCTCGTTGTGATGTTGAATTTTTCTCGTCGCGCGACGCGAATGCACCAATTCGTGTTGATAGTTATAGTAAAAGATCAGCTGTTTTATATTTATTCCTAACGATCAGCTGATTTCATTGAACAGCTGATAGGTTATTAGTTTTAGGTTACGTTAAAAACTAGCTATGTACGTCGTGTTTTCCAACGAATTATCGTAATTAAAATAAAAAAGAAGAGAAAACTTTATAAGTGATTTTTATTTTTAGTTCGGTAACAGTAATTTTTTATATTAATTTATTTGTACAGGGTAGATTGGCGTATCAAATAAATTATTTTAGTGTTAGTTTCAACCATTTAATGTTTATATTATTACGATAAAACAAAACTAAATTAGGCAATATTGAGGAAAGACATTGCCGTTAAACTTATAACAACGTTATTGGATCGTACGGTGGTTTATTGCAGAAGCGTACGTCTCTAGGAGCCCGGGTGTAATACAGCAAACGTAAATATATTTCGTGCATTGTGCTAACAAGCTGGTTCCATAACTCGGGATGTTAATTAGTCATGTTACATCTGCAAGGAAATGCTTCTTGTTCCAGTCCCTGGGGACTCCTAGGAGTAATGTGTCACCTCTTCAACCTGGAGGTCCTTTAATGTGTATTGCGGCCAGTAAATGATAATTTAAAAAGTATAGACATAATAGTGTCAGTTTGGCTGTATTGGACACCAATAGAGAAGTTTGCAGCTGTAAATGTATGACATCCTGCAACGATATTCAATACTGGTTTATTTATGATGAAAAATTCACCGCAGATAATTCCTGTTGTTTTTGGATTTCAATAAGGCCGCACCTGTAATAGAGGAATACAGTAAGTGGGGACTTGAAGTGAATCTGGGGAAAACGGAGTGCATGTGCATTGGTGGACGGCAGCATGACATAATTTTAGAAGATGGACGGAGGATACAGCATTCTCAAAATTATACGTACTTAGGACTTAAAATGTCATAAGTTGGTACATTAGATGAAGGAATTAAAGAACGAATAGTATTTGGAAGAGGAGCTGTATCTATGCTGAACGGGGTGTTGTGGGATCAAAACATTTCAAAAGAGAATAAAAAAAGAATTTATGACACAATTGTGAAAAGCATTATAACATATGGTAGTGAGGTATGGCCAATTAAGAGCAGAACAGAAAGAATGTTGTTGGCTATTGAGATGGACTTTTGGAGAAGAGCGGCAGGAAGATCAAGAAAAGAGAGAGTGAGAAATGAAAGTATACGGAGGATAATGGACGTAAGGCATTAATTGTAGAGGACATAAGAACAAAACAACTGGTTTGGTACGGGCATGTACAAAGAATGCCGGATGAGCGAATTCCCAAAAAAAATCATGCAATGGCGAACACCTGGAAGAAGAAAACGAGGAAGGCCGAGACTGAGCTGGAGAGAGGGAGTCGAAAAGGAAATTAAAAAAAAGGATCTACCAGAAGACCTGTGGTGGGACCGCGATCGGTGGAGGTTGGAGATCGGAAGACGTCGTAGAACGTTGTAGACCGAATTATAGATATAGATAAGGCCGCACCTTTCCAGACCTTTTATTACGGTTGGATTTTTTCGTGCCTTCCTTAAAATAGCTGATATAAATTGAAACAGTAAATATCATCTGTATATATATAGCCTATAAGAGGCAATGTCCTGACTGACTGACTGATCAACGTACAGCCCAAACTATAAAACCTAGAGACTTGAAATTTTGAGGATACCTTCGTTTTAATATGTAAGCGCGTACTAAGAAAGGATTTTGCAAAATTTTGATTTTGACGTCATTAAACTACTTACACAGTACAAATTTAATAAACAACGTACAGCCAATACTATTATAGCTAGAGACTTGAAATTTTCAAGGTGTTTTCTTACAACAATATCAAGGTGCATTAAGAAAGGATTTTGCAAAAATTTGATTCTGACGTCATTGAACTACTTACACAGTACAAATTTAATAAACAACGTACAGCCAATACTATTATAGCTAGAGACTTGAAATTTTCAAGGTGTTTTCTTACAACAATATCAAGGTGCATTAAGAAAGGATTTTGCAAAAATTTGATTCTGACGTCATTAAACTACTTACCCAGTTCAAATTTAATAAACAACGTACAGACAATACTATTATAGCTAGAGACTTGAAATTTTCAGGGTACCTTCTTACAACAATGTGAAAATACACATAGAAAGTATTTTGCAAAAATTTGATTTTGACTCCATTAAACTACCTACCCAGTCCAAATTTAATAAACAACGTACAGCCAATACTATTATAGCTAGAGACTTGAAATTTTCAAGGTATCTTCTTACAACAATGGCGAGGTACACTAAGAAAGGATTTTGCAAAAATTTGATTTTGACGCTATTAAACTGCTTACCCAGTTCAACTTTAATAATCAATGTATAGCCGAGACTATAATAGCTAAAGATTTGAAATTTTCAGGGTTACCATCACATGTAGGGGTGCACTGAAAAACGATTTTCCAGTATTCACTCCCTAAAGAGATAAAAATGACGTACAACAATTTTTATTGGAGAAATATGTTTTTCGTCTGACCTTCTTAAAACGTAACATAGTCACTCTTAAATATAAGTAATGAAATATATTTTTCACCATTTCCCAAAATTCATCCCGTAAAGAGATTGAAAGGTGTTAGAAAATGTAGAAAGGGGTATACAATTTTGCATTGAAAATATATTTGTTTTGGATCGTATATTCTAGAAATATGATATGAAACACAAATAATGAAACACATATTTCAACATTTTTCCGAATTCATCCCCTAAAAGAATAAAAATGTAAAAAAGAGGTATAGTTGGAGAAAAAGAGTGTTTTCATTGGAGAAAAATATTTTTATCGGCTTTTCTTAAAAGTAAACAAAATATTCTAAAACAAAAATTATAATACAAATAATTCAGCATCCCCCCACCGAATTCATCCCCTAAAAGGACAAAATTATAAAAGAGGTATAAATGTTTGTATTGGAGAAAAATATTTTTTATCAGATTTTCTTAAATTCGAATGGAACACGTTTGAAGACAATAAAACAACATATTCAGGTTATAATATTTTTTCATATTCACTGTAAAATAACCACGAGTTTAGATAATCACGATTTTATTATTATATTTTTTTATGTTTCTAAATTATTATATTACTGAAAAAGTTTAAGTTTCGTTGGCGAAGCCGCGACGGGTAATGCTGGCAATCTATATTTTCATTCCATTACAAAATGAGTTGTACGAGCGGTTCTCGTGATAATATCCCACTCACTGGAGGGTATATAAACGCAATGTCGGTCCAATTCGTTTCGAACATAACACAGTGAATAGTTTTGATAACGTGTAGCTAATATAGCAGTCAATTACCAAGATAAATGTAATCGTATTATAACCTAATTAAAACAGGCTTTAAGGCTCATTATTGCAGATATTAACGCTGACTAAAATCTGGTAAAATCTGGTTTTAATTGTAAGATAATTTTTAAAAATTAAATGACCGCAATTTTGAAACGTAAGTAGCTGGGTAGACGTTCAAACAAAATCGATTTTCGCGTGTCAAATATTATTCACCGTTGGTTGTTAGTGCTTGAAAATTCGTTTACACAAAACAGATGTTTATTTTGATCACTTTATTTTAAATGGGTACTTAATTGGTATGTGTTACCAGCGGATATTCCAAATCAACATTTTGAAGGAAAACTCATCTTTACCTTCTTATTTTTCATTCTTTTTTTTAAAATCACAAATTAAAAATCCTGTGACTAATTATAGCGACGCAAATACCTTGTAATAAGTAACTTATTGTTACAAGTTTTGATTCGCAACTACGTAAAGACAATTCAGAAAGAATTAAATTTACGGCGTATCCTTAGCTGTACAAGCGCTCCCCAGGCAGCAATGCACAAGGATGCCTGCATGATATACTACGCAAGATCCAAGTTTAAATATTTAAAAACTACTCCTTCCACTTCTTAGGCATCTAAAGTCATTACTTCAGAATACAAGTTCAGTATCGGCCAAAGTATTATAAAAGTTAATTGGCTTGTTTGCCGAGGCACTAACCCTCTGTTTTCCTGTAATTTGATTCGTTAGAGGCAAGAAAAGCGTTCCTTACGCCAACATGCTCTGCATCAGATTACGTTTTTATCTTGTTCCAGTCATCTTCTCGTTCTGTTAATTTTACCAGAAACGTTTAGTAAATTTTAACTACAAATTGAAAACAGTAAACTTCTAATATATTGTCCAGTAGTCTTAGTTTTGTTTTCTTACTGAAGAAATTATTTGGATAGTGAAAAAAACTCTGTTTGGGTTTTTAATGGGTGAAAATTTAATTATCACTTTCCCCAGTGTGTAAAAAAAGTTTCACACATGTTTCTCTCTCTCTCTCTCTCTCTCTCTCTCTCTCTCTCTCTCCTCTCTCTCTCTCTCTCTCCTATTTCTCTCTCTCTCTCTCTCTCTCTCTCTCTCTCTCTCTCTCTCTCTCTCTCTCTCTATGTGTGTGTGTTCTGTTCCTTTTCATTTTAATTATGATAATTTCTTCGAAAACAGTAAATTAACATAACTAGTTTTTAACAACATAACCTGAAACTTATTATAACTTATCACCTGTTCAATGAAATCAGCTGATCGTTACGAATTTATATAAAAGAAATGATCTTTTACTATTACATATTTATCAAAATTAAATTACCGATTCATTTCTTATATTTACATCGGTCAAACTTCTTCGTACTTTCCGTACTGTAGTGGTTATTACGTTAGCCTCACACGCGCTAGTTCCCCGGTTCGATACCGGGCGGAAACTCAGGATATGTTGTTGTTTCCTATGGCTAGACCAGACTCCAGTCATCAGCCTCCTTGTCTCCCAATACAGCCGAGCGAAGCTCTTCTGTCGTCTCGAATCAGCATCAATCCAGGGCATGTCAGCAGGTGTTCCTTGTTCATATTTGAGTTCGTCTCTTGGCACAGAGGGCACATTTCAGAGGAGTAGACTCCAATGTGCTTCGAGTGGGCGGCGAGGCAGTCATGACCCGTGTCAAGACGGAACTGTGCCACTGACTGTCTCTTGGTTTTTCCTTCAGTCCGTCCCATTCCTCGTCTATATTTTCCCAGCGTTTTGCTATGCTCTTCATTTTTTCACACAGGATATTCTAATTATAATTAGTTTAATATGAGATTTGCGATGCTTAAAATATACTATTGTATAACAATATAAATTTGTGCACTCACATCACACAAAATCACAACTAGCCCAAAAACATTATACATATTAACAAAAATGACTGGCGCGAGCTGGTAGACCAAACGCAAAACTTAACCTTGTCCTTACAGTGAGCTAGTCTGACTTCTCATCCTCACTGACGCAAACATATCTCTGCAATTTGATATGATTGCAGCGCAAATACGTGGATTTATCCCTACGTGAATGGCCACCTATTGTGAGGCTATTGCCAGCAGGAGGCTGAGGTTGTTTGGCTTTCAGGACCTTGAGAAGCTTCAGCAGAATGGGCTAGTCAGTGGCTGCTTAAACTCATTGATGACACAAGTTTACTGAACTAGTATCCCATAGGATTAGTTGCTCAGTAGGGGATAAAAAACCGCTTAAACTGTAGAACTTAATGTAAATCCAAATATCTTGGACCACTTTATTGAAAGACTTCTTTTGAAACCGTATATAAATTGCTTACAATGAAGAAATATAGTATTTTTGCTGCACCAATTTTGATATACGTATATTGACAACTTACTAAAAATCAGTGTACAGAAAGAAGATATTTGTTGTGCTGAAAGAAAAACAAACTACTTTAAGTTTTTCTCGATTTATACGCTAGCGAAATATGTTTTAAAGATAATTTCAAAAGTGGATTTTTTTAAAGTAATAGCGACAAATGAGAAAGTGTGTGCAGTTTTTTTTTTGCCACCTGTTCTGACGTAAAGTTTGCAAATAAAAGGGACTATCAGATGAAGGCAGTGCACAAACCGAGCCTAGTATTTGTCTGGATCAGAGCCCGTCAATATTATGAAGACTGATGGCAGACCACCGGCCTCTAGTTAACTCGTACATCAATTTACGTCGCCCAGGTAACGGCGTATCAACTTCTAGCAACAGATATTTTACATTTGCCTCGGCTATATACTGTTGCATATATATACATACTCGGAAGCTATGTGATTGATTTATAAAAATGTTTTTATTCGAATAGAATTACTGATGAATATTGTCTCCCTCAAAATACCTTCTTTCTGCACAGTGCTGAAGATGGTTCTTCCACTCCTCGTGGCAGTGCTGGAACTTGCTACTGCACTCGGTTAAAGCCGAATATTTTCGAACGTCTCTAAATATTGTTCCTGGTGATTTTCAGTCTCGGGAAGAGGAAGGATTCAAGTCAGGCGAATAAGGAGACAGTGGAGCCACAGAATTTTTTTCTGGCCAAAAACTCGTTGGCTGAAATAGCTGTGTGACATGGCGCGTTATAGTGACGCAACACCAATCGTTTCAAATGTTTGGTCTCACGACCCTCTTATGAAGTCTTCCAATAACCTGTCGGTAAAAGAGTCGATTGACAGTTTCGCCTTCGGGCACAAACTCTTTGTGGACTATTCCCTAGCTGTCGAAAAAGCAAATTAGCAGAAATTTGATCATCAACGTGCTCATTTAGAGAGCTCGAAGTGTACCATTTAATGTTCTGGCAGTCTTCCAATAACCTGTCGGTAAAAGAGTCGATTGAGAGTTTCGCCTTCGGGCACAAAATCTTTGTGGACTATTCCCTAGCTGTCGAAAAAGCAAATCAGCAGAAATTTGATCATCGACGTGCTCATTCAGAGAGCTCGAAGTGTGACATTTCATGTTCTGGCCGTCTTCCAATAACCTGTCGGTAAAAGAGTCGATTGAGAGTTTCGCCTTCGGGCACAAAGTCTTTGTGGACTATTCCCTAGCTGTCGAAAAAGCAAATCAGCAGAAATTTGATCATCGACGTGCTCATTCAGAGAGCTCGAAGAAAGTCAGCTTCGTGTTCTGGCAGAAAGTGTGGATCATTTTCAATCGGTTCCAATTCAGAGCGCATTTCACCTCCTGAAATGTATTTAGTCATGCGAAAGGGTTTTTGGAACCATTTTTTCCAAAAATGGTTTAAAAAAAGGGTTTAAAAAATTACGGACGCTAGGGTTTTTTTAAATACTGTAGCGACTCCTTAAAATATTTTCTAGAGGTCAGGCTCGGTATTCAAATCAAAGGTCTGGGTTTTGCCGTGACAGTCCATGTTATAACTCAGTTACGCAACGGAAATCTGTTAATATTTCTTATTCTTACCGCCTGACTTTTCCAATTAAAAACCACTAATAAACAATTATTTTACACGCTGCTGCTTCACGAAGCTGAAATAGCGTGCAGTGCGATTCACCATAGATGCACCGGCGTGTTTATCACTTCGATTGTCCAATGAATAGTGAAGCGGTACGGTCTCGCGTAACTTGCGCTGATAATCATTAGCTTTGCGTATGCAATATTTCAATAAGCCAAGCTTTCAGCACGCGCTGTTAGACTAATCTGAATGATAGCGGCCATTACCTCTGCCTCTCCAATCTCACATCTCTTGTAGTTTTAATCGCTAAAACAGTTTCAACCTAACCAACTGGTTCCGTTTCCGTTGTTTATATTATTATTTCAATCTCACTTTATGCCTGCCTAAATATTACCGTCTTAGGGTCCACTTATCTTTCACGGCATTTGGGAGGCAATCGTGACAAAACCCCGTGCACAACGTATGTGTTAATAAATTTGTATATCCGTTTAATTTGTCATCCTGACAGTAAAAATTTGGATTCAATGTTGGCATGCTATTTAAGTTTATTTTACAATCTCTTTCAAAACGTGACTTTACCATTGTTATACAGATTTTAACGTGGATTGAGATCATAGTCAGATTTTTTAAAAAGATGTTGAATGGCCGCCATTTTGTAAAATACGAAAATGTTCTTGTACCGTAATTTTGACGAGTTTTTACAGTTTCTTTATCGATAGTTCTTGAAGTGGATTTTTCAGGGGAATAACGACAGTGTTTTTTTAGAACTATGTTTGAGAAAAACCTGTTTTTAGAGTTGTATATTTTGAAAAAATTAAAATTAATTTCGGGATGATAGCATACCAAACCAACGTGTCAAATCGTTGATTCCTTTAGTCTCCGGCGATTCGTGCAGACTGCATGCAAGTGAAAACCTCTCGAAGGACCTCAACCTGAAAATGAATATAGGCCATCGTCAGAATCCATCGTCATGATTGATTTTTTTTTACGATCTTCTTCAACAGTCAAACAGAGACTGAAGTGCTACTTTGAGTGACCGGCTTGTCCCTAGAGACGACAAGAGAAAAGTGAAAGATGTGGATTGAAACAAAGCGATTCGGCGGAAACAAACGGACTTAGCCGAAATAAACGAGTTTTCGAACATATGAGACGAACTTTCTGATAGACTTTATATGCAGTAAGAAATACTATTTACATTGCAAGTTAATTATAATAAGCTTACGACTATTAATAATCGTTAAAACACACCGAATAAGCCACGCTAAGCCGAACAAATACATCCAATATTCTGCTATATTGTTTATTTCAAGATGAATCGCGACACCAGTAAGGTTACACAAGAATCACATTATTCTTATAGAAGAAATAAATCCAATATATAGAAATGGAACAGAGCCCAAAGGTCGTATTGCCTCTGGTAACAAGAATGGAATGTAATCCTGACACAGCTGATCTGGAACAACCGATATAAATAGCTTTAAAGTAGGGGCACATTTTCTCATTCGAATATTTTAAGGCGAAACAAAAGTGACACGTTTTGCTGCTGATACCGTGTATGATTATAATACACACACACACACACACACACACACACACACACACACACACACACACACACACACACACACACACACACACACACACACACACACACACACACACACACACACACACACACACACACACACACACACACACACACACTGAAGAGTTGGAATGAGTTGTGTTCTCTTTGCCAGACGCATTTTAAATATTGTACTTCTCCAAATGCAATAAATATTTCTACACTATCTGAACATAACATTCGAAAAAAAACTCATAAACATTGCAAAAACTTTTTCACATTTAATTATTATCAAAAAAAAAACATGCTCGAAAGCCAGCCTGATTTCTTAAAATCGGTTTATCGTGTTTTGATCACACACGAAGGCTCAAGCTGAAGTCAGTTTATCAGATTTGTAATGAATGAAAATTACAATTTGAGAGTGAATAATCGCACATGCAGCTGTCTCGCTGACGTGATGGAAGCCAATTTCCAAAGGTTTTTTACCGTAACCTTTTTTGAAACTGATTTCCCCAACACAATCAACATTAGAATCTACTATTAGCGGTTCTTTTAACGTTGGTTTGCGAAGTGAAATCAATGTTTCCAAAACAGTTTTTAATTATTAAATATTATAAAAGTGTGTACATTATAATTACCCTTCAAAAAGTTGTCTATAAATCAGGATCGGTCTGGGTCTTACCATGATGTCGTCATTTCCGATGGAAATTCGTTAATAAGAGATATTTATGGTTCGAGGGTTAATCGAGAAAAAAACAAATAAAACCCTTGTCGCCGTCTAGTTTGTTTTATTTTTTCCTATTTACTCTGGAACCATAAATGTCTATTATTTCAAATTTCCTGTACTGAGTCTTTATTAAAAAAATTTAAGGAAATCTGATGTAACGATTTCGTCGTATTTAGCTTGACTTTTGTTGATATGAAATAAAGAGCTAGTATAGTTCGTGTTATGTTTTAACGCTGTTTATTCGTATCAAGTTTGTATTCTACGGTGATACAGGGTGCGCAGAATTTTTCGCAGGTTTCCAGCTTTGTTCAGTGACCGTTATGGGCCGGGCTGGGTGCGGTGCGGTGCAAAGTGAACGGATCAATAAGAGAACGCCAGTGCAGGGAGTAGGCTCTTGTACTGCGACATCTTAAGATCAACAATGTATCCCTTCGCCGTCAGATAACCTTGTGAATCTGTCAATACGCGTATTAGCTAATAGAAACTTAGGCTACTTTCATACACTGTTGTGCTGCCGTGAAGGTGTAAATGGATTTCTATTGGAGCACTCTAGTTCCATTAAATGTGCACCGATCGTAACATCTTACAATGTTTTGAAAAACTTTAAAATTTTATGTTTTTTTTTTTTTTTTGTTTCTGTGTAAGGGTGTTAGCGGTTTGCGTTTACAATTTTTGGTCCGATTTAATTCATACTTGACCAAGAAAATTGAAAATCTATGTTATTTACCACTTTTATCTTCAGTCCGTTATTTTTTGACCGATTTTGAAGTTTTCACTTCATTTTAGTAAGTATGTAGTGTCAACAATACAAACCTATAGCAAAACAGAACACATATACTCGTATTGTTGGAGTGCAAAAGATATTACACAAACTTTCTGACAATCGATTGTGATATAAACATTTCTCAAACTTTCTCATAATCGATTGTGACAAGAACATTTCTCGAACTTTTCACAATCGATTGTGACACAAACTTTTCTCAAACTTTCTCACAATCGATTTTGACAAAAACCTTTCTCACAGTCGATTGTGACAAAAACATTTCTCGAACTTTCTCACGATCGATTGTGACAAAATATTTCTGGAACTTTCTTACAATCGTTCTTGACAAAAACATTTCTCGATCTTCTCTCACAATCGATTGTGACAAAATATTTCTCGAACTTTCTCACAATCGATTGTGACAAAAACGTTTCTCGAACTTTCTCACAATCATTTGTGACAAAATCGTTTTTCGAACTTTCTCACAATCGATTGTGACAAAAACATTTCTCGAACTTTCTCACAATCGATTGTGACTTTCTCGAACTTTCTTATAATCGTTCGTGACAAAAACATTTATCGAACTTTCTCACAATCGTTCGTGACAAAAACATTTCTGGAACTTTCTTACAATCGTTCGTGACAAAAACATTTCTCGAACTTTCTCACAATCAAGTGTGACAAAAACGTTTGTCGAACTTTCTCACAATCGATTGTGACAAAACCATTTCTCGAACTTTCTTACAAACGTTCATGACAAAAAAACATTTCTCGAACTTTCGTACAAACGTTCGTGACAAAAACATTTCTCGAACTTTCTCACTATCGATTGTGACAGAAATATTTCTGGAACTTTCTTATAATCGTTCGTGACAAAAACATTTCTTGAACTTTCTCACAATCGTTTGTGACAAAATCATTTCTCGAACTTTCTCACAGTCGATTGTGACAAAATCATTTCATGAACTTTCTCACAATCTATTGTGACAAAACATTTCTCGAAATTTCTCACAATTGATTGTAGAAAGAACATTTCTCGAACTTTCTTACAATCGATTGTGACACAAACATCGGATCAGCAGTAATAGAAAAACTCACGGACAACCAAGGTGTATTTTTCAAAATAGGTTGATGAGATTTTTCCTAAAATTTTTGTCAGAAGTATAATTCCAGTCAGTGTACTTATCTGCAAACAGATATTTACGGAGCAAATGGGAAAAAAGAAATCCTACTGCGGACGTGATATAATCATAATTTTGTTTTATTTAAAACTATTTGTTTGTAAGAGCAATTATAAGTTACTAATAATAGGAATTATGTTTGTAAAATATTTTAGTTATAAAATCCTTAATCTCCTCACGGTTGCAAATTTCCCTAAAATTTCTTGAAAACTTAAGAAGGAAAAACAGTTAAAAACATAACCGTTTGTCAACTCGTACCGCAGAAAATGTATAAATAAATAAATTCTCTTTAAAAAAATTACAAATACTATAAACAAAATGTTTTAGTTGCTCTTCAAAATACTGATGTTGCACGCACCTGATCGTTGCCAGTCATTCCTTATAAACACCTTCGCATTTTATATTTCTTCCTAAAGGCTTGTGACAAATATATAGTTTCCTTTCGAAATTCGACACCAAGACGTTTGAAACAAGCTTTCAGCCATTATGTAATTGGATTTTCTACACAGTTCTGATTTATTAATCTTGTTATATATTAACTTTTGTTATGATGCACTTTTTATGTAATTAGAATTATGACCTATTCTTTCCGTCAGTGGTCCATCCACTCACCTCTTAAATGCTACCGCGGTTTCGAAACTCTATCGTTTCATCTTCAGGCCGTGATACAAAATGTCAAATCCCTCTGTCGAGGTCGTCACAAAGTCAAACAAAGCATTAAAAACACACGTCACAAACACTGAGCACAATTACACGATTAAAATATGTACGATAAAATTCGGCTTGGCCAAACAACACGCGCGACTCGTACGTCGTTACATTCCGGACTGCCACTTTTTATTCACTTTTGTTATGATGTACGTTTGTTATGATACACTTTTTTATGATGCACTTTTGTTGTGATGTACTTTTTTTATGGTTCACTTGATTGTGATGTACGTTTGTTATAATGTATTTTTGTTATTGTGCACTTTTTTATGATGCACTTTTGTTGTGATGTACTTTTTGTTATGGTTCACTTGATTGTGATGCACTATTGTTATAATGTATTTTTGTTACTGTGCACTTTTTTATGATGCACTTTTGTTGTGATGTACTTTTTGTTATGATTCACTTGATTGTGATGCACTTTTGTTATAATGTCTTTTTGTTATTGTGCACTTTTTTATGATGTACTTTTGCTATGATGCACTTTTTATGATATAGTTTTGTTATGATGTACTGATTTTGAAGAAGTTACTACGTGAAAAGTCAGAAAACACTTATTTTTAAATCCCGATCAAAACGGAGCAGTATTACGCTCTCTCACTGTACAAATAGTTATGTGATCCCGATTATGAGACTTTGATGGATGTAAGCTAACCGTTTTCATGTCTCTGCGTCCAGAACAGGTTGTACGTCTTTCCGTGTGTCTGCCTTTGAACGTTGCTGGAGATTAGGCCAATTCGATTTCAATGATATTCGGCATTTTCCGAAAAAGTATTGATTTTTCTGAAAAACGATTCTAACATATTACATATTAGAAATGTGCACTAATATTTAATCGCGGCACGCAGCTGTCTCGCTGACGTGATTTATGCGGATCTCTAAAAGTATTTTCCTTTTAATTTACACTTTTTTTAAAAACTATTTTCACCACAATAAACAGAGTTGAAATCTGCATTATTGGCATTTTAAGTGTCCAAGTTGCACGGAAAATAAGAAAATTAACTCTGACCATAGTAAAATAAAATTTCCTTATTTCAAGGAATTTTGAATTTCAAAATGCAGTTTTTAACGGTGAATTAAAAAAGAACTTTTTTATTCGATTTTCGATTTTGTCTCTAGTTTGAATCAAATTGCGCTAAAATTGCGATCGTGAGCATGCTAAATCTCTCTCTCTCTCTCTCTCTCTCTCTCTCACACACACACACACACACACACACACACACGCGCGAATATATAGAATAAAAATATACTTTATTTATAAAATATAAATAATACACACACACACACACACACACACACACACACACACACACACACACACACACACACACATTTCCTATGGACGGGCATTTAGGCCCCCTATAGGTCCTTTTCTATATATTTTTATGTATAAAAAGAATTTGGTAATAAATAAATAAGTAAATATATTTGTATATATATATATATCAGCAACCCCTGAAAATGTAGTCTAGAGGTCAGAATCGGCGCTCATTTCAATGTCCTGGTATTTGAAATGTCCTGTGTCTCACCACGATGGCCGATCTCAATGTCATTTTTATGCTATGGTAATTTTCTTTAAATTCTTGAAAATTCCAGTTCTGCCTTTATCGCAAGGATTTTAAAAATGTATTTATTTCTGTAAAGTTCAACAGATCCGGTCAACATTTGTCCATGTATGAACTTAACATACTCAAATCTCTGTATGATTAATTGAGATTTTGTTTTTAATTAGTTGTAGAAAATTGAAAAGAAAACAGTTCGGAGTTGGCAAGTCGAAAAAAATTATTTACTTTTTTTTATGTTTACTCTTGAGCTTTTATTTCATGTTTAGTTATAAGTCTTGATATTTGACCGAAATTAGAGTAATATATTGAGAATCTATTCAAGAAATTACCTGATGTTTCGTTTTTATATCGAAATAATATGAGAAAGTTTGTGTCAATATTTACGAACAGATGTTGTAATATTTTATTACGAACAACACAGTTACATACGAACGGGAGTACATTTTGGAAACGTTTTCAATACGTTCTGTCTGTACGCGTTAAGAAATAAAACAATCTAAATGTTAACGCCAGTTTCTTGTCCTCATTAGCCTAACTGGCATAAAGTGTGGACAGATGATAAATAAAAGTCCACTCGACGCAAATCTCTCCGCCGCAGAGTTATGGAAAAGTGCTCTACATTTTATTCCGCCAGTTTCTTTGTAAGCAAAACTCGAGCTGCAAAGCAGGGGCATCTAAGCAAGTAGCCGGATCAGCTGTTAAGGGTCTCCCCCCCCGCCGCCGCCCACTCGGCATACATTGTCCACTCAGCACCGAATGTTGGGAGCGTGCTGAGTTGGCGCGGTCAACCTATTTGTGTGTCACTTCAATATTTCCACTTGCAATATCACAGATCAGGTATGGTGACGCACTAAAGTCACAGTAGCGAATCTGGAATAAAGAAATTTTCGATTTGTAACTATAAAATAAAACTAAATAAACTCTGACCACTTTGTAGTTTGTGTACTCTCCTTTTTACTTACTGACGGACCGTAGAATATTTATTTTTTTTTATAATTTGATTCATTTTAAGTAAACAGTACAAAATCTTTACGTAAATTATTTTATGTTTAATTATTTCTCTAAAATCCGTTTCAAAAAGTAACAAGGAACATGGTCAATTTGTTAAAACCGGTTTATCTGATTTTACTAATAATGTTCGCGGTGTGCGCATGCGCAGACCCAATTACGTCACCACTGTACGCCATAGAATTAGAAATAGAGAACAGCGAGAATCACGGTAAAAATAATTAGCGCGGTATCTACGTATTGGGAGATGATTCGGCTCTTAACGTCTGTTGCTGATCATAGATGAAGAGCCGTTACGCACATCAGTGCGGGCGTTGAACATAATCGTATTAAAATGATGACTCTTATGTGAGTGCTCGATGCTGATGGCATCTTGCGGCAAAATGATCAACTACGGTTAAATAGATAATAGTACTGTCTATTTTCTTAACGTGTTCACCACTGCCCTTGCAGCTTGCAGCGTTCGTAGCGGCAGCTAGTCCAATTACTTTGACTTTAGGTGCTGATATCGAGGTGCTTTGTAATGGTGACTGTACTTCTAGTACGTTTATGTTCAGTGGTGCGGGGTACCAGACTTTGAAATAAAGATTTTTACGATTAAACAGTAAATTGGAAAATATTACAAACCACGCGATGGTAGCGGTTCGTTTTTGTTGCTCTGTTCATTTCAGAGTCGTGATTTGTTTTAAATTTAAAAAACGCTTGAGTTGAGTTTGGATACAATCAAAATTTAAGCCAAACTCTGATGATCCGATTTTGATAAATTGGAACGACTTATCGGTTTGCTCGTATAGTATTCGAACTGAAATTTTGTGAGGAAATAATTTAGTGTGAATGGTCAAGCGTCTATTTTAAAGTTTAACGATGACCTCTGTTGCAGTGAGGTAAAAATTTGTAAACGAGCCTTATTTGTGTTTTGTATATATGTTTTCAAATACAATCTGTAATAGTTATTGCGACATTGATACTGTCCAATGTGAATGTTCAGTTCCAACTTTTAAAAGTTTCAGTACTTGGTTTGATCGTGCAATTTTATCACATCGAGTTGAACGAAAACCGCAGTCGAGACGCAAATATATTTGGTAATAAAAAGTTTAACGAAATTGTTTAAAAAAAAACTTAAATCGCAGCGCGACCTGGCGGTAGTGTTCTCCTTGTCCTTGTTAGTTCAAGCGCGAACACAAGGTTTGGATGTTTTTACTGAGAAAGTTTCGCAATTATTTAGAAACTATTTTCTCAACTGTCGTGTTCCCTAGACTGGCGTATCGAGGGCGTTTTGAATTAACGGCGACTTCAAAAGTAAAGTGGTTTTCAATAGAAATTTTTTACTCAAATCAAACACAGGGTAAGCAAACGTTGTTGAAGAGAATTTTTAGTAGCGTTTTGTTACATAATTGGACATGACCGAAGAAATATAGGACCTATCTGTAATATAGTTCCTCCAAATTTGTTAGACTTTTAGTTATATTCCTGTTTTACAATGTGAGCAAAATCGGTCTACAGGATTTATAGTTGCGAATTAAACCGTAATTAAAAGCTTCAGATCCGCATTTTTGAAAGGACACATACGTTTTGTTAAAAGCCTTAATATGCAATTGAGCTGTTTTGTAAGTTTCGTTAGAACCGTTTCACATGCATACCGGTAAACGCTCGTAGCTCAGTTGGTAGGTGGCAGAGATTTCGCTAGAACTTAAATCTGTATTCAGGTTCGAATCTAGTTCCTACCGATACTTTTTTCGTATGTTACATCTATCGTATGTAAAATAAGGTCATTAAATTACAAAACACACACACACACACACACACACACACAAACGACCTCTCATAACGTGATCTTGAAATCTGGGTCGCCACACATTTCATGATCCCGTATCTGATTCATTCTCAGAAATACCTAATTCTTGAATAGCAATTCACTGAAAACAAATCTGTCATACGATAAAAGTCTTCAATGCCTTACAATGTATTTCGTAAAAAGAATGAAATACACCCATGTCCATGCTGTATTCTGTACAAGAGCTCCCCAGGCAGCAATGCACAAGATGCCTGCATGATATACTACGCAAGATTCAAGTTTAAATATTTAAAAACTACTCCTTCCACTTGTCAGGCACCTAAAGTCATTACTTCAGAATACAAGTTCAGTATCGGCCAAAGTATTATAAAAGTTAATTGGCTTGTTTGCCGAAGCACTAACCCTCTGTTTTCCTGTAATTTGATTCGTTAGAGGCAAGAAAAGCGTTCCTTAACATGCTTCGGATTACGTTTTTATCTTGTTCCAGTCATCTTCTTGCTCTATTAATTTCGCCGGAAACGTTTAATAAGTTTTAACTACAAATTGAAAGCCGTAAACTTAATTAGTAAGAGTGTTCATTAGTTTTAATTTGTTACTGTGAAATGGATTGTGTAGTGATCGTGAATCCAGTCTTTTTTATTAAATTCAATACAGTTAAATAATAACGGAGTCAGTATCTATATAGGACTCAATACAGTTAAATAATAACGGAGTCAGTGTCTAAATAGATAAAATTGTTTTGTGCACAGATGTGAGAAAGATCTTCATATTTTTTTTTGTTTTCACTGATCTGTCTAGGTCTTAACGAGGGTTCAGTTTCAATAATTTCAGTTTACTTCACTGATCGAACACTTAATTTCAAGAAGCGATTGAAGCAAAACAAATCAATACCGGTTGGAGAAGTTTATTGCTTTGTTCTAATCCTTACCCGGGACAAAGTTTAATAAGTCTTAGACTGGAGTACCTGCCGGAATTCTTTCATTTGTATTTACACTTTGCGATAATTTATCGCGATATCGGCAATTTGAATTGGTTCGCCGTGGGCGATATTCATTTAACGTCTGTCGGTAACGCGTAGATTAGTGATTTTTTTTTTTAATCTAAGGGAATTTAAAAAATTGTTTAAATGCATGCAAAAGATAAAACGGGAATTATCTTGAGTGTGTTTTTGAATTTCAGTATAAATCAATATGGCGGCCTTTTAGCGCGATAAATTTGAAATCAATTTTTTTATCGTTTTTAATTGATTTAAAATATAATAAATTTAATGCAGATAAATCGCTAATTAACTTGCATTATTGTAAACGTGGAACGTAGACTAAACGTATTGGAAAATATGTAAGTATCGCAATTGAAAATAAACGGAAAAATTTATATAAGCGGCAACATTAATGTATACATAATCTTTCAGAATTTAAAATGTAAAGAAAATTGAGAAATTATAACAGAAAGGAAAAAAATAATACAGCGTGATTATTTATGTAGACCAATGATAGTGAAAGGGCGGAGCTTAGTAGACATGCAGGAGTGGGGGTCGGTAGTGTAGTATATATAAGACGAGTCCAACACTGGATTGTCGATACGTTAACAGTTCTTTTCACCACTGAAACGCGTCAAAGATGGGTGAATCAGCAGCTCTAGTAAATATCCAAACAATAATTTCAGTATACATAACAAAAAATACTGTCTAGAAGTAGAAAATTGGTCTTACAATAGTAAACGAAAAATTAAATATACGACAAAATGTACATGTTTGGTTTTGCTTTTTTAAAATAAAAGAACATTCTTTTTATAATCTTCTTCTTTTCTGCTAGGATTATTGTCACTACGTTCAGTATAATGATCTGCCTTCCATAACTTCGTCAATCTATATCCTATATCCATGAGTATGGATATAGTTTTTGAAGATAGAGGTTCTCCGAAACGCGTCAACGAAAGTAGAATTGACGAAGTTAGGGAAGGCAGATCAGTATACTCTGTAGCTGTAATATAAAAAGAGTTATAAGGCATTGATAACATTCCCACACCATAACATTTGGTGCTAAAGCATAAGGTTTATTATGTGTTCAAACTATAATGTGCAGCGTCTGTCATTGGCCAAGTCGGCACATCCTGAAATCGCATGTTTTCGTTTTAAAGAAAGATTGATTTAACAGAACGGCCTTGAAACGATTGGTAGGTTTGGTTTATGATAGCGTTTTGAGGTACTGTTCGTCTCATTTAAAACATAATGGATTGGTCACTAACGAAATTGTTCAGTTACGAAAACTTTTAAAAATCCAGCAGTGGTCTAAAATTAGGTAAAGATCAGTAAAATTGATTTGTCCTCCTCTTTTACTGTTGACCTTCATCCTTTTTTCGTAATTGATCTACGTGTGTAGTAAGGTTAGGTGAAACAAAAAACAGAAAAATGCTTTAAAGCTACAGAAACGGACTTTTGGCGAAGATCCGCAGTGCGGAGAAACGGCAGATCATTATACTGAACTTAGTAAAAGAACATTTACTGTAATATTCTCACCATTGGTTGATACTCGTAATATAAACATTCTTAATTTATATTATCGATTAAATCTGTTATCACTATTTTCTTTAACGAATTGAGTTTCTTAATAAGTGAATTTTGATTTAAGGATGCTTGACGTAGTTAATTTTACTCTTCAGTTGTTGGAAAGACAAGTAATCGTTCTTAACACCTTTTTCATTCCAACAGTAGAGAATGCAGGCAGCCATCCTGCATTACATTTCCCTTTTCTTCCCGCTCACTGGGAAGAGTAGGTTTGCCGAATGTAAATGAATGGCACAGTGGGAACGTCACAGTAACGATCCACTACGTGATGTATGTGTGACGTCACAGTGTGTATTGTATTGGATGACGGACTTGTGAATGCGCGGCGCCGTGTATGTGCGCGATGTTGACAGTACAAAGTCCTGTCGCGGGAGATTTATCGCTTGGTCCGGTAAATAACAGCTGAGCCGCCGAGTTGACTTCGCACATCCCCAGGCTAATATGTCAATAAGTGTCCGGCCGTTTCACTGTCTCGTAGCTCATTATATCGGGGGAGTGCGCTAACCCCCCCCCACCGCTACAAACTAATTACTGACGTTAGTTATAATTTGTATCATGTTTTAGCATTGGTTGTGTTGTTGAATTTTGCGGAACGCGTGATGCGAGGAACATATATAACCGTGTGTTTTGCACGTCGCAAGTTTAATATTAAATTAATTATAATTAAAAATTATGCTAATCGAGCCGGGGGCCTTGCGCGTGCGAGGCCATAACCACTACACTACGGAAACTGCGAAGAAGTGTGACTGATTTAAGTATATGAAATGAATCATTAATTTAATTTTGGTAGTTCTATGAAAAGATCAGATGTTTTATGTTAATTCGTAAAGATCAGCTGATTTCATTGAACAGCTGATAGGCTAAAATCACTTTCAGGTTATGTTGTTAAAGACTAGCTATGATAATTTGGTGTGTTTTCGAACAAATTATCGTAATTAAAATAAAAAAGTAAGATAAAACGTGATACATTATTTTTATTTTTGGTTAAAGAACAGAGCCGCCTCGGTGGTCTAGTTGATAGCGTACGCTTTCATCCCGAGGACCCGGGTTCGATTCCCGGTCAGGGCTTGGCATTTTCATACGCTATAAATCATCCCATCGTCTGCATTAGCCCAAGTGTGCACAATAGTCGGACGTTAAAAAAAAAAAAAAAAATTGATGAAATCAAGCCAATAACAACAAAGCTAGTATTCAGCAGGTGCTAACACATAGAATTCAGAACGAAGACTGCGTAGAACTAAACCCTTCGACTTGGTGTAGTAAGCTAAGAGGCTGCAGCTGACAACCAGAGCAATTCAGCGGAACGAACATGTGATACACAGCGATCTGTTTAAGTTATAACTACTGGATAAGTTTGTACTTAGTTGTAGTCCGTAATAAAAGTAAAAAAATAGTAAGTTCTTTGTTGTACGGTAAAATTTTCTCAAGAAATTTTTTTGAATGTTTTTTTTTTGCGAAAGTAATTTTTAATGATGAATCTGCATTGCAAATTGCAGAAACACACTCGATGAGGATGTGGGGAAATAGTTAAGTGTGAAAGTTTGAAACAAATTGGAGTAATTGTTTTGTATGTGCAGGGCGAATTACACGTTCGGTATTTTACAATTACGGTTTTATCGGAATTAATTTAGAAAACATATTCATTTTATTCGGCTTTTATTCTTTCAGCTCGTTATCGTGTTTGTTTTATGTTTGCATTTTTTACCTTGTGTTTTTTTTTTGTCGTTATTGATATACTTGTTCTGTTGCTAAAACTCAAAAAGAAATTCTTTTTATATTCTTCTTCTTTTCTGCTGGGATTATTATCACTATGTTCAGTATAATGATCTGCCTTCCCTAGCTTCGTTAATTCTACTTTCGTTGGCGCGTTTCGGAGAACCTCCATCTTCAAAAACTATATCTATACTCTAGTTTTTGAAGATGAAGTTTCTCCGAAACGCGTCAACGAAAGTAGAATTGACGAAGGCAGGACATTATACTGAACATAACTCAAAAAGACTTTATACATATAGCAATAAAGAAAGTTTAACGTAGCAGAGTAACAACATTTCTCTTTAACACATTGCAGTATTTATATTATCCTAATACTTGATAATATCAGGATACGCTTCCAGCGACGCCGGTAGATTGCCTCACGTAATCAGTATTCTCCGTATTAGTGTTGTATACCAAATCAGCTGATCATCTATTCTTGTCTGTTTCTGTTGCAGGTAAGGCATGCATATTAAGTACTTGATCTCGTCGCCTTCAAAGGTAAGGACACAATGACATCAGCACCGGGATGCATAGCAAGCGACGACCTCAGTTTCACCTCTAATAATGCATTAGCATTCACTAGTTCTTGACTCGAGAACTTCGCTATACTAGTATGGCTGCTAACGACCTTTGCTTGTGTATCCGTTATTAGTGAATTTACAAAATGGAGTCGCCGTCGCTAATACCCAGGTACGAGACTGAAATAAATTACGATCACTAGAATACTTTTCGAGTGGCCGAATTGTTACACGTATTTTGTTGTGTATCTAAATTGTTCAGCTTTATTTTACAATGATCACGTAACTTCGGCGTATCGAAATGTTCGTTTACGTGACTGTTATTCAATGGTGATTGTTTGAAATTCGTTCAGATCACGTCAACGAGACAGCTGTGTGCCTCGATTATCGTTTAGTGTTTCTGTCACTTTAAATTATTACGTCTGCGTTACGCGTTATTCACGCTAACTCGGTGGTCGAAGTGACTAAAGCATCGGTCAGTTTACTGCGTCACTCAAATGCGCAGTGATGGTTCTTAGTTCAAGCCGCAGTTGCTCCAATTGCTTTCCCTTATCGTTAACACTGATCCTTCGTCCTCATTAGTCTAACTGGGATAAAGTAGCAACAAAAAAAGGTAATTATTAAAAACGTCAGTCGCTGTTTCGTGATGGTTGATGTACTGATCAGTCATCTATGAACTTGCTCATCTGAAGGTCTTAGTTTCGATACTGCGGTTACTGCAGTAAGCTTTTCCCTTTTCCCTAGTCTGTACAACGAACATTTTTCTTTAGGTCATGGCAATTTCAAGTAAAATCTTTTGATTCCTAGAGTTTTGTATTTTACCGATGTGCTGATCTTCGTAGAACAGCATGTGGATTATATCGTGGCAAAGTAATTACTTCTAATTCTCTTCTGGAACCTGTAACGTTTATCCCCTAGCGTCAATATTATCCTAAACGCATATCAATGTAGATTTTTATGTTGAGTATTGTTTTTGAAAGATCTCGACAAAATGTGCTCGATTGTTTCAGATTAAATTTGATCGCACAAATTACTCTTAAATTTTTGGGTAATAATGTGACCAGCTGTTTTAAGAATAGTGAATTTAAGTACCAGGTGACTGTTGTGCTTGTTACAAATTCTCTCTATGAAATGTACTAGCTGTAGATTTCAGTTTTGATTTTTTTTTTTTTAACGTCCGACTGTTGTGCACACTTCGGCTAATGCAGACGATGGGATGATTTAATCGTATGAAAATGCTAAGTCCTGGCCGGGACTCGAACCCGAGTCCTCGGGGTGAAAGCTCAGTACGCTATCAACTAGGCCACCGAGGCGGCTTTGGGCTAATGCAGACGATGGGATGATTTATATCGTATGAAAATGCCAAGTCCTGGCCGGGAGTCGAACCCGAGTCCTCGGGGTGAAAGCCTAGTACGCTATCAACTAGGCCACCGAGGCGGCTTTGGGCTAATGCAGACGATGGGATGATTTATATCGTATGAAAACGCCAAGTCCTGGCCGGGACTCGAACCCGAGTCCTCGGGGCGAAAGCTCAGTACGCTATCAACTAGGCCACCGAGGCGGCTTTGGGCTAATGCAGACGATGGGATGATTTATATCGTATGAAAACGCCAAGTCCTGGCCGGGAATCGAACCAGGGTTCTCGGGGTGAAAGCTCAGTACGCTATCAACTAGGCCACCGAGGCGGCTTTGTGCTAATGCAGACGATGGGATGATTTATAGCGTATGAAAATGCCAAGTCCTGGCCGGGAGTCGAACCCGGGTTCTCGGGGTGAAAGCCCAGTACGCTATCAACTAGGCCACCGAGGCGGCTTTGTGCTAATGCAGACGATGGGATGATTTATAGCGTATGAAAATGCCAAGTCCTGGCCGGGAGTCGAACCCGGGTTCTCGGGGTGAAAGCCTAGTACGCTATCAACTAGGCCACCGAGGCGGCTTTGTGCTAATGCAGACGATGGGATGATTTATAGCGTATGAAAATGCCAAGTCCTGGCCGGGAGTCGAACCAGGGTCCTCGGGGTGAAAGCCTAGTACGCTATCAACTAGGCCACCGAGGCGGCTTTGGGCTAATGCAGACGATGGGATGACTTATAGCGTATGAAAATGCCAAGTCCTGGCCGGGAGTCGAACCCGGGTTCTCGGGGTGAAAGCCTAGTACGCTATCAACTAGGCCACCGAGGCGGCTTTGTGCTAATGCAGACGATGGGATGATTTATAGCGTATGAAAATGCTAAGTCCTGGCCGGGACTCGAACCCGAGTCCTCGGGATGAAAGCTCAGTACGCTATCAACTGACAAATTCCGAGGCGGCTTTGGGCTAATGCAGACGATGGGATGATTTATATCGTATGAAAATGCCAAGTCCTGGCCGAGGTCGAACCCGAGTCCTCGGGGTGAAAGCCTGTTCGCTATCAACTAGGCCACCGAGGCGGCTTTGGGCTAATGCAGACGATGGGATGATTTATATCGTATGAAAATGCCAAGTCCTGGCCGGGACTCGAACCCGGGTCCTCGGGGTGAAAGCCCAGTACGCTATCAACTAGGCCACCGAGGCGGCTTTGGGCTAATGCAGACGATGGGATGATTTATAGCGTATGAAAATGCTAAGTCCTGCCCGGGAGTCGAACCAGGGTCCTCGGGGTGAAAGCTCAGTACGCTATCAACTAGGCCACCGAGGCGGCTTTGGGCTAATGCAGACGATGGGATGATTTATAGCGTATGAAAATGCCAAGTCCTGGCCGGGAGTCGAACCAGGGTCCTCGGGGTGAAAGCTCAGTACGCTATCAACTAGGCCACCGAGGCGGCTTTGGGCTAATGCAGACGATGGGATGATTTATAGCGTATGAAAATGCCAAGTCCTGGCCGGGAGTCGAACCAGGGTCCTCGGGGTGAAAGCTCAGTACGCTATCAACTAGAGGCGGCCTTCAGTTTTAAAACGAATTGTTTTCAAATTTAACGGAAACGTTCTTGTTTGTTTACAAATTTTATTTCTTAAGACACAAAATGCTTGTTTCCCGTCAAGGCGTAACGTGTTATTAAAAGTTTTTGTTTTGATTTTGTCGCGAAACTCTACGGCCTGTTTGTCACGATGAAATAGATTTCCACAGAGATCATAATAAAGCTATGACGTCAGCGAAGTTGTGCGGCTGGGTCGTGTGGAATGGGGCTGTAGGGGTGAAACTATTTCGCAGAGGACGCTGCGTCGGCTTGCAAATTTTAACCGCCGTCCCTCCTTCAGACACCCTCCTTTCGCTCTATTTTATATGTGGCTAGATAAAGTGGAGTAAATAAATAAAATAAAAACTTGTCTTCAAGATGTATCCGCACGATGAAACGGATCTTTTACGGGCGCCCGAGTGTCCTACGTATAAAGTTCCAGTTCTTGTCTCAAAGTAAATCTTTACGTAGTGATAAATACTTATTCAGATTAAATAGAGATGGTAAATTGTTAGTAATATTCTGCTATTTCCCGTGTTGATTATTTCTGATAATCGAAATACCTTTATTTACCAAGAGTGTTTTCTCGTTCCTTTTACGATACTAACGATCGATGCTACGTCACAAACACGCACGCGCGCGATAAAGTTGAGACCAATTTTTTTATTTCAAGAGGACTTGAAAACGTATACATCTGTTTAAATATCAAAATCGAAACCTTTCACTGTTCCTATACTTAATAAATACTTTGTTTAACTTTAAATGTAGTTTTATCTTTTTTTGTAATTGTAATGAACACACACACACACACACACACACACACACACACACACACACACACACACAGGTGAACTTTTTTCAAAAATATTCTCAAACCGCCTCGGTGGCCTAATTGATAGCGTACTGGGCTTTCACCCCCGAGGACCCGGGTTCGATTCCCGGCCAGGGCTTGGCATTTTCATACGCTATAAATCATCCCATCGTCTGCATTAGCCCAAATGTGCACAATAGTCGGACGTTAAACAAAAAAAAAAATACTTTGTTTAACGATAGAAATCTTCTTCTGTTGTTCTTAAAACGTTCTCCGACGTCTCCGATTCCTAGATTCAATTTTCCCCTTTCATTCCACAGATCTTGATCCAATACCCTCTCTCACTCTCACTTCCTTATCAGTTCCTTCTCTCTAAGTCTTGGTCTTTCTCTTTTTTGCGTTTCCATTTTAAAATCTGTTTGGGAATTCGATTTTCGTCCATTTCGCTTCCATATGAGATTTTGCTTTTTATAATTGTATTAAACATTATATGTTTATTTATTTTACGTAGCAATATCCTTATTGCTCTTCTTCATAAGGCGTTTTGTTTTTTATCGCTGTGTCCAAGAGTCCATCGCTAGTAACTGTCATTCCCAAATACTCGTAAGTTGTATATCCCTTGATTTTTACGTTGTGTTTTAATAGAAGATTCTGCTCTACCCTCCAGTATGTATGTTACAATTGCTTCGTTTATGCCAAAGCCACTTTCACTTAGTGTTGTTCGAAATGGTGCGGCATTTTTCGAAATTATACGTTTGCCTCAACGACTGTAAATAGAAACATTAAACGGGGGGGGGAACAAATTTAAACAAAAATACAGTTACAGTGTTATTAATGAGAACATTAAGTCTTTTAATCTATGAAAGCATTTCTTTTCATAGAGAACCAAAAGATAATTAATTACTTTGCAATATCATTTTGCAGGCGAAAAAAGACTCAGACTTTTCTTTGATTCATTTTGTGTTTTATTTCCCTCCTGTTCTGGTTCGATTTAGTTTTGTTTTCCGTAACTTTTATAAAATGAGTTTGTTTCGATCGTTCTGTATATAGCCTTACATTTTATCTTTACCAAAGAATTATTTTGCACGAAAAGTTCTTATAAACAGCTGATTTCCTTGTATAATACAGTTTCAACTGAGGTTATGTTTATTGCCATTTTTTACTATGAATATTGGAAATTGTGTATTTATTAGTGTGTTCATTTTAAATTACTTATTTTGGAGTATAAATAAGTGTAATGATTATTACATTTAATTAAGTTTAGAAACTACCACCGAAAGGTCAGTAATCCGTGGTCTAGCTCACACACACACACACACACACACACACACACACACACACACACACACACACACACACACACACACACACACACACACACACACACACACACACACACACACACACACACACACACACACACACACACACACACACACACACACACACACACACACACACATATATATAGGAGACTTGCCAACAGAATCCTTAAGTATATACAAGGAGTCAAATAAACAACGTCGTGGATCGCACAAGTAGACCTACATGACGCAGAAATAGACTCAACAGACGTTGAAGACAGGAACGCATACAGGAGAAAGATGCTCGGTTGGAAGGTCCCAGAGAATGAAATCCTAAAGAGAGCAGGGGTAAAATGGACGGAGGAACGGAAGAGGATCCATGGGGACAGGATGAGGGAGGTGTGGAGGATTAGAAGGAAAAAGACATGAGTTAGAGTGCTTTGCGTGATCCAACAGGGTCTATGCGCAGATAATAATAATAATAATAATAATATATATATATATATATATATATATATATATATATATATATATATATAGGTGTTTAACGTCCGACTATTGTGCTCACTTGGGCTAATGCAGACGATGGGATGATTTATAGCGTATTTATAGCGTGTATATATATATATATATATATATATATATTCTTTTTTTTTAACGTTCGACTATTGTGAACACTTGGGCTTATGTAGACAATGGGATGATTTATCAAAATGCCTAGCCCTGGCCGGGAATCGATCCTGGTCCTGGGAATGAAAGCCCAGTACGCTATCAATTATACCACCAAGACGGCTATATATATATATATATATATATATATATATATATATATATATATATATATATATAGTGTCTGTTCCATTAACTTATGAATCCCCGTATGAATTCGTGTATAACCAAAATAACACCGAAAATATAACGTTTCGTTTTGAATGGCAGTGGCATTGGCGATGGCAGTGGTTAAATTAACCCAGCACTGGATAAACTTGAGCTATTGATCGCTTTTGCACTTTATTGTGTCATGACGGCCGTGGATTTATTGCTTGTTTTGTCACTTCTTGTTGTCAGCCGAACAAACATATGATTTGTGCCTCTGCGCGGTACGGCTCTATTGTATCTGTCTGCCCTTCTCTTTTCTTCCATTCAATCCTCCATGCTTGATGCTCAGTAACTACCTAAGATACTGCGGTCAGGTTTTTTATTTGAGAATTTACATTTGAGGCGCCGTTATGCGAGACAGTGAATTGTGCACCGATCCTCAACTACAGTATACGTTTCGAGTAATCGTTATGCAATTTTAAATTTTCATTTATTACGGTGAACTTAGAAATGTTTAATATCTCGAGCGGTTTTTTAAATTCGGTGTTGTTTTTGGAATTTTTTCTATCGTCGTATTTGATTTAAGGCGTTTAACACTTGTGCATGCTTAGGACTAATAATTACATTTGAAAGTAAATATAAATATCGAA
>CM040189.1:118156648-118171648 GCA_022606455.1 Callitettix versicolor
AGTAGAAGAAAGTGTTAATACAAGTTGTCTGTTACAACTAGACCGTAGTCACGTAGCGTGAAAACTTCGTACCCCTTGCAAGTGTGGGGACGGATAAAAAGGGATTTCCGAAAGGCGGACAAGTTTACCGAAAGTACCTGGCGTGGATTTAAATGTGCCGCGGTGTTAGCCTTTCAAACTTTAGCCCTTTGTCATTACTGGATTACATCGTACAGGCTTCTATTTTTTGTTTTAAAGTAATATTGTCGCTTTTTGTTTTCTGCATGGAAACTTGAAAACGTACAAAGAGGTTAAAATGTTTATTATAAGCTCCCAATTATAATGTACGGTTTTAAAGCAAGCGGGAAACTGGGAAAAGTGACAAGAATATAAATGGCCGTGGACAAATTTGATTTCGAAGATTTTTATTGTGTATACATCGAAAAAACTATTCAAATCCAGGTTTTGGTCAGAATTTACTGACATATGTTTTGACTTGTTCGGACCTTTACAGGTTACCAATCAGGAGGAGCGGGAAAATGTCGTTCGCCGTTGCGTGCGAATCTACCGCCTGAAAACATACTGCGACAAGTGGGAATGCTGTGGGTTATGGTATATTTACCGACGTACGAAATTGCCGAATATCAATGATGGCTGACGTTTATGTTAGGGATGTTGACAGCCTGAACCATTAGCAGACGACACTCGATCTCGAGGCACTAAAGTGTTACCAACACATCGCAAAAAAATATTGTTTTTTTTGTGTTTAACGTCCGACTATTGTGCACACTTGGGCTAATGCAGACGATGGGATAATTTATAGCGTATGAAAATGCCAAGCCCTGGCCGGGAATCGAACCCGGGTCCTGGGGTGAAAACCTAGTACGCTATCAACTAGGCCTCGGGCAGAAACCTTATGTTGGAACATAGGTCCGATAAGACGTATAAAAACGCACACGAAGCGTGCGTTTTAATTGTTACTTGCTTTAAAATAGAAATTAAGCAGAGACTGTTTTAGTGTATTGTTTTATTGAAAGAAAAACATATGCAATTATTTTTATCTTCCTCATTAAATCTTGTAATAAACAGTCTCGTCTAGTGTATCACGTAATCCAATGCCTCTCGCATATGCATATAAAATTAATCTTGTGCCATAATACAGTGTTTATGAATGTTTGCTATTAAACTCTGGATTATTGTTTCGTCTTTAAGCGTGCGTTTGTTTTGTTTGTGCTTAGTTATTACTTCATGTATGCTGTACAAACATTAGTCCTGTATGTTTGTACTTAGGTTGTACGATTCCCTTCAAAAATCGATTGTGAAACTATCGAAAAAAACTGAAAATCACCTTAATTTTTATACAATCAGTTTATGAACAGGTCATGTTTGCTATGAAACTTTGGATTATGGTTTCGTCTTTAAGCTTGTGTTTGTTTTGTTTGTGCTTAGTTATTACTGTATGTATGCTGTACAAACATTAGTCCTGTATGTTTGTACTTAGGTTGTATGATTTCCTTCAAAAATCGATTGTGAAACTATCGAAAAAAACTGAAAATCACCTTAATTTTTATTCAATCAGTTTATTACAGATCTATGTTTGCTATTAAACTCTGGATTATTGTTTCGTCTTTAAGCTTGTGTTTGTTTTGTTTGTCTTTAAGCTATGCTGTTTGTTTTGTTTGTGCTTAGTTTACGATTTACTCAAAAATCGATTGTGAAACTATCGAAAAAACTGAAAATCACCTTAATTTTTATATAACAGTTTATGAACAGTCCTATGAAACTTTGGATTATGGTTTCGTCTTTAAGCTTGTGTTTGTTTTGTTTGTGCTTAGTTATTACGATTTGCTTACAAAAATCGATTGTGAAACTATCGAAAAAACTGAAAATCACCTTAATTTTTATATAATCAGTTTATGAACAGGTCGTGTTTGCTATGAAACTTTGGATTATGGTTTCGTCTTTAAGCTTGTGTTTGTTTTGTTTGTGCTTAGTTATTACTTCATGTATGCTGTACAAACATTAGTCCTGTATGTTTGTACTTAGGTTGTACGATTTCCTTCAAAAATCGATTGTGAAACTATCGAAAAAAACTGAAAATCACCTTAATTTTTATATAATCAGTTTATGAACAGGTCGTGTTTGCTATGAAACTTTGGATTATGGTTTCGTCTTTAAGCTTGTGTTTGTTTTGTTTGTGCTTAGTTATTACTTCATGTATGCTGTACAAACATTAGTCCTGTATGTTTGTACTTAGGTTGTACGATTTCCTTCAAAGATCGATTGTGAAACTATCGAAAAAAACTGAAAATCACCTTAATTTTTATATAATCAGTTTATGAACAGGTCGTGTTTGCTATGAAACTTTGGATTATGGTTTCGTCTTTAAGCTTGTGTTTGTTTTGTTTGTGCTTAGTTATTACTTCATGTATGCTGTACAAACATTAGTCCTGTATGTTTGTACTTAGGTTGTACGATTTCCTTCAAAGATCGATTGTGAAACTATCGAAAAAAACTGAAAATCACCTTAATTTTTATATAATCAGTTTATGAACAGGTCGTGTTTGCTATGAAACTTTGGATTATGGTTTCGTCTTTAAGCTTGTGTTTGTTTTGTTTGTGCTTAGTTATTACTTCATGTATGCTGTACAAACATTAGTCCTGTATGTTTGTACTTAGGTTGTACGATTTCCTTCAAAAATCGATTGTGAAACTATCGAAAAAAACTGAAAATCACCTTAATTTTTATACAATCAGTTTATGAACAGGTCGTGTTTGCTATGAAACTTTGGATTATGGTTTCGTCTTTAAGCTTGTGTTTGTTTTGTTTGTGCTTAGTTATTACTTCATGTATGCTGTACAAACATTAGTCCTGTATGTTTGTACTTAGGTTGTACGATTCCCTTCAAAAATCGATTGTGAAACTATCGAAAAAAACTGGAAATCACCTTAATTTTTATACAATCAGTTTATGAACAGGTCGTGTTTGCTATGAAACTTTGGATTATGGTTTCGTCTTTAAGCTTGTGTTTGTTTTGTTTGTGCTTAGTTTGTGCTTCATGTATGCTGTACAAACATTAGTCCTGTATGTTTGTACTTAGGTTGTACGATTTCCTTCAAAAATCGATTGTGAAACTATCGAAAAAAACTGAAAATCACCTTAATTTTTATATAATCAGTTTATGAACAGGTCGTGTTTGCTATGAAACTTTGGATTATGGTTTCGTCTTTAAGCTTGTGTTTGTTTTGTTTGTGCTTAGTTTGTGCTTCATGTATGCTGTACAAACATTAGTCCTGTATGTTTGTACTTAGGTTGTACGATTTCCTTCAAAAATCGATTGTGAAACTATCGAAAAAAACTGAAAATCACCTTAATTTTTATACAATCAGTTTATGAACAGGTCGTGTTTGCTATGAAACTCTGGATTATGGTTTCGTCTTTAAGCTTGTGTTTGTATTGTTTGTGCTTAGTTATTACTTCATGTATGCTGTACAAACATTAGTCCTGTATGTTTGTACTTAGGTTGTACGATTTCCTTCAAAAATCGATTGTGAAACTATCGAAAAAAACTGAAAATCACCTTAATTTTTATTCAATCAGTTTATTACAGATCTATGTTTGCTATTAAACTCTGGATTATTGTTTCGTCTTTAAGCTTGTGTTTGTTTTGTTTTTGCTTAGTTATTACTGTATGTGTGCTGTATAAACATTATTAATTCTTTATGTGTGTACAAGAGAAATATGAATTACTACTTTTTCCGTCGAAAATAGGTTGTAAAACTAACGACAAAAACTGAAAATCACCCTACTTTCTTACAGTCGGGTTGTGAACAGGATTTTTATAAAGGTCTGTAACTCATGTTAGTGTACAAAATGTGAATCAAAAACATGTTACGATCCGAAGAAAAAGTCAATTTACTGCCGAATTTCTTTAAAATTTGTTAACCGCCTCGGTGGCCTAGTTGATAGCGTACTGGGCTTTCACCCCGAGGACCCGGGTTCGATTCCCGGCGAGGGCTTGGCATTTTCATACGCTATAAATCATCCCATCGTCTGCATTAGCCCAAGTGTGCACAATAGTCGGACGTTATAAAAAAAAATTAAAATTTGTTACACTGGCTTTGTTTATAAAAATCCTTAGAAAAATACAATTTTAAGCTATTAAGTATATTTTTGCATGGAGTTTTTAAGGTAGCGACTCATACAGCTTACTGTAAAGGCTACATTTAAAAAAATCGTTATCCTTTATTTTGTAAAAAATCGATTTTTTTATAATTTTAAGTTGGGATCAATAAAAATGTGTTTAAATACGAAACTTTTTGAAACATTTAGGCAAACCACGGTCGATTGGTTTAGTGTCAATTTACATGTGTAGTCACATATATACGGATATTATTCAAACATAAATCACATTTTTTTTGAAAATATACATTTATCAAAATCTCAAAATCGATAATTTTTGTTGTCATCATTTTCACCGAGTCTGTTTCAACAGTTCGGCGTTTGGTTTGTGTTTGTTACGCAGTTTTGGCCAAACGCACCGACCGATTGTTTTGAAACTTGGTACAAAGGTGCCTTGTATAAAGCCCGAACGACGTGTGTGTAAGATGTTTTCTCATATACTTCCATTTTCAAGATGGCTCCTTCTAATTAACAATAACGATTGTACGCAGTTTTTGCCAAACGCATCGACCGATTGTTTTGAAATTTAATACAAAATTACCTTGTGTAAAGCCCAAATAACGTAAGATTTTTTCAAGATGGCGGTCTCTAATTTAACTATGACGCAGCTTTGGCCGAACGCGTTGATCGATTGTTTTGAAATTTGTTACGAAGCTATCTTGTACAAAGCCCAAATGACGTGTGCGTGACATTTTTTTCATATTTAATTCCGTTTCAGTGTACGTAATTTTAATCGAATTCATCGACCGATTGTTTTGAAATTGGTACTTCGTATAAAGCTCGAAAAATGTAAGAATTCATCCCATTCACTTCCGTTTCAAGATGGCGGGTTGTGATTCAAAATTGAAAGTATAGTTGCTGGATATTTTCTGTCATACTGGCTGAACGGCAAAACCTATCATAATGTTGACCGTTTGATGGAGAAAGAGTAAAATTTTCAATAAAGTTGGGTCCGGTAATGGTTTTTGTGAATGTTGCGGTTAAATTGGCGGCAAAATTTACGAGCGTTGTCGTGGAGCGCTCTGTATAATAATTGATAACGTACTGCGAGGTCTGCTGTTTAAAGGACCAGCAGAAGACAAACATGTTACTGACCTCTAACCTGTGTAACTGACCTCTAACCTTTGTGACTGATCTCTAACCTGTGTAATTGACCTCTAACCTTTGTGACTGATCTCTAACCTGTGTGACTGACCTCTAACCTTTGTGACTGATCTCTAACCTGTGTAACTGACCTCTAACCTGTGTGATTGACCTCTAACCTTTGTGACTGACCTCTAACCTTTGTGACTGACCTCTAACCTTTGTGACTGATCTCTAACCTTTGTGACTGACCTCTAACCTTTGTGACTGATCTCTAACCTGTGTAACTGACCTCTAACCTGTGTGATTGACCTCTAACCTTTGTGACTGACCTCTAACCTCTGTAACTGTCCTCTAACCTTTGTAACTGACCTCTAACCTTTGTGACTGACCTCTAACCTGTGTAACTGACCTCTAACCTGTGTGACTGACCTATAACCTGTGTGACTGACCTCTAACCTGTGTAACTGTCCTCTAACCTTTGTAACTGACCTCTAACCTGTGTGACTGACCTCTAACCTGTGTAACTGTCCTCTAACCTTTGTAACTGACCTCTAACCTTTGTGACTGACCTATAACCTGTGTAACTGACCTCTAACCTGTGTGACTGACCTATAACCTGTGTGACTGACCTCTAACCTGTGTAACTGACCTCTAACCTGTGTAACTGACCTCTAACCTTTGTGACTGACCTCTAACCTTTGTGACTGACCTCTAACCTGTGTAACTGACCTCTAACCTGTGTAACTGACCTCTAACCTTTGTGACTGACCTCTAACCTTTGTGACTGACCTCTAACCTATGTGACTGACCTCTAACCTTTGTGACTGACCTCTAACCTTTGTAACTGACCTCTAACCTGTGTGACTGACCTCTAACCTGTGTAACTGACCTCTAACCTGTGTAACTGACCTCTAACCTTTGTGACTGATCTCTAACCTGTGTGACTGACCTCTAACCTGTGTAACTGACCTCTAACCTGTGTAACTGACCTCTAACCTTTGTGACTGATCTCTAACCTGTGTGATTGACCTCTAACCTTTGTGACTGACCTCTAACCTTTGTGACTGACCTCTAACCTTTGTGGCTGACCTCTAACCTATGTGACTGACCTCTAACCTTTGTGACTGACCTCTAACCTGTGTAACTGACCTCTAACCTGTGTAACTGACCTCTAACCTTTGTGACTGACCTCTAACCTTTGTGACTGACCTCTAACCTGTGTAACTGACCTCTAACCTTTGTGACTGACCTCTAACCTTTGTGACTGACCTCTAACCTATGTGACTGACCTCTAACCTTTGTCACTGACCTCTAACCTTTGTAACTGACCTCTAACCTGTGTGACTGACCTCTAACCTGTGTAACTGACCTCTAACCTATGTAATTGACCCTTGACACAAAATCAGTTGCAGCAGTTTCTGCGGAACTTTTCGACGTAGCGCCAAATAAGACCGACTACAGTGAAGCGACGTAAAGCTAATGTGATTTATTTATTCCCCTTGTGTTTCCGTTGCTTATACTGTATTTCCAAAGACAAATTCAAATTTACCAAGTTCTCCGGCAGAATGCAGTGACGTACCCCAGAGACTGTCTGCTCCTCGGCTTGTTAGAATTTCAACCGACTTCGTCACGGGTCGTGTTTTTCAGTTCGTCAAGGTGGAAGCCTCTGGAGACCGATGATTCTGAATCTCCGGATACTGCGGATAATGAACTGTTCGGGATAAAATTTAGATTTTTCGGATTTTTAACGCATTTATTTTAGTCTAACGAAGTCTTGTGAGGAACGAACTTTCCGTTTTGAATAACGAACTGCATCATTCATTTGCGAAAGTTGATTTTGGTGACAATTTGTTAAATATTAATTTTAGAATAGACGAGCAATTTTTTGTCAGCTGTTTGTAATTGCGTTTGGATCTAGTCAACAGTGGATTGTACAAATTCTTGTTTGTTGTATGGCCGTTGTCTCACTGACGTGATGTAAGTCTATTACTATTTTATCACTGTTTTTTTCGATCATTTACCATCATTTGTGTATATAAAAAAAATTGTGTTACCGAACCAAATCATGTATCATGTTTAACTCGTTTCCCTTTTTCGTTATTAATTATTTGATGATGTTCAGTCTCTTTTATAAGTTGTAACATTTTCATCTTTAATTTCATTTTTTCAAATTTATTTTCTAATCTTCGTAGTCTTTTCCGTTCATTTTTTTCTTAATCTTTGTTCTTCATTTAAAACATATTTTATTTAAATAATTTGTCAAAATTCTTTTTATATTCTTCTTCTTTTCTGCGTGGATTATTGTCACTATGTTCAGTATAATAATCTGCCTTCCCTAGTTTCCTCAATTCATTCGTTGACGCATTTCGGAGAACTTCCATCTTCAAAAACTATTTCTATACTCTAATATACTTTCTTGTTTTATGAGTATAGATATAGTTTTTGAAGATGGAAGTTCTCCGAAACGCGTCAACGGAAAAAAAATTGACGAAGCTAAAGAAGGCAGATTATTATACTGTGAACATAGTAAATTTATTGTCCATTTAATGTAGAAATTGAATTATTAACATAACCTCAATTGATATTGAATCAACAGCTGTTGTGCGAAATCAGCTGTTTAGAAGTAATCACAATTATATTTTAATATATACAATAGCACGCATCGCGCAAAATCGAACATCACAACCAGCCCTAAAACATGATACATGTAAAACAATACACGACGTTTTATGAGTGTGGATCAACTCTCGTTCTGTCTGACTTGAAACAAGTAGCTACCTCCAGCCGATGTTGGCATGAATGGACAAGTGTCTGTTTTATCCACTCGGGGATGCACTATGAGTGTTATGTATTTTAACATCATAGTTAAATATTGTTTTTAACCTGTATTGATTGACCTTTGTGACTGATTTGTGACCTTTGTGACTGATTTGTGACCTTTGCGCCCTGCGTAAGCGTATAGGCTTATCTTCTGATTGCATGTTTTGGTTTTAACTTAGGCATTTGAGAATAAGAGCTGATCTATACTTTCAAAACGCCGTGTGTTGCCTTTATATATATATGTGTATATATATTACTATTATTATTTGCGTGTAGACCCTGTTGGATCACGCAAAGCACTCCGACTCATGTCTTGTTCCTTCTAATCCTCCACACCTCCCTCATCCTGTCCCCATGGATCCTCTTCCGCTCTTCCGTCCAATTTACTCCTGCTCTCTTTGGAATTTAATTCTCTAAGATCGTCCAACCGAGCATCTTTTTTCTGTATGCGTTCCTGTCTTCAACGTCTGTTGAGTCTATTCCTGCGTCATGTAGGTCTATTCTGACTTGTGCGATCCACGACGTTGTTGATTTGACTCTTTTTATATACTTAAGGATTCTGTTGACAAGTCTCGTTGTTGGGAGTCTACTGATGTGTCCATAGAACCGAAGCCTCCTTCTTCTGATATCCGCTGCCAGGTTCGATATCTTCTCTGTGGTCTTCCGGGAGTGCAACCTGTATCCGTCTTCTGTTAATCTAGGGCCAAGGATCTTCCTCAAGATTTTGCGTTCTTCCTTCAAAATGTCTTCCATGGTAGCTTTTGTGTGGAGTGCTAGCGTCTCGCTTGCATACAATACCTCCGGTTTTATGACTGTGTTGTAGTGTCTGATTTTTGTGTGCGTCGACATACATCTCTTATTGTAGATATCACGCGTGTATATATATATATATATATATATATATATATATATATATATAAAGAGAATCCATACAAGGTGTCAATATACAACAACAAGGTCAATATACAAGGTGTCAAATTAAGAACGTCGTGGATCGCACAAGTCAGAATAGACCTACATAACGCAGGAATAGATTCAACAGATGTTGAAGATAGGCACGCATACAGGAGAAAGATGCTCGGTTGGAAGGTCCCAGAAAATGAAATCCCAAAGAGAGCAGGGGTAAAATGGACGGAGGAGTGGAAGAGGATCCATGGGGACAAGATGAGGGAGGTGTGAAGGATTAGAAGGAACAAGACATGAGTCGGAGTGTTTTGCGTGATTCAACAGGGTCTATACACAAATAATAAATAATAATATATAGGCTATATATATATATATATATATATATATATATACATTTAAGACAGGAACGCGTACATGAGGAAGATTCTCGGGTGGAAGATCTTAGAGAATTAAATCCCAAAGAGAGCATGGGTAAATTGGACGGAGGAGCGGAAGAGGATCCATGGGGACAGGATGAGGGAGGTGTGGAGGATTAGAAGGAACAAGACATGAGTCGGAGTGCTTTGCGTGATCCAACAGGGTCTATGCGCAAATAATAATAATAATAATAATAATATATATATATATATATATATATATATATATATATATATGTGTGTGTGTATGTATATATACATTCTCATAGCAAACGGCAAATCCAACATCAAAATCAGCCCTAAAACATGTTATATTTAATAAATTTCGAAATAAAAACAAAAATATGTATATTCAATTTGAAGTATTCCATAGGTAATCTTGCATGTGTACTATCATTATTCACATTTCAATTCTTAAAATACTTTAACGCCAGAGTAGAACAGCAGTCTGCTCGCTCTTCATTCAGACTCTATAATGAAGCACTCCAGCTGACTGATGTGTTTGGCGTGTCCAACATGTTCATAACAATCCCGACAGCCTACCGTAAGTCCTGTTATTGTTACATCCTTTGTAGCGGTCCTGCATCGCCGTCAAGCCCGCGGCTATGATCTCTCACTTCCGTTCCCACCAGCATTTTTACTGCCCTGTTGCCTGTCATTTTAACCTTTATCCATGGAGAAGGTTTATTCAGTGAAGGGTTTTTGTTTCAGCAGTTCCGGCTGTGACGTTCATTTTGCTAAAACTGTTTTATACTTTGAACGTCGAAGACTGAAATATAATAAATGCTGTAAAAAACAGTACTTCGTAAACTTACACGCATTCGATCATTCTGGTTAGAAATTTACGAAAATTCCATAAAATCATTGTCAAAATCGATTTATCAAATGTTGATCAAATTTTGCTTGTATTTTACTATTATGTTACAGCTAAATTAAATACAACTTAACTAGTAACGTTTCCTTATACAGTAAGTAGTTATCGATGATATGGTTATCCAGCTGGCCAGAGTATCCTTAACACACCTAGTCAATGGCTTTTGTCCTCTTCAGCCTTCGGAGAACCCTGCTGGCGTTGAAGGAATGCTTCCAATCTCTTGCTGTGTCTTAAAGAACTTACCGTAATTTCCTCAGCCACAGTGGATGTTGTCATTTCCTACATACCACGGTTCTTTGCGGATTTTCCGCAATTCTTTGTTTTGGAATGTTTGTGTCTGCTTTGTGTTAGTCCTCTTGGTACAACCACACAACTGAATACAATAGATCCATACTGGCTTTTTAGAATTTGCTTGTATAGTAGCAATTTGTTACTATACAATACTATGCAATAAGCAACAAGGTATGTAGAAATAAAAGCTTGGGGAAGAAGTAGGGCGGGGACAGTCGATTTTTTTTTTTTTTTTTTTTTTTAACGTCCAACTATTGTGCACACTCGGGCTAATGCAGACGGTGGGATAATTTATAGCTTATGAAAATGTCAAGCCCTGGCCGGGAATCGAACCCGGGTCCTCGGGATGAAAGCCTAGTACGCTATCTACTAGACCACCGAGGCGGCGGGGACAGTCGATTCCGAGGGGACCGGAACGTCGGTATATTCCGGGGGACGGTCGATTCTGTGGCGACCCGAAGACTGTACATCGGGGCGCACTACGGAAGAGCATTCCAGCCAGGAGGTGCTGAGAAGTGGCGAATCGGCGGTAAAAGTAGGTAGACAAAAATGTGCGCACATTTCTTCCCCCTTTTACGTTTAGTTTGAATACATTAGTATATATTTTGGGGGACATTTTGAAAAATAAGACAGTAGTGTTCATTCTTGGGGTTGCCATCAACCGTACCTGTAGCCGTTACAAGATAAACGTAAAGTAACACATCTCAATATATTAAAGGTTTTTTTTCATGAACCACCGATTGTTAATTCATACGAGGATCTGAATCCCTAACAACTCTTTCACAACAAAACGAGTTCTCTTCTTGTAGAACATAAATTCTTACTCACTTTGTTAACCAGTTTGGAATTGCGATCGTGTCTGTCCAATTATTGTCAGTTGTTGATCAAAGAACCGGCGTCTAGCTTTATATTCAAAGACAGAAATATCTTCAAGTAATTTCGTTTACTCGATTAGAATGGAAATACGCTTTCTATAATCAGATGCGTGCACTGATGAATACCTTAGCGGAACTTGCTTTCTTTGCTTTTATCCGTAGGATTGTCGTTTCTCTGTCTCTTGCGTTTGTAAGGCTTTTTTTGGCGAGTTTCCATTTGGAAAAGTGAGCTATTGGAGCAAACGTTATGTTGATACCCAGGTCGTGAAATGAGCATGAGCATCGATCCTGACGAGGTTACTTTTTGAGTCATATATTAAGTGTGTGTGTGCGCGCGCGCGCGATTCAAAATTAGTACAAAAATCGATTATGGTAATAGCTTAATGTCAATCTATATGTACTTTAATAATTTTCGTGTTCATAAAGATTTAAATGTCAGTTTATATGTACTTTAAAAATTTTCGTGTTCATAAAGATTTAAATGTCAATCTATCTGTACTTTAAAAATTTTCGTGTTCATAAAGATTTAAATGTCAATCATAAAGATTTAAATGTTAACTTTAATATTTTTCGTGTTCATAAAGATTTAAATGTCATCAATCTATATGTACTTTAATAATTTTCGTGTTCATAAAGATTTAAATGTCAATCTATATACTTTAATAATTTTCGTGCATAGATTTAAATGTCAATATTGTCGTGTTCATAAAGATTTAAATGTCAATCTATATATAGGGACTTCAAGAATTTTCGTGTTCATAAAGATTTAAATGTCAATCTATATGTACTTTAATAATTTTCGTGCATAAAGATTTAAATGTCAATCTATGTGTACTTTAAATATTTTCGTGTTCATAAAGATTTAAATGTCGATCTATATATAGGGACTTCAAGAATTTTCGTGTTCATAAAGATTTAAATGTCAATCTATGTGTACTTTAACATTTTTCGTGTTCATAAAGATTTAAAAGTCAACATTTTTTGTTCATAAAGATTTAAATGTCAATCTATGTGTACTTTAACATTTTTCGTGTTCATAAAGATTTAAAAGTCAATCTATATGTACTTTAACATTTTTCGTGTTCATAAAGATTTAAATGTCAATCTATATATAGGGACTTCGAGAATTTTCGTGTTCATAAAGATTTAAATGTCAATCTATACGTACTTTTAATTATTTTCGTATTCATAAAGATTTAAATGTCAATCTGTGCGTACTTTAAATATTTTCGTGTTCATAAAGATTTAAATGTCAATCTATATATAGGGACTTCAAGAATTTTCGTGTTCATAAAGATTTAAATGTCAATCTATATGTACTTTAATAATTTTCGTGCATAAAGATTTAAATGTCAATCTATGTGTACTTTAAATATTTTCGTGTTCATAAAGATTTAAATGTCAATCTATATATAGGGACTTCAAGAATTTTCGTGTTCATAAAGATTTAAATGTCAATCTATGTGTACTTTAACATTTTTCGTGTTCATAAAGATTTAAATGTCAATCTATGTGTACTTTAACAATTTTCGTGTTCGTAAAGATTTAAATGTCAATCTATATGTACTTTAACATTTTTCGTGTTCATAAAGATTTAAATGTCAATCTGTGCGTACTTAAATGCCGATTATGTTAGTGAGTTTTTCAAAATTTTGAAAAAAATGGTACCGCCATATTTAGAAGGATGGACAGATTTTGTTTAGGAACATGTCCTTTTAACTTTATTAAAAGCTACTTTTTCTAAGACTGTTTTTCACCGTCAGCGAAACAGCTGTTTCCAACAATATTTGTACTCGCTTCGCTTTTGGCATTTGGTAATTTGTATATCACTTGTTTCGAAACATTATATCTGATCGTTTGCAGTTTATCAAATTAAAATTACATTGCCCAAAGCGAGAGTACACATTGAAGTCGTGCAAGTGTTTGTAAAAATGCCATTAATAAATGGGAGTAGTTGGAGTGTTGTTGCAACGTGTCGGTGCACAAAGTAAGGCTCATTGATTAATTACCGGAATAAAGGGCTTATCTCGGCGTCCAAGTGAAGCCCCCGACCGCAGATTTAATTGGATCGGTGCCTGATCGAAAGTGTACAACCGAAAGTGTACAAACGTTCGGTTATAATTAATCAAGGTTTTCTTCTTTAATAAAAATATGTAGTAACAGTATTATTACTTTTAGAAATTAATTGTATTTGTGCAAAATTAAGCGGCGTTTTACTCGTTTCTTGAATGGTTTCTTCGGTTTCTTTTCGAATGTATTTTTCAAGTTTTTGGTCTACTGGGTTTCCTCTTCCGATGTAAATAGCATTGCTTGTCGAACGGCCTTGTGATTATATTTGTTCATAACCTCTGCGCTTTCAGATTGTGCAGCCCTTTTCCTTCTGTTTCATTAACTTTTAGGATCCGTTGACGAAATCAAGGACCCTTATAAATTCGCGCTCGCTCTGTCTGTCGGTAACGCACCTCGCAGTCAAAAACGGCGCGACCGATCGCTGTAATATTTCGCGATAATGGTATCCGCAGTGACTTAAACCAAAGAAAAATATAAGGGTTGAAAACAAAATAATATTTACGTGTTAAGGTGTAAAATCGTATCTGGTGTGAGGTATCATTTTGAACTACAAACTTTTTTTTTTTGGTGTTTAACGTCCGACTATTGTGCACACTTGGGCTAATGCAGACGATAGGATGATTTATAGCGTATGAAAATGCCAAACCCTGGCCGGGAATCGAACCCGGGTCCTCGGGGTGAAAGCTATCAACTAGGCTACTGAGGCGGCTTTGAACTACAAGCGTTACTAATACCGAATATACGTTGTTTTTCGCACGTAAATAGTTTGTTTAGACTTATTTAAAAATTCAAGTTTTTGTATCTTTCCCTTCTTATTTCGACACACAAGGCCAGACAAATCAATACACGTAGTCTGGATTAAAAAAAAAATTATTTTACAGATTTTATGGACACCAACAGAAGCGTCCTTTGTAAAATTTACCATTAAATTTAAAAGCTTTTATACGCCGCTTGATATTTTGCATTGAGAGTAAAAGCAAGTACAATAAGTTTCAAAGGTTTTTTTTGGCATCAGATAAAAAAAAACTATACTATATACGCTACGTTGTCAGCTGATCCTCTATTTCTTCTTATCTAGTTTATATTTGAATTTTAAATCATACGCTACGAACTATACAGTGAGCTGATCTATTTTGTTAATATCTAGTTCATATTTAAAGTTTAAATAGTACGGTACAAGCTGTACAGTCAGCTGATCCATTTTTGTTAATATCTAGTTCATATTTAAAGTTTAAATAGTACGGTACAAGCTGTACAGTCAGCTGATCCATTTTTGTTAATATCTAGTTCATATTTAAAGTTTAAATAGTACGGTACAAGCTGTACAGTCAGCTGATCCATTTTTGTTAATATCTAGTTCATATTTAAAGTTTAAATAGTACGGTACAAGCTGTACAGTCAGCTGATCCATTCTTGTTAATATCTAGTTCATATTTAAAGTTTAAATAGTACGGTACAAGCTGTACAGTCAGCTGATCCATTCTTGTTAATATCTAGTTC
>CM040189.1:118176648-118199148 GCA_022606455.1 Callitettix versicolor
TGTGCAATTTTGATTGAAAATGTAGTACAAAAGTCTGTTTTAACAATAGCTTGGATAAGTGCGTCACCCAGCTAAATCCTATCGCAGTTTTAAAATGGTGGACATTTGAAAACTTAAAAAATGCGGTATTTTTTTCTTAAACTGATTTCGTTGTCAGCAGCCGCCTCGGTGGTCTAGTTGTAAATGCGTACATGTACTTGACGGCGGTCGGGGTTCATTTTCGTATTTCAAATGTCATTCTGTGACCTTGAGATGGTGATTGTTGCTGATCGCAACAGCAATCGTGATGGTGAAAAATGTTTCCAGTTTAAAAGAAATACTGTGATTTCGTTATAATTATAGCAGCGAGACAGCTGCGTGCTGCAATTACATTTAGGATTTCTTTGACAAGAACGTACACAGTAGTGGTGGGGCAGAAAACACCAAACTGTTAAAAAAAACTGCTTTTCTATAAACGACAAACAAACTGATTTTCAAACAGAAACAAGCAGTTGGATTTGGACTGGTTTATGATTTGTTAAACAAGGAACGGCTTTCCGCACTACCACACCTACGTTCTATTCGAACGTTGCCGTAAGCGCTAAAAATGTTTTCCTGCTGTTTGCCTGCTAACTGCTTTTCTTCTACCTGCTTTTAAGCTTTTTCCCTTTATTCGAAAGTTGCTTGTTGCTTGTAGTGAAGTAAGAACTGTTTGGTCAATGTCAACGTTTACTACTTTCTTGCGAGTTGTAGTAACAACCTCTCACATTTTGTAGATACAGAGCCTAATTTTATTTAAACATATTTTTATATTTATTATATTATATTATATATTATATATTATTATATTATTATATTATAATATTATATTATAATATAATATTATATTATTATTATTATAATATTATAATATTATATTATATTATTATTATAATATTATAATAATAATTTTTTTTTTTTTTTTTTTAACATAATTTACAATTACAACTAATAATAATAATAATAATAATAATAATATATTATAATTATTATTATAATATATATATATATTATATTATATAATATAATATATATATTATATTATATAATAACAATAATATATTATTATTATTATAATATTATATTATATATATAATATTATATTATATTATTATATTATTATATTATATTATATATTATTATATTATATATATATATATATGCTTGTACCGTTGGTATTAAAGAGGCAGATTTGTGAATTTTTGTTTTTTTATTATTTTATCGTTTTTACTCCATTCTTCTTCTTCTTCTTCCTTCTCTTTGTGCCAATGGCGACCGAGCCTCGGAAAACGTCACTGCATATTGAAACACGCCAAGTATAAATTATTAAAGACGCTTTTACTGATTTCGAATAAGCTGTTGCTCAAATGAATTATTAAAGGCAATCAGTTGCTCAAATGAAGGGATACAACCTGCAGCAGCGGTACAAGTACATTAGGCATGTGTACGCTAAAAAACATCGAAAATTATATCAACTAAATAACTGTAAAATCAGTCTAATTATGTTAAACGGTTTTGTAAAGATTTCCATCAAATTCAGATCGATTTAGAATATGAAGAATTGTAATAGTTTAGGTCAGTTAACTAATTGTAAATAAAGCAAACGAAAACTAACTTTCAGTTGAAGTATTACAGCAGTTTTACCAAAATACGATTAAACGTTTTCGAAAAGTTTGCCCGATTTTTTGAATTCTTTAACGGTAGCTTTCTTTACCGAAATATTTGTACCTGTAAACGTTTGTATAATGTTTTATGTATTTACCAATAAATTCGTATGTACAGAGTCCGCCAATGAAACGGAATGATTGTATTCGGCCTTGAGACAAAGTTGGCAGGTAGTGGGGGGATGGTTACTGGCGCGTCACCTGCACAATCTACCATTTAGTAAGGGTGGCTGTTTCTGCTATTTTTACAAATATCAACAAACTGTTGAGAAAAAAACTGCTTTTTAAAACAGTTGGAAAAAACAGGTTTAGAAAACTGAAACTCGAAGTTGTATTAGCAGCTAAAACATAAAGCACATACATACGTTCAGTTTTCTAAGACTATTTTTTCATTCCAATTACCACCATGTCCTTAAATTGTTTTTGGGTATAAAGCATTTAGAAAGGATAAAAATAATCCGTACAAGTGTAGTAATAATTAAATTACATTCTCAAAACGTAATAATTATGTAAGCCATTTTATGTACAAAATTCGATGAATTTCTAATAGAAGCATTCTTTTTTTTTACTTAAAAATTAAATAGTCCTTTGCATATTTACCAAAATGCAAACGACTTAGAATATTTTTAGTTGGTTAAAAAATATTGATGATTAATAATAAATATAAAAAATATGTTTAAATAAAATTAGGCTCTGTATCTACAAAATGTGAGAGGTTGTTACTACAACTCGCAACAAAATAGAGATAAACGTTGACATTGACCAAACACTTCTTACTTCACTACAAGCATAAAAGCAGGTTGAAGAAAAGCAGTTAGCAGACAAACAGCAGAAAAACAGTTTTAGCGCTTGCGGCAACGTTGGAATAGAACAGTCTGTTCCTTGTTTAAGAAATCATAAATCAGTCCAAATCAAACTACTTGTTTCCGTTTGAAAAAGCAGTTTGTTTGTCGTTTATAGAAAAGCAGTTTTTTTAACAGTTGTTGTTTTCTGGCCCACCACTACCATTTAGTTGCAATGGATCGTTGGACGGGTGAACAATGCGGTTACGCGGTGAAAGCGTATTATCAAAATGGCGAACATTTTTTGCAAACTCGACGTGCTTTCCGACGTCATTTTAACGCACCGCGTAACCTGGCTGTTCCGTCAGATAATGCAATTCGAACATAAACAAACTCGAGCAAACGGGATCAACGTCTTAAAAAAGAGGTAGGAGTGTAAAAACTGTTCGAACACCTGAAAACATCGCAGCTGTTCAACATGGTTAGAAGTACTCGCCGATCAGCCAAACATGACCTTCGCATTGGAATAAGTGACACATCTGGGGGGGGGATACCTGTTTTTGTTTTATGGGGATACCTAAAAACAAAAGTGTTCAAGCAGATCCACCCCAAACCATTCAAGCTATCAAACAAAGAATTGTAGACGAGATTGCGGCAATACCTGTCAACATGCTGCGAGAGGTCATGCAAAACTTCCAAACCTGGCTCGAGGAATGCCTTAACTGCAATGGAGGACATTTGGAGACGTAGTGTTCAGAAAATAATATTTTTCGTATTGTACACATAATGGCTATTCTTGTGCTTTCAATTATTTACTAAGAAAATATTTTTTTCCCGCAACCAATTACTTTATTTAATCATCCCGTTTCACTGGCGGATCCTGTATAAATAAATAATGTCGTATAATAATGTAATAATTGAAATAACGAATCAAACTAAACATTATTCTTTTTTTGTTTGTTTCAGGTAAAGCGAACCTATCATTCTTGAAAAGGGGTTGAGAGTAGTGACAATGTGTAAGTAGCCTATTGAAAAAGTTATTTGTCATAAAATTTCAACCGTAATGGAAAAATTAAAATTCAATGTAACGGAGGTAGAGGTTGATATTTTTATTTTTAGTGTAATTTGTTACGCTGACTTAGGGGCGCTTTGGCGCCGGTTATGGTGGCAAAATCGTTCTTCAAAATAGAGTCAGATAAGAAGTTATATATTTTTGAGGTTTTGAAATGATCGCCATTTTGAAACGGTGAAACGAATTTTTATCGAGTAACAAACTTGTCCAAACTGTTACCAACTACGATTTTAACGCAACGTTTGAGTCAGATCGAAGAAGAATTAAAAGGCACACGCGCGTTCGCACATGCGCGCACACACACAACACACACACACACACACACACACACACACACACGTACACGCGCGCACAACACACACACACACGTACACGCACGCACAACACACACACACACACACACACACACACACACACACACACACACACACACACACACATACGTACACGCGCGTGCGCAACACACACACACGCACACGCACATATACACATACACACGTACACGCGCACGCACAATACACACACGTACACACGCGCACAACACGCACGCTCACATACACGCACGCACACACACGCACGCACGCACGCACGCACACACACACACACACACACACAACACACGCACACGCACATATACACACACGTACACGCGCGCGCACAACACACACGCATACGCACATACGTACGTACACACAACACACACGCACACATACACACACGTTCACGCACGCGCACAACACACACACACACGCATACGCACATACACACACACACGTACACACGCGCACAACACACGCACGCGCACATATACACACACGTACACGCGCGCGCACAACACACACACGCATACGCACATACGTACGTACACACAACACACACGCACACGCACACATACACACACGTTCACGCACGCGCACAACACACACACGCATACGCACATACACACACACGTACACACGCGCACACACACACGCGCACATACACGCACGCACACACACACACGTACACGCGCGCGCACAACACACACACGCATACGCACATATGTACGTACACACAACACACACGCACACGCACACATACACACACGTTCACGCACGCGCACAACACACACACGCATACGCACATACACACACACACACACGTACACGCGCGCACACACACACACACATATACGTACGTACACACAACACACACGCACACGCACATATACACACACGTACACGCGCGCGCACAACACACACGCACACGTTCACGCGCGCGCACAACACACACACGCACACGCACATATACACATACACACGTACACGCGCACACACACACACACACACACACACACACACACACACACACACACACACACACACACACACACACACACACACACACACGGTTTATTCAGCGTGTTTTAATAATGTTGAAACGCTTCGAGAAAGATATACGAGATCATATAACATCATAAGTAACCGACGTGGAATTTCTAAACGAGTAGCCTACACCAGTCAATGCAAAGGCGTGTTGTATCATATATAACCCTCGTGCGGAGATCGTTTCGAACACCTTTTGTGATTTTTTCGTTCTGTTTGTGGAAATGTAGGTGTCGATTGTATCTTTTTTTTATGTATTTTTCAAAGTATTTATTTTTGAAAATACGTTTTCGTATTAGTGATTATTAACTGTATTTTCTGTATTTAAGTATGCGTTCATTTTTAGTGGAAACCTGTTTATTTTATGAAGCAAATAAGAAAAACCAAATATGATAGGTTATTTATAATTTAAAAGAGAAATTTTTCGATTCTAGTGTTTTTTGTGGTGAAATTGACAAAATTATTTATAATTTGATAGTTATACTACGACAATCGATCGTTTTCGCGTTATTCGTGTTGAAAAATTGCAAATGGCCGCCATTTTGAAAAATATTATTAAATAAGGTTGTTAATTTTTCTAACAGTAGGTCTTTGTCTTAGTCAATACCGTACCAAAATGCAACGTGATTGGTCGAAACGTTTTGGAAGTAAAAATTATTTAGAAAAAAAAATGGCGACTAGCAGGTAAACAAAGCATTCCCGGATCTATGTTTACGTGAGCATTTTCTTTATTTTAATATAAGAAAATCACTGCAGAAGTTCAATTTTAGAAACACCCTGTATATATATTATTATTATTATTATTATCTGCGTATAGACCCTTGTTGGATTACGCAAAGCACTCCGACTCATGTCTTGTTCCTTCTAATCCTCCACACCTCCCTCATCCTGTCCCCATGGATCCTCTTCCGCTCCTCCGTCCATTTTACCCCTGCTCTCTTTGGGATTTCATTCTCTGGGACCTTCCAACCGAGCATCTTTCTCCTGTATGCGTGCCTGTCTTTAACGTCTGTTGAGTCTATTCCTGCGTCATTTAGGTCTATTCTGACTTGTGCGATCCACGACGTTGTTGATTTGACACCTTGTATATACTTAAGGATTCTGTTGGCAAGTCTCGTTGTTGGGAGTCTACTGATGTGTCCATAGAACCGAAGCCTCCTTCTGATATCTGCTGCCAGGTTCGATATATTCTCTGTGGTTTTCCGGGAGTGTAACCTGTATTTCTGTTAATCTTGGGCCAAGGATTTTCCTCAAGATTTTGCGTTCTTCCTTCAAAATGTCTTCCATGGTACTTTTTGTGTGGAGTGCTAGCGTCTCGCTTGCGTATAATGCCTCCGGTTTTATGACTGTGTTGTAGTGTCTGATTTTTGTGTGCGTCGACATACATCTCTTATTGTAGATATCACGCGTTATACCAAGATCCCTCTTCATTCTCATATATATGACGTAAAAATTTTAAGAAACTTACAAAATGTGATCTAGAGTTCAGAATCATTTACTCATTTCAAGGTCCCGTCTCTGGATCTTACAATAATGGTGTTCCAACTAACGTTAGACCAATAGTTATATTTTATTTGTAGAGTTTAACGTATGTAGCCTTATTCTTTAAACACCTTTGCGCCCGTTCTCCTCTAATATTCATAAAAATCGTTGCTAATTGTTTGTGGTTCAAACTCAGCAGCTCGGCGTATCCATCGGACAGCGACGGTAAATTTATCGCCCCGTATATTAATAGAAACGATGGCACACATGTATGGTACAGCTCCGCCATTTCCACCACCCGGTGCCCCGTTCCCCTCCCCGCAACCCCGTCGCTTCTCAACACTTTACTTGGCTTTCCAGTTTTTGTTCTTCGGCTTAAATTTATTTAGCCACGTCTTGAGTTTCGCCGTTTTCGGCCTTATCGAGGTGATTGTGTTCAAAAGTTTGGCAATTATCCAGAGTCATATTTCTCGTTATCGATAGTTCGGGCGTGAACGCTGCTGGGAAAATACAAGTGTTTAAAATGATTTAGGGCTTCGGAAGCAAATTTCCGACAGTAATTTTATCAATGGAAGCTTTTTTTTAAAAAAATCATTTCGTAATATCTGGATATTGTAGAGTCTCGGTTAACCATCATTTTAACCGTCAGGTTAATTCTGTTATCTGACATTTTAAAAGTAACTTTCTACACAAAACAAAACATTGCAACACGACTTATTTACAGATCACACTACTTACTACCCTGAACAAGCATTGATAATCGAAAAGCAAACGCTCCTATCATCTAGTGGAATGAGGTACACTTTTTCAAATAGTGCCAACAAATTCGGAAAGAGTGCATGAACGTTTCTGTTGAACGATAAACACTCTCACGCTATTTACGATAATACCATTCAGCGTTTAAGTTGATCGCGTAAAGTCACGTGAGTACTCTGTTACTTTACTACTTGTCAAAAGTTAAGTATGGATAATTTACCAATTAAATACCTTATGTATGTAAAATTTGTATAATAATTAATAATAATAGCAACAACAATAATAATAGAGTATAGTGTGTGTAGAATTTCATTTCACAATATTCTGATGTAGTCTCGATTAACCGTCACCCTTTTGATGGTCGGTTTCTATTAACCGTCAGTTAAATTCTGTTATCTGACATTTTTAAACAGCCTTCCGTAGTAAATAATTTGTCAATAAAAGTAACTTACTAGTCGACAGCTGACAATAATTGCTACCCTAAGCAAACATTGATAACCGAAGAGTAAACGATCCTATCATGTAGTGGAATGAGGTAGCAAGTGCTTCAAATAGTGTCAACAAATTCCTAAAGCGTGCATGAATGTTTCTATTGAAAGATAAACACTACAACGATAACACCATTCAGCGTTTAAGTCGATCACGTAACAGTCACTTCAGTACTCAAGTTGTTCTCGCACACGTTACGTCAATAATAATTGGAGTTAAATAGAAAATTTAAAAGTTTTACTACATTTTATAAAATAATTATAAAATATTATGTGCTGTAGGTTATTTTCGTCGATCGTCGAAAGTACGGGTGGTCTATTTCTATTATCCGTCACCTCAACGGTCCCGAGATTGACGTTTAATCGAGACTCTGTTGTAATTGCATTTTAAAATTGCAATTGTATTGAAAATACGAAATTGAAACCTGCCAGCAAGGATCCGGGTCGGGTCTTACCATGATGGTTGCTCAAAGAGCTTATTTTTCCATGGAAATTGGCTGTTAAGTAAACGATAAATAATTTATATTTCACGTCACCAACACGGTACTGTCACTGAAATGTTATGAGAAGTGTATTAGCGGGGAAAAAACGTTACTTTTTGTCACCGATACGGACAAAAATTTCACTGTAAGTTACTAATTAAAGAAACAAGTGAATGAAATTTTACTGCATTCACTCAAACAGAATTAAATGAATTCGTTCGATGCTGTTAACAGCTATTGGTCACAGTTCTCGGCTTCTGCAGCACTTTGCATCCCATTTGTGTACTTTGTTTATCGATTTGTAACCCCTTCTTCCTCCGCCCCTCCCTCTCCTGGGGCTACGGTTAAAGTAACGTTGTGCTCATTCAAACAAGCTGCCCAAAGTCACGGACTTGTCTTCGTTCAGTGCGGTATCGGTCAGTCGCGACTTCTGCCATATTTTTTTCTTAAAAAAATAAATGGCAAAAGGTACTTTCTCGCTTGAAATTCGTGATGGTTATAACGGGTATCCAAACGAGAACGTACGCTCTGCAGCTGTCTCGATGACGTGATAGAAGCGAATCTCTTTCGTCTTAACCGTTTTTAGACATTCTGATCGCATAACCCAACATAACCTAACCTAATCTTACATAAGCTAACCTAATAACCTATAACCGTAACCTAACCATAACATAACCTTCATATACATTTTAATAACATAACCATAATAAATCTTTATATACGAGGTGTTCAGAAAGTAACGATAATTTTTAAATTTCGCGGGCTTGGAGAGTCCGATTGTCAAACATTTTTTTTATTATGTTGGTATACATGCCCTTGAAGTATGATAAAACTTTAAGCTGTTTTCATTGTTGACTTTGTATGTGACAGCTACTAAAGTTAGACGTGTTTTATGAGCTCGGCGATTTTCGTTTGTTAAAAGGAAATGGATCAAAGAATTTGTATCAAATTTTGCGTAAAAAATGGAATAAAGTGTAACAAAGTGTGTGAAATTTTAACAAAGGCATATGGTGTGAGTCTGCTATGAGAAAAGCAAGAGTTTACGAGTGGTATAAGCTTTTCCAAGAAGGCCGTGAAGCGTTGAAGATGACGAACGCCCTGGACGCCCCAGCACATCAACAACCGATGAAAACGTGGAAAAAGTGAAAGAAATTGTTATGAAGCCGAATCACAATTAGAGAGGTCGTTGATGATGTTGGCATATCGATTGGATCATGTCATGACATTGTTTCCAGTATTTTGTGTATGAAACGCGTGGCAGCAAAATTCGTTCCAAAATTGTTGAATTTTGAACAAAAACAGCGGCGAATGGAAGTGGCTCAGGAGTCACTAAATGAAGTCAACGACGATGCAGAATTACTGAAACGTTTTATAATAGGTGACGAAACATGGGTTTACGGATATAACGTCGAAACTAAGGCTCAATCATCCCAGTGGAGGCATTCTGGCTCGCCAAGACCGAAAAAGGCTCGACAAGTGCGGTCGAACGTGAAGGTTATGCTCAGTGTGTTCGTCGATATTAATGGCATAGCGCATCATGAGCCTCCAGGTGAAACGATCAATAAAGAGTACTACCTACAAATTCAACGCCGTTTGCGTGAAGCAATCCGAAAAAAACGCCCGGATCTGTGGAAAAACAATTCATGGCTTTTGCACCACGATAATGCACCAGCTCACATTTCATTGCTTGTTCGTGAATTTTTGGCCAAAAACAGTACTGTAACGATGCCCCAGCCTCCATATTCGCCAGACATGGCTCCGTGCGACTTTTTCCTATTTCCAAAAATAAAGAGAACCTTAAAGGGCCGTCGTTTTACAGCCGTAGATGACATACAAAGCGCATCGCTGATAGAACTAAAGGCTATCTCAAAGATCGAGTTTGAAAAGTGTTTCGAGGATTGGAAGAAGCGCTGGCACAAGTGCATAATCTCCAATGGTGACTATTTTGATGGCGACATCAATGTAGAAGAATAAATAAAAATTTTGTTCAAAAAATTAAAATTCTCGTTACTTTCTGAACACACCTAGTATGAACATTTTAAAATTTTTACATTATATTGAAAACACGAAAATGAACCTTGTCCGCCGTCAAATTAAATTTCGCTGAATGTTGGCAAGGAAAACGCTAATTTGTGCTGTTTTCATCGCTGATTACATTGGTGAAATCGGGTTTTCAAAACGACAAGGATACAAAAATTTCGATTTTTTTTTTTTAGATTTGAAATTACCGCTGTTTTGATACTGACGGATTTTGCTGGATACGAACTTGTCCAAGCTATTATCGGAATCGATTTTCGTGCCAAATTTGAATCAGATGGACCAAAATTGCAAACGTACGCGTGCTGACACGCTCGGTACGTGAATAAATGTCGACGACTCTCAAAATGATAATCTGGAGATCAGGTTGTTAACTCCATTCTGAGTCCGGAATGTAACGACGTACGAGTCGCGTGTGTAGCTTGGCCAAGCCGAATTTCATGGCTAATATTTTAAATGTGTAATTGTGCTTAGTGTTTGTGATGTACGTTTTAATGTTTTGTTTGACTTTGTGACGATCTCGACAGAGGAATTTAAAATTTTGTATGGCCTGAAGATGAAACTATAAAGTTTCGAAACCGCGGTAGCCTTTATGAGGTGAGTTGATAGACCACTGACGGGAAGAATAGGTATATAATCCTAATAATGTTAACTCCAGTAGCTAATGTTTTTTTATGAAGATCCTTTAAAACTACCCCTCTTGTCACACACCCTTCACATCAGCCCTGATTGTATTTGTAAACGCCTGATCACAGAAACACAGCCGTCACAAAACCGAAAGTTACCCGAGCAAGCGGCACCGCAAACGAACGATAAATCAGCGGTTTTTCATTAACCAATTGTAAAACGGGGCTGGCCGGCGTGCCCCATAAATCAAAATATATGCACACTCTAATCCCATTGGCCGGCCCCCGTAGTACGGGGGAATTGTCACACTAATGGCAAATACGGATATTCAATATCCGCGCTAATTGCAAAAACTAATTAATTTATAATAGCCTACATTTTAATGATAGTAAAATAGTTACGGGAATCCCGCTGTAATGTTTTCAATCCGAATGATTTGATTTGCAGCCGTTAATATTTGATTAAGTGAAATCAATTTCTGCAGTACTGGTACCGTGATTGTAAATAAATTTGCAGAAACATTGCGCAATTATTTAATCCGAAAAATAACGATTTTTTCCCGTAACGGTCAAACTTCATGCCGCCAGTAAGACTAATGAGGACGATGGATCGGCGTTAACGAAAACGGTAAAGATTACGGCAGTAACTGCAGTCCCGAACCTGTGGTGCGCAGTTCAGAGACGCAGCAGACTGTCCTGTATCTTAACTAACTCTTCGATCGAATCCTCACAATACGAATAAAAATATATCGATGAGCGTTCTAAAAATCGTTTGTTAATCTCGATCGTATAGAGGTTCATTAACAGTAACGGTCAAACTTCATGCCACCAGTAAGACTAATGAGGACGGCGTTAACGAAAACAGTAAAGCTTACGGCAGTAACTGCAGTCCCGAACCTGTGGTGCGCAGTTCAGAGACGCAGCAGACTGTCCTGAATCTTAACTAACTCGTCGACCGAATCCTCACAATACGAATAAAAATATATCGATGAGCGTTCTAAAAATCGATTGTTAATCTCGATCGTATACAGGTTCATTAACAGTAACGGTCAAACTTCATTCCGCCAGTAAGACTAATGAGGACGGCGTTAACGAAAACTGTAAAGCTTACGGCAGTAACTGCAGTCCCGAACCTGTGGTGCGCAGTTCAGAGACGCAGCAGACTGTCCTGTATCTTAACTAACTCTTCGTTCGAATCCTCAAAATACGAATAAAAATATATCGATGAGCGTTCTAAAAATCGATTGTTAATCTCGATCGTATACAGGTTCATTAACAGTAACGGTCAAACTTCATTCCGCCAGTAAGACTAATGAGGACGGCGTTAACGAAAACTGTAAAGCTTACGGCAGTAACTGCAGTCCCGAACCTGTGGTGCGCAGTTCAGAGACGCAGCAGACTGTCCTGTATCTTAACTAACTCTTCGACCGAATCCTCACAATACGAATAAAAATATATCGATGAGCGTTCTAAAAATCGATTGTTAATATCGATCGTATAGAGGTTCATTAACAGTAACGGTCAACTTCATTCCGCCAGTAAGACTAATGAGGACGGCGTTAACGAAAACTGTAAAACTTACGGCAGTAACTGCAGTCCCGAACCTGTGGTGCGCAGTTCAGAGACGCAGCAGACTGTCCTGTATCTTAACTAACTCTTCGATCGAATCCTTAAAATACGAATAAAAATATATCGATGAGCGTTCTAAAAATCGATTGTTAATCTCGATCGTATAGAGGTTCATTAACAGAATTAAGCGTATCAAATTTGCGAGTAATTGAAATAAAAGTAAAATACATTTTATTTTACGATTAAAATTTGTTGGCTTGTATCCGTTGGAAAGTGTATTCGAGCTGCCGTCATAGTAAAACCCTGACCCGTAACTTTGAAACGAATGTCTGCGGCATTTTTAGCGGTCTACCGATCGCAATTTTGATCCGATTTGATTCAAACGTGGCTCGAACATCGGTTTTGGTAGCAGCTTGGACAAGGTCATAACCCAGAAAAAATCCATACGACAGTTTCAAAATGGAGGCTATTTCAAATCTTTAAAAAAATCGTAACTTTTTGTCTGGAATCTTTTTTTTATATCCGGTTTCACTATCGCTATCAGCGTTAAAAGCTTTATAAATTAGCATTCTGAATCTTCAAAATTCTTCGAAACTAATGAATGGGATATAACGGCGGTCAAGGTTCGTTTTCGTATTTTCAATGTAGGCCGGTAATTTAAAATCTTAAATTCTAATTTATGCAAATACGGGGGCTATCCAGAAAGTCGGTTACGTTTTGGTATACAAAAAAGAAGTAAAAAAAAAAAAAAAATTATATACATGAAAGTGGCACTAAAATACTATTTTTCTACATAGTCGCCATATAAATTTAGACAGTTATCGTAGCGGTGAACCAGTTTTGAAATTCCAGTGTTGTAGAATTCTGCCGCCTGAGACTTCAGCCAGGTTGTCACGCCCTCCCGCAGTTCCGCGTCGTCATCAAAACGCTGCGTCGCAAGTCAGGTCTTCATTGCAGGAAAAATATGATAATCGCTGAGAGAAAGATCCGGACTGTATGGTGGATGTGGAAACACTTCCCACTTGAAAACATCCAGGACTTCTCGAGTTTGATTGGCTGCGTGCGGTCGGACGTTGTCGTGCAAACAGAATTTTTCAACTCAACTTTCCTCTGCGCTTATTTTGAATTGATCTTAAATTTTCCAAGGTTTCACAATAACTTGCAGAGTTTATTGTCGTGGCACGTTCCAAGAAATCAACAAGGACTCCTTTCCTATCCCCAAAAAACAGTCGCCGTGATCTTCCTTGCAGACAACGTTTGCATGCATTTCTTTGGTTTTTGGGGGGATGGAATTTGTGTGCCCCCATTCCATAGACTGCAATTTGGTTTCGCGGTTGACATGTTTCACCCAAGTCTCGTCTCCTGTAAAGATTCGATCTAGTAGTGAGTCACCATCCTTTGCGTAATTATCCAAAAATGTCAATGAAGCAGCCATACGCTGATTTTTATGTGTTTCAGTTAAGATTTTCGGTACCCATCTTGCACAAAATTTGTGGAAAACTAAGCGATAGCTCTGTTATTGTGAACCGACGGTCTTCTTTAATTTTCTCATCGACTTTAGAGACAATTTCATCGGTCACAATGCTTGGCCGTCCACTTCGTTCTTCGTCGTGCACATTAGTTCGGCCATTTTTGATGCACCATTGATGCACTCCGCTTTCAGTTCCCATAAACTTCACAGAGTTGGCGGTAAATCTCAATTGGTTTATTGTTCTTAGCCAACGAAAAGTGTATCACCGACCGCACTACACAGGTCGCGGGATTTTCAATAGCGGCGCACATTTCAAACTAGTATTGTACGGGAACGAGCAGCAACGGTAACCTCTTATTAGAACGGCTGGATAGCCACTGAACAGACGAACACACTGACAAGACCAAGATGGCCGCGATATTCCCGCCCCTAGCGTCTACAGAGCAAAACGTAACCGACTTTTGGATACCCCTCGTATTAATGTTGATTATCATTAGATTCGATTACATATCAGAGAAAGGGATTATAAAACCGACGGACCTATTGTGCAACTAAACCTCTTAAATACTAGTGCAGAAGATTAGTGCCCTTAGTAAGTTCCAACAATTCAGTGATCAGCTCGTCCGGCTTTAGTTCTCTAAAACCTTAGAAACCCTTAACCTCTTGTCAGAAGGAGCGTCACAATAGTGAATTACATGTTATGCAGTTTCCTAGTCTTCACTGCATAACCATGGTTTTTACGTAGCCTTAACACAAAAAAAGGTGTTTAATATGAAAAATAAAACCAGTACACAAATTTATTTATTTCATTGTTCGAACAAATTTGTCGCCCTGGAAATCAATTTTTGTATCATCTCGTTAATAGTTTTAATAGACTTTAAAGTGTGCGCAAATAAGTATATTTTCAAAAATCTTTGATGAACGGGTTTTTCATTTTCAAAAAATGACGTATGAACGGGTTTTGGTGGTTGTCGAACGCATCCAGAAATTACCGCAAAACGTGAACCAGAGGTGAGGTCAGTACACATTTCATGGTCCCGGATGACTGTTTCAATAAATTTCTCTCTAAAAAACCTTTACGTTTTGCATTAAATCCGAGCGCATTTGCCGCAAACTCAATATATTTCCATAGTTGGATAAACAACACCGGTTTCCGTTTTGTTGGCAACCGTTTCCGTTTCCATTTAACCGAACGCCGGTAAAGTAAAATAATGGAAACGCACTAGAGCTCGCCAAGTTCAGTTAATTTAATTAGCCAGCGAAGTGCCGGTCCAGGTGTTACAAGGATAAATTCAATTACAAAAAGTAACATATGCACCTAACAAGGGTTGCAAAATGCAGACTACCCTGATCATTTTACACCCTCGACCGCTCGCGTGCATAGTCCCGTATTGTGCAATCAACACAGATACGGATTTCTGATTTAAAATGCATTAAACTTTATGGAAATCAAAAAGTGTGCGTTGGAGAGTGTTGAAGAAATGGAAACCGATTCCATGCATACGTTTGTTTACTGGTCCAGTAAGTTAAAATAAGAATACTCGATGTGCACAGAATTGTACAGTTTTATAGGTTCTATAAAAAGATTCATTAAAATTTGTTTGATAATTTTACGTTTTAAATCTTCAACACGTTGGCGGACATTCCAATTCAGAATTCGTAACTTTCTTGTCCGAAACGTTTTTAAACATTTTGAATTTTCAAAATCTATCGAAAATGTATTTCGCATTGGTCAGCGAACATTTTTGTATATTTATTGTTATTTGAAAATTTTAAAAAACTCTTGTATACAGACTTTAATGCTGGTTATAATAATGAAATTAGAATTTGTTTCCTTTTAACGTCCATACTTTGTGCCATGGACTAATGAGGACAATTTTTTTTTTTTTAACGTCCGACTATTGTGCACACTTGGGCTAATGCAGACGATGGGATGATTTATAGCGTATGAAAATGCCAAGCCCTGGCCGGGAATCGAACCCGGGTGAAAGCCCAGTACGCTATCAACTAGGCCGCCGAGGCGGGATCAGCGTTAACGGAAAGGTTAAAGCAACGGCAGTAACTGCGGCTCGAACTAAGAAACTTTAGCGTAATTCAGAGACGCCGTTAACTGATCGGTGCAGCCGCCTCGGTGGCCTAGTTGATAGCGTACTGGGCTTTCAACCCGAGGACCCGGGTTCGATTCCCGGCGAGGGCTTGGCATTTTCATACGCTATAAATCATCCCATCGTCTGCATTAGCCCAAGTGTGCACAATAGTCGAACGTTAAACACAAAAAAAAAAAAAAAACAGATCGGTGCTTCATAATTTCATAAATGTACCCGGTTACATTCCAGCGGACTGAGATTTAGGTATTTATTTATCTTTATGCGCTTCGTTTCAACCAATCGGAGGACAGACTGACATAATTTTTCTTACTGGCCAGTCTAATTGACAGTAAATATCTTTTAAATATCTATTTTGTTGGTAAGAGTAGCTCTTTTGTGATTTCGTTAATGTTTCACCTCGTGGTTTTGTCTTATTGCTGTTGCCTTTTGTTATGGTTAGACCTCTACATCGTGTTGGCTTAGTTAGTTCTATCTTTACTCATGCATTTCGAGTGACCCAATATTCACAGTCACTTACTTGCAGTACAAAGAACATTAGACCAATAGTATATTCATAATTAGTATACAGGGCGCTCCGCGGTAACGCTCGTAACTTTTTCCGCCAATTTAACCGGAAAAATATTACTGGATCAACGTTATTGCAAATTGTTTGCTGTTTTTCAATGAAGCGATCAGAATTACGATAGGTATTGCCGTCCAGCCAGTATTACAGGAAATAAACAACGGCACTCTCAACGTTGAATCAGCGTCCGCCATCTTGAAACGGAAGTGAATGGGAAAATCTTTCACGTCTTCGAGTTTTGCACAAAGTACCATCACTGAATTTCAAAACAGTCGGTCAATGCTGTTTGGCTAGAACAGTGTACACTCGTTATCGTTTGAATCAGAGGCAGACATCTTGAAACGGAAGTAAATAGGCTACGTACACGGTTTCTTCGTACCGAATTTCAAAACAGTCGGTCAATGCTGTTTGGCTAGAACAGTGTACACTCGTCATCGTTTGAATCAAAAGGCTCGTCTTGAAACGAAAGTAAATGGGGGGGAATCTTATACATACGTCGTTCGGGCTTTATACAAAGTACCTTCGTACAAAATTTCAAAACAATCAGTCAGTACGTTTGTCCGAAACTGCGTAACAAACTCGCAAACAAAATGTCGAACGGTCGATTTGAAACAGAGACCTCGCTCGGTTAGCTATTGGCTGTGTTTCCAAAAAGGTATTTTTAATTGCGTACTTCCTCGTCATTGTATCCGTTCCCCTACTCTTCTTTTATTTCTACCTTTGCTTTTCAAAAGGTTTTTTTTAAGGCCACATGGGACCACTTTGAGTCAATATTTCGGTCTCTTCTTCTGCAGGGGGTGCAGACTAGCTGCACCTACTGAGAGGATTTAGACGTCCCTCGCGGTACCCGAGTATAACACACACACTTACAACACTACACTTACGACTTTAACACTTTACACTCACACTTACATTTAGTAAGGCGAAAAGCACATTGAGGCTATTTATATTAAGGCGATAATATATTAAGGCGCAAAGTATATTAAGGCGATAATAGCCTCAATGTGCTTTTCGCCTTAAAATAATAAACAAAAAAATCTTATCCGTGTTAGTGCACTGTGAGGATTCCAACTTCTTCTTTCTCCAATACTCCTTCATTCTATCTGATTCTAATCTCATCTGACACATCCACCGTCCCTCGTCGTTCCGGCTTTCCTACGTCAAACCTGATGTTCTTCAGAATGCTTCTGATTCTCGTTCTGCCGGTACATCCTCGATCCGCAAACCGATCTCTTGCAGATCTTTCAGAGTCTGCGAGACGTAGTGTCCTTCTTTATTACGTTCCGGTTTGTGAAAATATAATCGCAGTATTCATTACATTATAACCGGTTACCGGGAACGTTACAATACCAGTGACTGGGCATTGTGACCATTCATCGCGCTTCTGAATCTGAATCCGCGACGGTTAAAGCTGTTCCATTCAAGCGTTAGTTATTATTTATGTAGAGCATGGAATTCTATTGGAATTGTATAATGGCGCTTTTTGCTCGGAGGTAATTACGTAGGGGCGTTTGGGATTTAATGCCGCGCTATGGAAATTCTTTTTATAGAAATAACTCTGTTCCGAGTGGATGGAATTGTGTGTTTTCAACGAATCGGTCGCGATAGTATTTCGTTTGAAATTGTGTCCGTTGCGAAATGTAACAACACTAGTGTTCGGTCGGAGTGTTTTAAATGCTAAAGGTGATGAAGTGGCGAAGGATTCACTGTGTTATTAAATTTTATTCGAACGTGTGCTATTATGTGTAACAGGCGTTAACTTTTAACAAATTAACTCGTTACAGAAAATCAGAGGCAGTGCGGGACTGGCCGCCAGAAGTGCATGCCTGACTGTGTAATTTTTCACTATTATTATTGAATTATGTTTGTAAAAATTTAGATGCGTGCAGGAAAGGGCATCTCTTGAAAATTATTTTCGTATTAAATTTTGCGTGTGTGTAAGTATACAACGTAAAAACTAACTGAACTATCACAGACTATGAATTTTTGTATTTTTTGCTATATAAGGGACTTTTATAATTAATCAGTTTATAACCCTTTTTTCACAGTTTTTTTTGTGTTTAACGTCCGACTCTTGTGCACACTTGGGCTAATGCAGTCGATGGAATGATTTATAGCGTATGCAAACCAAGCCCTAGCCGGGAATCGAACCCGGGTCCTCGGGGTGTAAGCCCAGTACGCTATCAACTAGGCCACCGAGGCCCCTACTGTCTAAGTATAATAATAAATATAATATTTGTGATTCTGGCGTTCAAAAATTGGTATAAGTCACACACATTAAATAATTTAACCACACAAATTTATAAAATTCACATTTTTAAAATTAACAAGATCAATAGACATAACATCAATTGAAATATTGAAACTATGTATTTCCTTCCATGTATTTCCTTCCCCTCCTTTCCCCTCCATTCCACTGAAACTGCGGACCCATACTAGTTGCAAAGCATGTCTAGAAGCTCGTGCGCCTATTGCACTGCGCATGTTGTTGGTCTTTACGTTAGCTATTTACCGCATTCACTAGATTGCGCATATGAATGTGTTAGAGCGTTCTGTGACGGCAAACTGAATTTTTCCCCTGTGCAAAACATACACCCATACCCCGCGATAAGAAGTAGTCACTTCAAAGAGGTTACAATGTTGATTACCAAAAGTTTCACATTAGCAACTTCAGAAATTACAGAAATTCACACTAGAAACTTTATAAATTACAGAAATTCATATTAGCAACTTTATAAATTACAGAAATTTACACTAGCTACTTTAGAAATTACAGAAATTCACACTAGAAACTTTAGAAATTACAGAAATTCACACTAGCAACTTTATAAATTACAGAAATTTACACTAGCTACTTTAGAAATTACAGAAAGTCACACTAGCAACTTTAGAAATTACAGAAATTTACACTAGCTACTTTAGAAATTACAGAAAGTCACACTAGCAACTTTATAAATTACAGAAATTTACACTAGCTACTTTAGAAATTACAGAAAATCACACTAGCAACTTTATAAATTTCAGAAATTTACACTAGCTACTTTAGAAATTACAGAAAGTCACACTAGCAACTTTATAAATTACAGAAATTTACACTAGCTACTTTAGAAATTACAGAAAATCACACTAGCAACTTTATAAATTACAGAAATTTACACTAGCTACTTTAGAAATTACAGAAAGTCACACTAGCAACTTTATAAATTTCAGAAATTTACACTAGCTACTTTAGAAATTACAGAAAGTCACACTAGCAAATTTAGAAATTACAGAAATTCACACTAGCAAATTTAGAAGTTACAGAAATTCACACTAGCAACTTAAGAAATTACAAAATTCACAACCTAATTCTGTTTGATTAATTAATATAAAAACGATGATAACAAAAAATATTGTACTGTAGCAGTTGTTAGGTATACTCAACTTTAATACTTTAATAATAAATAGAAACTTGCTCTGTTATACCAATTGATACTGTGCTGCGCCTTATTATAAAATAAAGCCAGTTTGGTCGTAAATTAACTGTAAGGACTTCTTTAGCGGTCCTTATCCTTAGTTATTGTACCAACTCTCTTCCACAGTATCCAAATTTACTTAATTAATAACGAAAAGCGTGGACAGTGTCTAAGCCAATCAGATTGGAAAACCTAACTGATAAAATATTATTATAATATCCAAAAGTATCATGCACGTATGCAGTAATCCCTTATTGGCCTAAGGACTTTCTTGATCTAATTCAAATAGATACACTTTATAGTAATAAAATTACAGGGTCTATACCAAAAGTAGTAGGACTGATTTTCTGTAGCGCGAGCGGAGCTGTGGAGAAGGTTTTGGCTGGCTGGGCGAGATGAAGGGAACACTAGCCACATTCGCCTACGGGCTTTGGTTGAGTATAAACATCGTTTATTATGAAGCGTGTTTTTTGTCGTCGATGCACAAAATGAGTCAGAATTTCGAGCAGCGATATTCGATACATGTGTGTCAAAATCGGGAGATTGGTAACCGAGAACCTAAAAATGGTTAAGTCGGCTTACGGGGATACTGCGATGAGCCGCGCCAGTGTTTTTGAATGGCACAAACTGTTTAAAAAAGATAGGGAGCGCGTTGAAGAAGACAATCGTACCGGACGGCACCGCCGACAACAATGTGGCCGAAGTGAGAGAACTGGCCGCTTGCGAGACCGAGTGAATCGCGTCCGACCAGCCATCTCCGACAACTGGACGCTGCATCACGACATGCGTTGTTCCATGGCCCGTTCGTCCTGAGGCACCTGCTGGCCCGTTTCGGCGTTGCCCCGCCTACAATCCTGATCTGGCTCCACCTGACTTTTTTTATTCCTACGGATGAAAAGACAGCTGAAGGAACGTCTGTGTGACTCAATTCAGGACGTTCAAACAGCATCGACGAGGGCTCTCAACAGCATCCCCGAAGCTGACTTCCAGAAGGCGTACGGCGAATAGCAGCAGTATTATTCTAAGTGTGTGCTGTTTCGAAGAATATTAAGGATTCGTAAACATATCTTCAATATTCTTTTTATATTCTTCTTTTCTGCTACGATTATTGTCACTATGTTGAGTATAATGATCTGCCTTCCCTAGCTTCTTCAATTCTACTTTTGTTGACGCGTTTCGGAGAACCTTCCATCTTCAAAAACTATATTTTTTTTTCGGAGAACGATGGAAGGTTCTCCGAAACGCGTCAACAAAAGTAGAATTGACGAAGCTAGGGAAGGCGATCATTATACCTTCAATATTTTTTTTTAAATCAGTCCTACTACTTTTGGTATAGACCGTGTTATTATGATTATATATTTAAAAAAAATTATTATTTATTGTAGTACAACATGTTTATTTTGGAGAATCCCTGTGACACGGAATACATAAAATTAAATATATAAATAAATATAAAGGACATTAAATTTTATATACGTTTGTACCAAGTTCGTGGCTTTAACTGATAGTTCACTTCAGATAACGAAGTCTAACTTTCTTTGCGATTCATCAACAGTTTTGTTTGCGTCCATTTTGTCTGCTATTTCTCTGTGCACACTCATGTCCATCGTGTCCTGACTAACAAATGTGTTCCTTCTCCCCCTCCCTTTCTCTTCAAGGAAAGGTAAACTTTAACCTGTGCAAATCAATCACCTGTACCTGTGCATGCAGGATTTAGAGTCCGTTTGGAAACAAAGAGCAAAGTTATGCAATAGTTGGTATTTTTTTTTACTGAACTAGGTTACTAATGAATTCGTATTTCTTCGGATTGTTTCAATTTCCAAAGGGGGTTTGCAGCCCCCCCCCCGGATCCGTTTGTGGTTAAAACATAAGAAAATTAAAATTTTCATTACCATCGTTTCTTTTGTCGCCATCTGCGTTAAAATCCGCATAAATTAATATTTGAAATATTAAGTTTGAAAATTAAATTCTTAAAAAGATTTTTTTAAAGTGTCAAGTAAAAAGGTTTTTCAGTTTATTTTGTAACGGCTGAATTTTCTATAGATAACGGACTTGTACAAGCTGCTTGTTGTGCCACGTATGAACAATGTTTTTTTTTAGGAAGCTGCGTCACGTCAGCGAGACAGTTGCGTGCCGCGATTATTGTGTTGTTTTTACGCCGTCCGACGTAAGCTAGATTTTCATATGTGCTAGTTGAGTAATTAATGTTGCATTATAGTGACGTGACATCGCTGGTCACTTGGCAGGATCAGGGTGATTGATTTGCCCACAGTCAGGCTAATGTACTGCGCACACCGGCCGGTAGCCTGTTCAAATATAGGCTGCTGGTTAAAAGAGGACAACAAAAAAATAATATCGAACGGTATGTTCAATCAAGTTCTTCCGTTCGCAGAAAACGTTAACGTATCTGCGTAGTTCTCCTTAAAATTTTTAATGAGGTATCTGTGTCGATGACGTGATAGGAGTGAATTTCCAAAAGTATTTCCGTATGTTTTAAAGCTTTTGAAATTCTGATATCACGGTCACGATCAACGTTAAAGATCTCCTTACAATGATAATTTAAA
>CM040189.1:118204148-118246648 GCA_022606455.1 Callitettix versicolor
TTGTACTGTTGTCAACAGTTTGACAGGAAAATAGCAAGAAAAATGTTTTAGCGCTTGCGGCAACGTTCGAATATAACGTAGGTGTTGGGGAAGTCCAAACTGTTGTTCCTTGTTTAACAAATAACGATCCAGTTCAATTCAAACTGTTAGTTTCCGTTTGGCAAAGCAGTTTGTTTTTCGTAAATAGAATAACAGTTAGTTTTAACAGTTTGGAGTTTTCTTACCCATCTCTAACCGTGACGCAGTAGTTGGATTTATGACTCGGTAAACGGTGTCACTCAAACCGTAGGATCAAATTACTGGTGTTATAATGAACCGCTCAGCTGATCTTATCGATGAACAGCTTTGGGGGGGGGGGTTAGCGTCCTTACTGTATACCAGTTAAATTTATGTGGACGAAGGATCATCGTTAACAGTTAGGATATAGCAACGGGAGTATAGTTTGTCTGGCATGTTGGCGTAGTCCATAGATGCACAGAGAATCATTTTTGTGTCACGTAGGCGTGGCAACTCATCGTGCGACTAACTGCTGTACCCCCTCCACTTTTATCTTAGTCTGTTCAAAACATTTGGCAGCAAAGTGTCCATTTCGTTGTTAAAATATGCCTCAACCAAAGTGAGCACGCCTAATAGTGGTGGAGCAGATAACACCAAACTGTTAAAAAAAAACTGCTTTTTCAAACGGAAACAAGCAGTTTGATTTGGACTGGTTTATGATTTGTTAAACAAGGAACGGACTATTCTATTCGAATGTTGCTGCAAGCGCTAAAACTGTATTCCTGATGTTTGCCTGCTAACTGTTTTCCTGCTAACTGCTTTTCTTCTACCTGCTTTTATGCTTTTCCCCTTTATTCCAAAGCTTGTTGCTTGTAGTGAAGTAAGAACTGTTTGGTCAATGTCAACGTTTATCTCTATTTTGTTGCGAGTTGCAGTAACAACCTCTCACATTTTGTAGATACAGAGCATAATTTTATTTAAACATATTTTTTATATTTATTATCGATCATCAATATTTTTTAATCAACTAAAAATATTCTAAATCGTTTGCATTTTGGTAAATATGCAAAGGACTATTTAATTTTTAATTAAAAAAAAAGAATGCTTCTATTAGAAATTCATTGAATTTTGTAAATATAAAATGGCATACATAATTATTACGTTTTGAGAATGTAATTTAATTCTTATAAGGATTATTTTTATCCTTTCTAAATGCTTTACACCCAAAAACAGTTAAGGACATGGTGGTAATGGGAATTAAAAAGTAGTCTTAGAAAACTGAACGAATGTGCTTTATGTTTTAGCTGCTAATACAATTTTGAGTTTCAGTTTTCTAAACCTGTTTTTTTTCAACTGTTTTATAAAAAGCAGCTTTTTTCCTCAACAAACAGTTTGTTGACGTTTTGTAAAAATAGCAGAAACGCCCACCTCTAACGCCTAATAGGCAAAGGGGTAACACTACACATTCCCCCTCTCTTCTAGCGCATGCCATCTCCAAACCACGCGCTAAAACTACGCTTACATAACTTGGACAAACTGTAACTGCGGCTCGATTTAAGAAGGTGCGCAGTTCAGAGACGCAGCAGACTGATCGGCGCTTTAGCCACATCGGCCACCGAACCCCACTGATACCATCCAACGCTGAGTTTTTAATGCTTACCAAATTAACTGTGAATCTAACAGTGTCCAGTAATGAAATCAATAGTAGAAACGGAACTGCCGACCAACAAAAATTGTCGGTCGGGAGTCATTCAGGATCCCGAACCTGATTCCCAAAAGGCCAAACGTCCAACGTTCATTGTTGTAGCGGTTTTAGTAGTCACTGATGAACTGTCGCTGCCGATCTTTCTTGCAGTGTATTCCAGTGAGATAACACACCGTCGAATCGGGCCTCTTTTCTTCATATCTATACCGACTACGTTTCTAGGCCGATGGTTAGGTTGTGTGGACCACCGGCGCGGCCTCCACAGACCTTGACACTATCATTCGGTACTTGCCAGACGATGTTGTGTGAACAGCTAGTAGAGTGGGTGCCGAATGTTTTTTGAATTTTTATAATATTACCGCACTTTTGAGAATGACGTCACTGTTCTGACTCGTCTGCTGCTTGATTACAAACAAGACGTTTTTCGACCAGTACAGTGACCAGTGATCCAGTAGGTGTAAATCGGGTAGGTAATTTTGCTTCTCGATTCCTTACATTGAGAAATACGCTATTAGATTTTTTGTTTAACGTCCGACTATTGTGCACACTTGGGCTAATGCAGACGATGGGATGATTTATAGCGTATGAAAATGCCAAGCCTTGGCCGGGAATCGAACCCGGGTCCTCGGGGTGAAAGCCCAGTATGCTATCAACTAGGCCACCGAGGCGGCTGTGTGTGTGTGTTTGTTTGTTTGTTAGTGTGTGTTTGTGAGTGTTTTTTTCTTGTTTTTTTTGTGTTTAACGTCCGACTATTGTGCACACTTCGGTTAATGCAGACGATGTGATGATTTATAGCTTATGCCAAGCCCTAGCCGGGAATCGAACCCGGGTCCTCAAGGTGGAAGCCCAGTACGCTGTCATTATCAACTAGGCCACCGAGACGGCTACGCTATTGGATATGCCATCATGAAAAGACTCGCTTTTTATTTCTATAAATAAGCACCAGTCATGACTCCGCGACCACTTTTTGAGAAGTCGTTAAGAATATAATAATAAGAATATTATCATGCAATACCCGTTCATCAATTTCAAAATGTCGGTTATTTAAAGTCATTAAAAATATTCAAAACTTATTTTATCTCACGTTTTCTTTAACATTTGAATTCGCCTGCGTAAATTAGCATTTTAAATGTTCACTATAATTTCTATGTTTAAAATGGTATTTTGGTTGTCGATGTGGCTAAAGCAACGGTCAGTATACTGCGTCTCTGAACTGCGCATCCTAAGGTTCTTAGTTCTAGTCGCAATTACTCCCGTTGCTTTTTCCCTTACCGTTAACTCCCTCTTTCTCGTAAGACGTTAAGGAAAAAATATACGCATTATGATGGTAACATCAGATTTTCAAAAACGTGTTACATATAATTTATTGTTTATTTTTGTAAAATCGCTTCCATCACGTCAACGAGCGAGACACGTACGCGCTGCGATTCATGTATAAATGTCGTGCGTAGCGAAACGTTCCAACAATACAATAATGAACTGCAAATGCCTCTGCGTACAAGGAACGAAAGCACGGGTTTGGAAAGAGGAAAAAAGCACAGGGCAATAATTCATCTGTAAAATTCATTTCGGATATTGTTTTTTCCGTAGAGCTCGTTTCGTTTTGTGAAAAAAAAATTAACATGACAGATAATTCGTAACGTTACATTGTTTTGCCGAAGTTTCGCTGACGAATTGATCGGCGTTAAATTGTCAGTTTTGCGTAATTTAACACGAATGTGAAATATGTTGATCGCTGAACGCCGTGGGGGGCTTCAATTAGCAATCAGCAGATCAACCCGCGTGATCAGTCAAAACGTGCTCGCTCCCCTCGTGTCATTGGATAGATCTGTCCCGTTTAATCAAGTTATTGTTTTTTTTGTTTTGCTGTATTTGCGAAATCAGTAAGGCAAATACTTTGTTTGGTTTCATTTTTCTGAGCGGATTTGTGTTGGAGAATTAGTTGTGTGAGCGGCCATTGAGGTGAGAAACCAGCTTGAAATGAGCGTCGATCAGAAGGACCTTTAGATCATTTTTTGAGAGGTCGTGTGTGTGTGTGTGTGTGTGTGTGTGTGTGTGTGTGTGTGTGTGTGTGTGTGTGTGTGTGTGTGTGTGTGTGTGTGTGTGTGTGTGTGTTTGTGTGAGTTTATGTGTATTTGTGTGTGTGTTTGTGTGTGTGTGTGTATGTGTGTGTGTTTGTGTGAGTTTATGTGTATTTGTGTGTGTGTGTGTGTGTGTGTGTGTGTGTGTGTGTGTGTGTGTGCGTGCGCGCGTGTGTGTGTGTGTGTGTGTGTGTGTGTGCGCGTGTGTGTGCGCGCGCGCGTGCGTGTGTTTAACGATGGCAAACAAGGTGGAAAAGTCTTTTATGGACTACCTGGAGTAGGACACCGTCACTCCCAGAGTGTGGGACTGAAGTTAAGTTCGTTATACTACATGTTAGTGGTAACCACTGAAAAAAAACCAGAAGCATTCCTCTTCTACAAACCACCCCACGGAACCGCCGCCACGCATTACTTCGCGGGGAGCTGGACTGGCTGGCTGCCTTTCCGACTACAGAGTTGGCTCTTCTTTCTTGATTTCACTCCTCAGCCTCTTCATGACCACTACGGCGAATAGTACAATGGCTTTCGAATTGGCCTCTGACGTCATCATTATTTCAACCAGATTTTCCGGTGTAATGATATTTCGCAGATATGTTTGCAGGTTCATTCTGTTCTCGTCGAATCTTTGATAGCGGAAAAAATGTTTGTGTGTGTGTGTATGTGTGTGTGTGTGTGTCCTGATATTGAAAGACATCCAAATGTCGAGAACTATGTTTTTCCTGAAGTATGTGTTTTCATACTTATACTCTCTCCCTCTCTCCCCCTCTCTCCCCCCTCTCCCCCTCTCTCCCTCTCCTTCTCAATATCTCTCTCTCTCTCTCTCTCTCTCCTCTCTCTCCCTCTCCCTCTCCCTCTCTCTCCCTCTCCCTCTCCCTCTCTCTCTCTCTCTCTCTCTCTCTCTCTCTCTCTCTCTCTCTCTCTCTCTCTCTCTCTCTCTCTCTCTCTCTCTCTCTCTCGAAATAAAATTCGATTTGAAAATACTATCATTGATACTTCTATATACTCACAAGATGTACCAACCCCACTGAACGCTATTCGAAGTAATTTTGTTGGTTAAACGAATTTGTCCAAGCTATTAACATAATCGATATTTGTGCCGATTTTAAATCGAATCGTACTAAAATTTCGAACATGAGCGGAATAGCATACTTATTATAAAAAAAAATTAACGACCCCTCAAAAAGTGATCAGGAAATTAAGATCGTTGCTCATTTCAAGGTATCGAGTCTGGGTTTTATCGTGATGGCAGTTACAGTAGCTGATTTTTCATGAATTCGCTAATACGTATTTTTTTTTTTTTTTTTTTTTTTTTGGGTATTTAACGTCCGACTATTGTGCACACTTGGGCTAATGCAGACGATGGGATGATTTATAGCGTATGAAAATGCCAAGCCCTGGCCGGGAATCGAACCCGGGTCCTCGGGGGGAAAGCCCAGTACGCTATCAATTAGGCCACAGAGGCGGCTAGGATAAGTTTAAATGAAGTTAATGAACAAATAATTTCACAATTTGCTCAAACAGCCTCGTCAATACACCACTTATAAATTTAACCACCGTGTAAATATAGAACAAATATTTGAACAGTAAAATTCAGTGAGATTTAATTATTTTCCATAATGCAACAAGAAGGAAATGAAATTGTTTTCTTTTTAAAATCATACGCGACATACAGTGTTTTCGCTACGGTTTCAGCAGTGTGGATTTTGTTATTGATTTAATTTGCTAATAAAACCAGGAACACAAACAGAGACATCTAGCGGCGACGGTGAAACTAAGCGAGTAGATATCTCGCTTCTTCTGAAGCAATTCATCCCCTGGTGTTTGTTTTATCTCAGCTTCCCAAGAAGTTTCAGTCCCCGCTGCTTCTCTCTCACTCTCTCCCAGCCTCGGCAGAGAACAAACTTTTTACATTTTGTGTAAAAACACTTTTAACGTAGACATGGTTAATGCTTACATAAAATGAATGCTTACTCTCAAATCATTCTAATATACTACCTGAAATCACTCTAATATACTACCTGAAATCACTCTAATATACTACCTGAAATCACTATAATATACTTCCTGAAACGTGAGTGTACTTATGTTGTCTTAGTGAGTATGTCAAAAGTTGCTAGATTGCAGAATCAGTGCAAATCAATTAAGTGCCAATATTCTCACTGTGTTCAGTATAATGATCTGCCTTCCCTAGCTCTCTCTCTCCCTCCCACTCCCTCTCCATCTCCCTCTCCCTCTTTCTCTCTCTCCCCTCTCCCTATCTCTCTCCCTCCCTCTCCCTCCTTCTCTCTCCCTCCCTCTTCCTCTCTCTCCCTCTCCATCCCTCTCTCTCTACCTCTCTCTCCCTCCCCCCTCCCCCTCTCTCTCACTATCTCGAATTATGTTTGTAAAAATTTAGATGCGTGCAGGAAAGGGCATCTCTTGAAAATTATTTTCGTATTAAATTTTGCGTGTGTGTAAGTATACAACGTAAAAACTAACTGAACTATCACAGACTATGAATTTTTGTATTTTTTGCTATATAAGGGACTTTTATAATTAATCAGTTTATAACCCTTTTTTCACAGTTTTTTTTGTGTTTAACGTCCGACTCTTGTGCACACTTGGGCTAATGCAGTCGATGGAATGATTTATAGCGTATGCAAACCAAGCCCTAGCCGGGAATCGAACCCGGGTCCTCGGGGTGTAAGCCCAGTACGCTATCAACTAGGCCACCGAGGCCCCTACTGTCTAAGTATAATAATAAATATAATATTTGTGATTCTGGCGTTCAAAAATTGGTATAAGTCACACACATTAAATAATTTAACCACACAAATTTATAAAATTCACATTTTTAAAATTAACAAGATCAATAGACATAACATCAATTGAAATATTGAAACTATGTATTTCCTTCCATGTATTTCCTTCCCTCCTTTCCCCTCCATTCCACTGAAACTGCGGACCCATACTAGTTGCAAAGCATGTCTAGAAGCTCGTGCGCCTATTGCACTGCGCATGTTGTTGGTCTTTACGTTAGCTATTTACCGCATTCACTAGATTGCGCATATGAATGTGTTAGAGCGTTCTGTGACGGCAAACTGAATTTTTCCCCTGTGCAAAACATACACCCATACCCCGCGATAAGAAGTAGTCACTTCAAAGAGGTTACAATGTTGATTACCAAAAGTTTCACATTAGCAACTTCAGAAATTACAGAAATTCACACTAGAAACTTTATAAATTACAGAAATTCATATTAGCAACTTTATAAATTACAGAAATTTACACTAGCTACTTTAGAAATTACAGAAATTCACACTAGAAACTTTAGAAATTACAGAAATTCACACTAGCAACTTTATAAATTACAGAAATTTACACTAGCTACTTTAGAAATTACAGAAAGTCACACTAGCAACTTTAGAAATTACAGAAATTTACACTAGCTACTTTAGAAATTACAGAAAGTCACACTAGCAACTTTATAAATTACAGAAATTTACACTAGCTACTTTAGAAATTACAGAAAATCACACTAGCAACTTTATAAATTTCAGAAATTTACACTAGCTACTTTAGAAATTACAGAAAGTCACACTAGCAACTTTATAAATTACAGAAATTTACACTAGCTACTTTAGAAATTACAGAAAATCACACTAGCAACTTTATAAATTACAGAAATTTACACTAGCTACTTTAGAAATTACAGAAAGTCACACTAGCAACTTTATAAATTTCAGAAATTTACACTAGCTACTTTAGAAATTACAGAAAGTCACACTAGCAAATTTAGAAATTACAGAAATTCACACTAGCAAATTTAGAAGTTACAGAAATTCACACTAGCAACTTAAGAAATTACAAAAATTCACAACCTAATTCTGTTTGATTAATTAATATAAAAACGATGATAACAAAAAATATTGTACTGTAGCAGTTGTTAGGTATACTCAACTTTAATACTTTAATAATAAATAGAAACTTGCTCTGTTATACCAATTGATACTGTGCTGCGCCTTATTATAAAATAAAGCCAGTTTGGTCGTAAATTAACTGTAAGGACTTCTTTAGCGGTCCTTATCCTTAGTTATTGTACCAACTCTCTTCCACAGTATCCAAATTTACTTAATTAATAACGAAAAGCGTGGACAGTGTCTAAGCCAATCAGATTGGAAAACCTAACTGATAAAATATTATTATAATATCCAAAAGTATCATGCACGTATGCAGTAATCCCTTATTGGCCTAAGGACTTTCTTGATCTAATTCAAATAGATACACTTTATAGTAATAAAATTACAGGGTCTATACCAAAAGTAGTAGGACTGATTTTCTGTAGCGCGAGCGGAGCTGTGGAGAAGGTTTTGGCTGGCTGGGCGAGATGAAGGAACACTAGCCACATTCGCCTACGGGCTTTGGTTGAGTATAAACATCGTTTATTATGAAGCGTGTTTTTTGTCGTCGATGCACAAAATGAGTCAGAATTTCGAGCAGCGATATTCGATACATGTGTGTCAAAATCGGGAGATTGGTAACCGAGAACCTAAAAATGGTTAAGTCGGCTTACGGGGATACTGCGATGAGCCGCGCCAGTGTTTTTGAATGGCACAAACTGTTTAAAAAAGATAGGGAGCGCGTTGAAGAAGACAATCGTACCGGACGGCACCGCCGACAACAATGTGGCCGAAGTGAGAGAACTGGCCGCTTGCGAGACCGAGTGAATCGCGTCCGACCAGCCATCTCCGACAACTGGACGCTGCATCACGACATGCGTTGTTCCATGGCCCGTTCGTCCTGAGGCACCTGCTGGCCCGTTTCGGCGTTGCCCCGCCTACAATCCTGATCTGGCTCCACCTGACTTTTTTTATTCCTACGGATGAAAAGACAGCTGAAGGAACGTCTGTGTGACTCAATTCAGGACGTTCAAACAGCATCGACGAGGGCTCTCAACAGCATCCCCGAAGCTGACTTCCAGAAGGCGTACGGCGAATAGCAGCAGTATTATTCTAAGTGTGTGCTGTTTCGAAGAATATTAAGGATTCGTAAACATATCTTCAATATTCTTTTTATATTCTTCTTTTCTGCTACGATTATTGTCACTATGTTGAGTATAATGATCTGCCTTCCCTAGCTTCTTCAATTCTACTTTTGTTGACGCGTTTCGGAGAACCTTCCATCTTCAAAAACTATATTTTTTTTTCGGAGAACGATGGAAGGTTCTCCGAAACGCGTCAACAAAAGTAGAATTGACGAAGCTAGGGAAGGCGATCATTATACCTTCAATATTTTTTTTTAAATCAGTCCTACTACTTTTGGTATAGACCGTGTTATTATGATTATATATTTAAAAAAAATTATTATTTATTGTAGTACAACATGTTTATTTTGGAGAATCCCTGTGACACGGAATACATAAAATTAAATATATAAATAAATATAAAGGACATTAAATTTTATATACGTTTGTACCAAGTTCGTGGCTTTAACTGATAGTTCACTTCAGATAACGAAGTCTAACTTTCTTTGCGATTCATCAACAGTTTTGTTTGCGTCCATTTTGTCTGCTATTTCTCTGTGCACACTCATGTCCATCGTGTCCTGACTAACAAATGTGTTCCTTCTCCCCCTCCCTTTCTCTTCAAGGAAAGGTAAACTTTAACCTGTGCAAATCAATCACCTGTACCTGTGCATGCAGGATTTAGAGTCCGTTTGGAAACAAAGAGCAAAGTTATGCAATAGTTGGTATTTTTTTTTACTGAACTAGGTTACTAATGAATTCGTATTTCTTCGGATTGTTTCAATTTCCAAAGGGGGTTTGCAGCCCCCCCCCCGGATCCGTTTGTGGTTAAAACATAAGAAAATTAAAATTTTCATTACCATCGTTTCTTTTGTCGCCATCTGCGTTAAAATCCGCATAAATTAATATTTGAAATATTAAGTTTGAAAATTAAATTCTTAAAAAGATTTTTTTAAAGTGTCAAGTAAAAAGGTTTTTCAGTTTATTTTGTAACGGCTGAATTTTCTATAGATAACGGACTTGTACAAGCTGCTTGTTGTGCCACGTATGAACAATGTTTTTTTTTAGGAAGCTGCGTCACGTCAGCGAGACAGTTGCGTGCCGCGATTATTGTGTTGTTTTTACGCCGTCCGACGTAAGCTAGATTTTCATATGTGCTAGTTGAGTAATTAATGTTGCATTATAGTGACGTGACATCGCTGGTCACTTGGCAGGATCAGGGTGATTGATTTGCCCACAGTCAGGCTAATGTACTGCGCACACCGGCCGGTAGCCTGTTCAAATATAGGCTGCTGGTTAAAAGAGGACAACAAAAAAATAATATCGAACGGTATGTTCAATCAAGTTCTTCCGTTCGCAGAAAACGTTAACGTATCTGCGTAGTTCTCCTTAAAATTTTTTAATGAGGTATCTGTGTCGATGACGTGATAGGAGTGAATTTCCAAAAGTATTTCCGTATGTTTTAAAGCTTTTGAAATTCTGATATCACGGTCACGATCAACGTTAAAGATCTCCTTACAATGATAATTTAAACTTTCAAAGTCCGCAGGGGGTGCAGACTAGCTGCACCTGTTGAGAGGATTTATACGTCCCTCGCGGTACCCGAGTCTAACACACACTTACACTTACGACTTTAACACTTACATTTAGGAAGGCGATAATAGCCTCAATGTGCTTTTCGCCTTAAAATAAAAGCAACAACAAATTCAAACTACTTCGGAAATACGAAAACGAACCCTGACAGCCGTCAGATTAAATTCATTAATTTCAACGGATATAAGTAAATTTACAATTCATATTTACGCGGTTTTTTTAAGCTAATGGCGATAGTGAAATAAGATTTTCAAGACAGTTAAGACACAAAAATTATGATTTTTTTAAAGTTTTGAAACGGCCGTTATTTTAAAATTGTTTTAACGGATTCTGTTGGGTGAAGGGTCCGACGCTGTTAACCAAAATGGATTTTCGTGCCAAATTTGAATCAGATCGGAATCAAGTTGCGAACTTGAGCTTTTTAAAACTCTCTCTCTCTCTCTCTCTCTCTCTCTCTCTCTCTCTCTCTCTCTCTCTCTCTCTCTCTCTCTCTCACACACACACACACACACACACACACACACACACACACACATGCACTCACACGCACACGCGCACACATACATATAAACATACATGCGCGCACACATAGATACATGTACACACGCGCGCACACACACACACACGAATACACACATGAACATGCACTCACACGCACACGCGCACACACATACACTCACAAGCACACGCGCACACACATGCACATACATGCGCGCGCGCACGCACGCGCGCGCACACACACGAACACACACATGCACTCACGCGCGCACACATACACATACATGCACACAGTCACACGCGCGCGCGCACGCACATACACACATGCACTACACGCACACACACACACACACACACACACACACACACACACACACACACACACATGCACTCACACGCACACGCGCGCGCACATACACAACACGCGCGAGTGCACGTACACGCACGCACACGCACACACACGAACACACATGCACTTACCCACACACACACACACACACACACACACACACACACACACACACACACACACACACACACACACGAACACGCGCGCACACATACACATGCGCGCGCGCGCGCGCACACACACACACACACACACACACACACACACACATACCGCGATGGCCGCTCCAAAAGCTCATTTTTTTTCAGTGGGATTTTGCTAATAAGTCCTAATAAGCAACGTAAAAATGTGTACCCTATATTGTAATTACGAGGGGTGGAGGTAACCTAAACAGCTGATTTTATACCACAGATGTTCCGTCGATAATACTACTTCAATTAAGGTTATGTTCATTGATATTGTTTACGATGGTATTAATTGCCAATATTGAAAAAATTATGTTTTTTTTTAAAATTCGATCTAAAGTGCTTGTTGTAATTATTTTGTTTTAATTAGCAGTACGTTTTATGTGCTCGTGCACACGCTTAGATTGTAATTGAAAGGATTACAGACGGAAGTTGTTTATATAGAAGTACAGAAACAGCTAGAGACCGGAAATTGTGGCCAGTTGTTGCAAGGGCAAAAATATATATCATATTTTTAGAAAATTGGTGAATATTTGATTTTTATAGTAAAAAATAAATGTAAAAACTTAAAATTGTAAGAAAAAATAGAAGTACAAAACCAGTATGATTTACTTAAAAAATTAGCACAGAAAAATGTATTGTATTCGAATAAAATTTCATCAAAAATCTGTATACCGTTTTAGAGAATGCGATTTTTAAAATTTTATTGTTTTTAGGGGCATATTAAAACTATCAGAAATATTTTGTCAAATATTTAATGAAAGCTTGACCATACAAATATTTGTCAAAGTTATATCACAGAAAACATATTCCATTCGTCAGATTTATTTGATCAGCTGTGTTATTAACTAAATATATTTTGAGGTTATGTTTACTAAAGTGCAGTAGCTGTAATTGATCGAATAATTGTTATACTGCTGCATTAAGCGCTTATCTTCCTGTGGCGCTGCAAAATATAAAGAAAGGAAAACGTGTTTGGGTCCGATCGTGGGTACAAAGGAGAAAGAAACTAGATGCAAATGCCGCTGTTATTAAAGAATTTCATTTGGAAAATCGTGATTAAGAGTGAGTGTATTTTCATATTGTATAATTAATGTTTTTACTGTTTCAAAACTCCATGACAATTGTATGCTTGAAACTATAAATTGTATGCTGTAACTATGTTGAGTATAATGATCTGCCTTCCCTAGCGTCGTCAATTCTACTTTCGTTGACGCGTTTCGGAGAACCTCCATCTTCAAAAACTATATCTATACTTACTATCTATATCTATACTATACTATATCTATACTTTGAGTATAGATATAGTTTTTGAAGATGGAGGTTCTCTCGAAACGCGTCAACGAAAGTAGAATTGACGAAGCTAGGGAAGGCAGATCATTATACTGAACATAGTGACAATAATTAATCCTAGCAGAAAAGAAGAAGAATTTGTATGCGGTAACTTTTAAATTGTATACAACGAAAGGAACAATGTGACACAAACAGGAAATGACAAAATTTTGAGGTTATACCTATGTATGGTATACCAAACGTATGTTTCGTAAATGGTTTAGTTCTTCAAAAAATTGTCAAATTTATTTCATCAAAGATCTTTGATCAAAGAAATTCGACCTTTCTATGATAATGTAATATGCTTCTAAAAATGGATTTTTAATGAAATGAAATCAGTAATATTGATAAATCAGACAGGCTATGCTCATTAATTTCATCAAAATCGGACAGTTTGTTTTGCTTTAGTCTAGAGCGATGTGTGCTGACTAAGGGACATACAGACAAGTAAAAACCAATTTTTGCACTCTGAGGTTTTGAAAATAGGTGGACACATCGAAATCGATTTTCCCGTTTAACATTTTATACTACTACTTACAGTAAACAAATAATAAAGAACGGAATACCGGTCTAATATCGCAATATCGATACATCGTGTTTTGTTCAATTTTCGATCACGTACAAAGATTCATATTGGTAAGAAATGAAGTCAACGGAAATTTACGGATCGACAGTGAATAGAAAAACAAAACCAATCGACATTCTCGAGTGACATTATCGTTTGAAAAATTGCGACTTGGAACGCGACGGGCAATCACAATGCACTCTTGAAGTTTATAAAACAGATTGGCTGCACACCACACAAGCGGGATGGGGGAGCTCGAGTGGGGCACTTGTCGCTCGTTCCCAGCCTGAGCGGCACTCTTCAGACGCTTTTGATCTGTAAAACAGTTCACAGTCATACAGTACACGCACGCGACCGTTACTGTTTGTATCACGTGATCTGCGCAGAGATTAAAATGCCCATGCCGTGTTGCCAGATTGTGCCGAACCTAATTAAGTGTTTTAAACAATCTCGATTGTTGCCTAAATGTAGGTCGACTTTACATAATAAAACCTTCTGGGTCACGAACTAGTTAAAACCACACAAGTGGTCTATATGTACAGGAGTTTTACTAACAATTCAGAAGTGGAGATAGTTATATGGCTCAAAATAAAGAAAAATGTTCCAGCGCCTCTCTTACTCTACAGTGATTAACTTTACTGCATTGAAAGTTTAGAGCAGGTTAAAACTGATTACAAAATGTAAACATCTTTAATTTGAAACCATTTGATGGTAACAGTGAAAATTTGTCCATTAGTGTACATTAGAGGTGGGCGTTTCTGCTATTTTTACAAAACGTCAACAAACTGTTTGTTGAGGAAAAAAAGCTGCTTTTTAAAACAGTTGAAAAAAACAGGTTTAGAAAACTGAAACTCAAAGTTGTATTAGCAGCTAAAACATAAAGCACATATGTTCAGTTTTCTAGGACTACTTTTTCATACCCACTGCCACCATGTCCTTAACTGTTTTTGGGTGTAAAGCATTTAGAAAGTATAAAAATAATCCTTACCAGTGTAGTAATAATTAAATTACATTATCAAAATGTAATAATTATGTAAGCCATTTTATATTTACAAAATGCGATGAATTTCTAATAGAAGCATTCTTTTTTTATTTAAAAATTAAATAGTCCTTTGCATATTTACCAAAATGCAAACGATTAGAATATTTTTAGTTGATTAAAAAATATTGATCATTGATAATAAATATAAAAAATATGTTTAAATAAAATTAGGCTCTGTATCTACAAAATGTGAGAGGTTGTTACTACAACTCGCAACAAAATAGAGATAAACGTTGACATTGACCAAACAGTTCTTACTTCACTAAAAGCAACAAGCAACTTTGAAATAAAGGGAAAAAGCATAAAAGCAGGTAGAAGAAAAGCGGTTAGCAGGAAAGCAGTTAGCAGGCAAACAGCAGGAAAACAGTTTTTTTTGTTTAACGTCCGACTATTGTGCACACTTTTTTTTAGCGCTTGCGGCAACGTTAAGTGTGGTAGTGCGGAAAGCCTTTACTTGTTTAACAAATCATAAACCAGTCCAAATCAAACTGCTGTTTCCGTTTGAAAAAGCAGTTTGTTTGTCGTTTATAGAAAAGCAGTTTTTTTAACAGTTTGGTGTTTTCTGCCCCACCACTAGTGTACATATTATATAGCTTAACCTACAACTGTCACTGATACTATTTGTTTGATAATTTTGGTAGTCATACCATTCGGTAAAAAATTGCAGTTTTTACAAAACTGTATGCTACTTTTTTTAGGGTTATTTTCATTTAATAAGTTTAAACAGCCGCCATTTTGAAACGAGTAGAAAATCTGTTAATTATTTTTCTCAAATTGGACACCAAGTATGGTGCAAAGTTTAACCCCATATAGTTCACCGTTTAAGAAACTATAATTTTTATAGTTAAAAGAACTAAACGGCGTTTATACTTAAAGCTAAGCATTTTAGGACACAGCCTATATAAAAAAAAAAAAGAACCCACTTACTGAACTGTAAGAACGATTCTTGGAAAAACCCTGCAGTAGCTCGTTTTCCAAAATCGGTGCCCATTTCGTGATCATGGATCTGCGCGATAGCCTATTTTCCAGTAAAAATCCAAAGTGGAAAGAGTTTAAATAACTCATCAGTCTGTAGCTATCCCGTGGGTTATAAAGTTTTTTATTCTAAAATAAATCAATGTTGGATAATAAATTGCCGTCGTTTTGAAGTGCACATTTTGCCGTCATTTATTTTATGTCAATTTTATTTACGTAAATTTATTTTTACACAATATCTTATAAAATAACAACACTATATCACAACATTTCCATTATAGTCTATCAGTCAAAAAATCTTGATTAAAGTATTTCTTCTTTTTTGCACTGCGGACCATAGATAAACTACTAAGCCTACAGATCACAGAACTGATCACGATGGCACAGCCTTGCGAAAAAAAGAAACCTTCGGTGGCGATAATGTTTTTTACCGGTCTGTGTGGTTCTAATGTTTGTTCGTAATTTTGTCTTTAAAAATCATATCTTGTGTTTGTAGTGTTGTTTTTTGGTGTTCTTGTTCTAATTTACAAGTTATTTTGTTAATTGTCACCTGCAGTAAAACAAGGTAAACGAAATAATTATAACATTATTATATAACCTAAAAGTAATTGTTGAGATTTAACTTTGTCGTGATTCGATTTTATTATTCTAAAGATGGAATAACCAAAATGTTATTTTGAATGCAAATTTTAGCTATTGAAATACTTGATTTTTGTGTTTATGTTAACCTTTATATTAAAAAAAAAATTTGTTTTTTGAAATCTAAATTAGTCTACCTAAAAAGTTGCCTAGTATAATGTCTATAATTTATTAGCCTACTGTAATTTACAGCATACTATAATTTTAATCTTAGATTTGTTTCAAATTAGGCTTCTCTCCTTAATATTTCACATTGAATTTTTCATTTGGATAACCCCAAAAAGCAGTCTATTTTAAATATTACTCATGTAAAGAATGTTAGTTCTTTATCTTTAGTACTAAGTTAGGGCTACTGGTTTTGAGAAGTTAGGTTTACCATTTTGAATTTATAATTTGATTAGAGAACCAATTAGAACATTAAAATACAAAATTGACCTACACACTTTGTCTAAAATTAGGTAAAACCTTAAAAAAATATTTCTTTATATTTTACTTTGAAAGAAATTTTTCTTCGTGGTATCTCTTAGAAAAAATATATTTTGACAAAATTTTAGTTACTTTTTAAAATACCATTTCGTCTAGGCTTAGCCTATATATTTTTCGAGAATCAGACTACCTAAAAATTTTAGTTTTTAAAGAAATATTTCTTTTTGGCGTCTTTACTTTAAATTGTGGCAAAATTCTGTTTTTCCTATTATTAATGAGTAAGCATAGTCTACAGACTTTCTGAAACCAGGCCTAACCTATTATAGGCTATTTTATTTTAGGCCCCGCAGGGGGGTACAGACTAGCTGCACCTATTGAGAGGATTTAGACGTCCCTTGCGGTACCCGAATCTTAACACACATACACACACACACACACACACACACACACACACACACACACACACACACACACACACACACACACACACACACACACACACACACACACACACACACACACACACACACACACACACACACACACACACACACACACACACACACTTACAACACTACACTTACGACTTTAACACTTTACACTCACACTTACATTTACGGAGGCGATAATAGCCTCTATGTGCTTTTCGCCTTAAAATAAAAAACAAAAATTATTTTGGGAAAAATCCGTTTTTTTTCTTACAGTAAAATGATCATATTAGGATAGGCTAGGCTTAGTCTACAGATTTTCTGAAATCAGTTCTAACCTATTATAGGGTATTTTATTTTGGGGAAAATCCATTTGTCTTCTTATACAGTAAAAAGAACCTAAGTTTTAGAATAGGCTAGGCTTAAACTACAGATTTTCTGAAATCAGTTCTAACCTATTATAGGGTATTTTATTTTGGGGAAAATCCATTTTTCTTCTTATACAGTAAAAAGAACCTAAGTTTTAAGATAGGCTAGGCTTAAACTACAGATTTTCTGAAATCAGTTCTAACCTATTATAGGGTATTTTATTTTGGGGAAAATCCTATTTTCTTCTTATACAGTAAAAAGAACCTAAGTTTTAGAATAGGCTAGGCAAAAACTACAGATTTTCTGAAATCAGTTCTAACCTATTATAGGGTATTTTATTTTATAGGCTAGGCTTAAACTACAGATTTTCTGAAATCAGTTCTAACCTATTATAGGGTATTTTATTTTGAGGAAAATCCATTTGTCTTCTTATACAGTAAAAAGAACCTAAGTTTTAGAATAGGCTAGGCTTAAACTACAGATTTTCTGAAATCAGTTCTAACCTATTATAGGGTATTTTATTTTGGGGAAAATCCATTTGTCTTCTTATACAGTAAAAAGAACCTAAGTTTTAGGATAGGCTAGGCTTAAACTACAGATTTTCTGAAATCAGTTCTAACCTATTATAGGATATTTTATTTTGGGGAAAATCCATTTGTCTTCTTATACAGTAAAAAGAACCTATGTTTTAGAATAGGCTAGGCTTAAACTACAGATTTTCTGAAATCAGTTCTAACCTATTATAGGGTATTTTATTTTGGGGAAAATCCATTTGTCTTCTTATACAGTAAAAAGAACCTAAGTTTTAGAATAGGCTAGGCTTAAACTACAGATTTTCTGAAATCAGTTCTAACCTATTATAGGGTATTTTATTTTGGGGAAAATCCATTTGTTTTCTTATACAGTAAAAAGAACCTAAGTTTTAGAATAGGCTAGGCTTAAACTACAGATTTTCTGAAATCAGTTCTAACCTATTATAGGGTATTTTATTTTGGGGAAAATCCATTTGTCTTCTTATACAGTAAAAAGAACCTAAGTTTTAGAATAGGCTAGGCTTAAACTACAGATTTTCTGAAATCAGTTCTAACCTATTATAGGGTATTTTATTTTGGGGAAAATCCATTTGTCTTCTTATACAGTAAAAAGAACCTAAGTTTTAGAATAGGCTAGGCTTAAACTACAGATTTTCTGAAATCAGTTCTAACCTATTATAGGGTATTTTATTTTGGGGAAAATCCATTTGTCTTCTTATACAGTAAAAAGAACCTAAGTTTTAGAATAGGCTAGGCTTAAACTACAGATTTTCTGAAATCAGTTCTAACCTATTATAGGGTATTTTATTTTGGGAAAATCCATTTGTCTTCTTATACAGTAAAAAGAACCTAAGTTTTAGAATAGGCTAGGCTTAAACTACAGATTTTCTGAAATCAGTTCTAACCTATTATAGGGTATTTTATTTTGGGGAAAATCCATTTGTCTTCTTATACAGTAAAAAGAACCTAAGTTTTAGAATAGGCTAGGCTTAAACTACAGATTTTCTGAAATCAGTTCTAACCTATTATATGGTATTTTATTTTGGGGAAAATCCTATTTTCTTCTGATACAGTAAAAAGAACCTAAGTTTTAGGATAGGCTAGGCTTAGTCTATAGATTTGTTTGACCTGTTCTAACCTGTTATAGGGTATTTTTATTTTGGGGAAAATCCATTTTTCTTCTTATACAGTAAAAAGAACCTAAGTTTTAGGATAGGCTAGGCTTAGTCTACAGATTTTTTGACCTGTTCTAACCTGTTATAGGGTATTTAATTTTGGGAGACATTATTGTTTTCTTCTACAGTAATGAGGCATCCAAAAATTTTGGTTGTTTATGACAATATACTATTCCTACCAAACCTGTTTTTTTTGTGTGTTTAACGTCCGACTATTGTGCACACTTGGGCTAATGCAGACGATGGGATGATTTATAGCGTATGAAAATACCAAACCCTCGCCGGGAATCGAACCCGGGTCCTCGAGGTGAAAGCCTATTATCCACTAGGCCACCAAGGCGGCTCCCAAACCTACAGATAGGCTTAACATATAGATTTTTGTAAAATAGTCGAACTTAATTTCATTTTATTTTCAAAGAAAAGTTTTTTTCGCTTTTGAAAATGTATGAAAAACGTTTGGTTTTTAGTAAGTAGCCTAATTGATAAGTTTTTGATTATCAAGTAGGCGCAAGCTTAGCGTGGTTTTTCTGAAACCAGACCTATTATAATTATATTTTATTTTGACGGCAGTTTTCCTTCTGGCTTATTTTACATGAAATAAAGACTAATGGTTTTCCTTGGGGTCGGCTTAGTTATTAAACTTCCAAGTACGCACGTGATATCTTAATGTAGGCCTAACCTAATAACATTTTATTTTCAAATAATTTGTTTCCGCAATTAGCTTTTGTAAGTTAATTGTAAAATTTTTGTTATTTTTGAAAATGCTTTTCGGTTTATTCCGAAATATAATATCTGTCACTGAACTGCACAGGTTAGGTTGGCCAGAGTTTTTGTTTAATCAGTGAACATTTTAATCTTGTTTACAAATGCGGCGGTGAAGGAAAATTAAAATAGGCATTAAGAGTAAATTGGGCAACAGCGTGTCCGTCGCAAAGCATTTACCTCGAAATGGAAAAAGTGCTAATTTGACGTTTACGATTAATTTAGAACAGATTTTCTTATGCTTATTTAATAACATACAAAAAATCACCATTATATTCTGGAGAACATATATACGAGGTGTGTTCAGAAAGTAACGAGAATTTTTAAATTTCGCGGGCTTGGAGAGTCCGATTGTCAAACATTTTTTTTTATGTTGGTATACATGCCCTTGTAGTATGATAAAACTTTCAGATGTTTTCATTGTTGACTTTGTCTGTGACAGCCACTAAGGTTAGACGTGTTTTTATCAGCTCGGCGATTTTCGTTTGTTAAAAGAAACGGTTCAAAGAATTTGTATCAAATTTTGCTTAAAAAATGGAATAAAGTGTAACAAAGTGTGTGAAATGTTAACAAAGGCCTATGGTGAATCTGCTGTGAGTAAAGCAAGAGTTTACGAGTGGTATAAGCGTTTCCAAGAAAGCCGTGAAAACGTTGAAGATGACGAACGCCCTGGACGCCCCAGTACATCGACAACCGATGAAAACGTGGAAAAAGTGAAAGAAATGGTTATGAACAATCGCCGAATCACAATTAGAGAGGTCGCTGATGATGTTGGAATATCGATTGGATCATTTCATGACATTGTTTCCGATGTTTTTTTTTTGAAACGCGCGGCATCAAAATTCGTTCCAAAATTGTTGAATTTTGAACAAAAACAGCGGCGAATGGAAGTTGCTCAGGAGTCACTAAATGAAGTCAACGACGGTGCAGAATTACTGAAACGTATTATAACAGGTGACGAAACATGGGTTTACGGATATGACGTCGAAACTAAGGCTCAATCATCCAACTGGAGGCATTCTGGCTCTCCAAGACCGAAAAAGGCTCGACAAGTTCGGTCGAAAGTGAAGGTTCTTCACGTGAAGGCTCACTGTGTTCTTCGATATTAATGGCATAGCGCATCATGAGCCACCAGTCAATAAAGAGTACTACCTACAAGTTCAACGCCGTTTGCGTGAAGCAATCCGAAAAAACGCCCGGATCTGTGGAAAAACAATTCATGGCTTTTGCACCAGCTCACACTTCATTGCTTGTTCGTGAATTTTTGGCCAAAAACAGTACTGTAACGATGCCCCAGCCTCCATATTCGCGCTCCGTGTGACTTTTCATATTTCCAAAAATAAAGAGAAACTTGAAGGGCCGTCGTTTTACAGCCGTAGATGACATTAAAAGCGCATCGCTGAAAGAACTAAAGGCTATCTCAAAGATCGAGTTTGAGAAATGTTTCGAGGATTGGAAGAAGCGCTGGCACAAGTGCATAATCTCCAATAGGGACTATTTTGATGGCGACAACATCACTGTAGAAGAATAAATAAATATTTTGTTCAAAAAATTAAAATTCTCGTTACTTTCTGAACACACCTCGTATATCAGTAGACTTTCTAGTAAGAAGTTGCCTATGGTTTTAGAAATGGTAAAATTTCTTGTAACTATTTCGTAATCCCATAATGTATACTGCGTTTAATAATGCGAATTACTCTGTCCATTACGCGTAAAATGTTATTTTTGTTATTCAAATAATAAATTCAAATTTATGTCTCTCCTTCTTTTAATTATTTCCTGGCCAAATTCATCGTCAGACTCGCAGCAGTGTATTTAATTTAATGAATAAATTTATTTCCGTTTCGCTGAATAATGAATTCCATTAGGTTTTAATTTCAGGAACGCTCACCTTTTCCTGGGCGAGCCCGCTTTTCGCATAAGATCAAATATTTTAAAGGAAATATTATGAAACCATAAAGCTCTGACCCCTACTTACCTGTATCAATAAAGTAATTACGGCACGGCTCGCTGACGTGATGGAAGCGAATTTACAAAAGTTTTTTTTTATTTTACCCTCTTTTTGAAACTCTGATTTCACCTTCAATAAAATTTCCGTATAATGAGCATTTTAAACTTAAAAATTACTGTGAAAATACGAAAATGACCGCAGTCACGTTAAATTTTGAAAATTCAAAAAGCTCCTTTATGCGATTTTTAACGCTGATTACGGTGGTGAAATCAGATTTTCGAAAAACTTTAAGACAAAATATTGGGTTAATATTCCTTTGCGTGTGCAAAAATGTGAATTACGCTGCAATCCCTTACGGCAGAATTGTTTCCAAAAGAAACACCCTTGTTCTCGAAACGGATATGGCCTACGTCGGATTGCAATGTAATTCATATACGAATGCTCGATTAGTGATTCAGAGGTCAGAATCGGCGTTCATTTCAAGGTCACACCTTGATGGCCCAAAAAAAATAATGTAAAATTTAACGTCCGACTATTGTGCACACTTGGGCTAATGCAGACGATGGGATGATTTATAGCGTATGAAAATGTCAAGCCCTGGCCGAGAATCGAACCGAGGCGGCATTTCGAAATACAGTCTACGTTAACCCATCGTCGCTCCAAGTAGGCTGTACTTGCAGCATAATGCAAGCTCAAAAGCTTCTTGAGTCTTCTATGCAACTCAACGTTATCGAGCAGTTTATATGCCTTCTCATTAACGTTAATTTTTAGCTGTCTCTCTTGCCTTAGAGCACATTTTTTAATTTCTTCGGCAACAGTGATCACTCTTAAGTCCCTTTGCAGATCGTGATTACGAACATACCTCGGTGCATTAGCTGTCATTCTCAAGATTTTCTTTTGGAAACGCTGATTAATTCGCCTGTTAGCATTTCTATTACATTCCCATAACTGTATGTCATATGTCCATATGGGTTTCACCACTTGTTTATAAAGCTTTAGCTTGTTGTCCAAGGATAACTCGGATGATCTGCCCAACAATTCAAACATATTTTAATGCTGTATTGACAATTAAAAAAATTTATAATTTGTTGTAACAGCTGTGAAGAAAATACCAAATGATCCATGATGGAGATCGTGTGTTGGGAAAATTTGGAGACATAGTATGGTTTACAGATGGCTCCAAGACAAAGACAGTCATTGGTGCTGGGTGTACGTTCTGAGACCGGGGTTAAAGAGAGTTATAACCCTGGGACAGCATACAACAGTATTCCAGGCTGATGGTCATTAATGACTGTGTTCAAGAGAACTTAAAACGGGTCTTCAAGAAGTCCCGATAGTCAGGCAGCAATTGCTGGGGCTACAATTCAGTCCAAGCTGTTCTGGGAGTGTCGGGAGAACCTCAACGCTCTGTCCCTGGATAACCGGGTAACTTTACTGGGTTCCTGGGTTTAATGGAGTTGAGTGTAATGAGGAGGCAGGCCGACTGGCTGGACCGGGATCTGCAGCTGAGTTCATCGAACCTGAGCCGGCTTTAGGGATCTCTGTCGTTGGCCAGGACTGCTATTTATAGGAGGATTAATAAGCAACACCAGGCAAGATGCGATAACCTTTATGGGCTTTCTCATAGTAAGCGCATCGTAAGCATGGTTTCATATGGAAGGCTTAAAGGGGCAGCAGACGTCTTGGGTAGAGCACAACTGAGGAAAATCATGGGCTTATTATTGGGCACTGTGGTCTGAGGGTGCACATAAACAGGATAGGTATGTACCGCGGAGAAACAGTATGAAGGTTGTGCAGGAAAGAGGAGGAGACTGCATGACTCAGAATCGTTGATTGTGAAGCTCTTGCTTGTAGGGGAATAGGGGTTTTTGGTTTGCAGGACTCTAGGGATCTTCAGTAGGATGAGCTAGTCAGTGGATTGTTGGAACTTACTAAGGGATCTGCTGAACTGGTACTCAAGAGGTTTAGTTGTACAACAATAGGTCTGTTGATCGCAGTGCCTGGGGTTGTAACATCCCTTCCTCTAGTTTGAATCTAACCTAACCTAACAGTTCTGAAGGTGAACATTAGTTCCATCCCCCTTATCGTATCTTATCACCATGGCGTAGCAACTTTTCGTTATTAGAACTTACTTTTTGAGTAGATTATTTAAATCGAAAAATTAAATAGTCTAAGTGTTACAGTGACGTCTTTAAAGAAATTAATTCTATAAACAATTGCTATCGTATTTATACAGTACAAACAATATACGAAGTGTGTTCAGAAAGTAACGAGAATTTTAATTTTTTTTTACAAAATATTTATTTATTCTTCTTCATTGATGTTGTCGCCTTCAAAATAGTCCCCATTGGAGATTATGCACTTGTGCCAGCGCTTTTTCCAATCTTCGAAACACTTCTCAAACTCGATCTTTGAGATAGCCTTTAGTTCTTTCAGCAATGCGCTTTTAATGTCATCTACGGCTGTAAAACGACGGCCCTTTAAGGTTCTCTTTATTTTAGGAAATAGGAAAAAGGTACACGGAGCAATGTCTGGCGAATATGGAGGCTGGGGCATCGTTACAGTACTGTTTTTGTTCGATTGTTCATAACCATTTCTTTCACTTTTTCGACGTTTTCATCGGTTGTTGATGTGCTAGGGCGTCCAGGGTGTTCGTCATATTCAACGTCTTCACGGCCTTCTTGGAAACGCTTATACCACTCGTAAACTCTTGCTTTACTCATAGCAGACTCACCATATGCCTTTGTTAACATTTCACACACTTTGTTACACTTTATTCCATTTTTTACGCGAAATTTGATACAAATTCTATGATCCATTTCTTTTAACAAACGAAAATCGCCGAGCTTATAAAAACACGTCTAACCTTAGTGGCTGTCACAGACAAAGTCAACAATGAAAACAGCTGAAAGTTTTATCATACTTCAAGGGCATGTATACCAACATAATAAAAAAAATGGTTGACAATTGGTCTCTCCAAGTCTGCGAAATTTAAAAATTCTCGTTACTTTCTGAACACACCTCGTACATCCGGCAGTTAAAACAAAATACAACGTGCATTCATGACTTTATTTCGCAGTTTTTTACTTCAAACTCTGTTCAACAATAAACAACGTTATGTAAATTTAAAAGCCACTTATAACACAATAATACAATATACGTGTGGGACTTCAAAGGTAAAGCGTTTAACAAAGAAGATCTTAAAAAAGAAAAGAATAGTTACAAAAGGAAGAAGAACGCATTGCATTAATGTTGTTTACAAAAGGAAGAAAATACGTTAAAGTCTTTGCCTGTGCATATTCAGTGTGCACTGTAATAGAATTAAAGCGGATATTAAACAGATTATTGGAAGCGAAATTTATATTGCATAAACAGTAATTTCGTTGAAAACGGTTTGAATTGTTCAAGCCAAAATAACGTCAGTGAATATCAAAAGTTTGTTCTGTTCCGTTCTGAATGTCTATATGCACACAGAGATTATTGCGTTTGTAATGTCTAGATTCGTTTTCCACTGACTAGTTTAGCGTGATGGAAATAATCGCGACGCGCAGCTGTCTCGCTGACGTGATGGATTTTTTTTTTGGTGTTTAACGTCCGACTATTGTGCACACTTGGGCTAATGCAGACGATGGGATGATTTATAGCGTATGTAAATGCCAAGCCCTCGCCGGGAATCGAACCCGGGTCCTCGGGATGAAAGCCTAGTACGCTATCAACTAGGCCACCGAGGCGGCTTGACGTGATGGAAGCAATCAGTATCACAATGACGTGCGTTGTTTTAAAAATCTGTTGTCACAGCCACAGTGATCGTTGAAATCTGCATTACCAATTGTGACCATTAACTGTTAGTGTTATAAATAAAACGTTCCACAAATGCACCAATAACTCATGTGTGTACATTTGTATCTGTACAGTTGGTAACACTGCAAAATAGGCATTGAACAGACGTTACAAGCAGTGTTTAAGTCAGTTCTAATGATAAGTTCAAAACACACTTATTTGGACATTAAATTTTTTTATTGTAAATTTCAGAAAAAAATTAAAATTATACTTTTGATATTTTTTGCATTATTTTATTATTAATAACGTTTCTTTAAAAAAAACTGATTTTCAATTGTGTAAAAAAAATCTGCCCTAGAAGAGATTAAACGTGCTATGAACCCCGCAGGGAGATGCCGACCTACGTGCACCTATTGAGAAGATTTAGACGCCCCTCGAGGTACCCGAGTCTAACACACACTTACACTTACAACACTACACTCAAGACTTTAACACTGTGTTCAGTATAGTGGATGCCTTCCCTAGCTTCGTCAATTCTACTGCATTTCGGAGAACCTCCATCTTCAAAAACTATATTTATACTCTAGCTAGGGAAGGCAGATCATTGTACTGAACACAGTGATAATCTAGCAGAAAAGAAGGAGAATATAAAAAGAAGACTAACACTTTACACTCACACTTACATTTAGGGAGGCGGTAATAGCCTCAATGTGTTTTTCGCCTTAAAATAGAAAATTTAAAAAAACGTGCCATGAAAATACGTGAATTACTTCCGCCCTTGATTTCGTTTTCGAATTTTCGGTTGAATTTGTAAATCCAAAAAGGCTGTTTTACGCACATTTTATCGCCGTTCACGACGGTGAACATTTGTTTTAACGTACGGCGTGCAGTATCCGTAACGCGATAACGGAGGAAAAGAAGGAGAGATGATCAAATGACCAATCAGAACTGCATCCGTTACCGTTGGACAAGGTAAATAATATCAGCGATATTTGTCTTTGGAATCTGCGCTCGTTAAACGCCGGGCCGGGACTTTGCGCGAGTTCGTTTACCGAGGGTGCAGGGGTGGCTTGCAATAAGGGTGGGTTCTGGGAGCTCTCGTCGTTTCGGTAAATCCTACATTACACAGCTACAGGTCTACTCTAGCTCATTAAATCGCTTCCGGTAGAGATGCGGACTTCAAACTGTACACTCGCCGCCTTATTTTGACTTTCTTTTGTTTTCGCTTTACTACGTAGATTTGTTTTGTCTAAGGAGCGTATCACACTGTCGAAGATATTTGTCAAATATTTAATGAAACTGATCATACGTCATGTTCGAATATTTGTCAGTGTTTTATCAAGAAAACATTATATTGTCAAATTTCTTTGCTCAGTTGGTTTATTAATTAGGTATATTTTGAGGTTATGTTTACTCAAGTGCAGTAGCTGTAATGGATCGAGTAATGTTGACTCGTTATACTGCTGCATTAAGTGTTTAAATTTTTTTTTTTTTTAACGTCCGACTATTGTGCACACTAAGGCTAATGCAGACGATGGGATGATGTATAGCGTATGAAAATGCCAAGCGATCGCCGGGAATCGAACCCGGGTCCTCGGGGTGAAAGCCTAGTACGCTATACACTAGGCCACCGAGGCGGCTGCTGCTAAATAAAAAGAGAGGGAAACGAAAACACGAGTTGGGGGTCTATGGATATAAAGGAGAAAGATACTAAGTGTAAATGCCACTATTATTAGAATTAATTTGGAAGATAGTGATTCAAACGGACGATTTTTAAGAACGACGAGTGTATTTTAAATCTCGGTTTTTGAAAACATTAGTGTGGATATCCCACAAACACTCTTCTTTCTCATATTATTGTAAAATGTGGTCCAAGACGAATGTCGTGCTTTGTTGAATGTATCTTATTTCTTCCTTTACGGTATTAATATTAAAGTCTCATATTAATTGTAAAGTTCTCATATTAATTGTAGAATTAATGTATTTACCGCTTCAAAAGTCCGTGACAATATCGTCATAGTTTTAAATTGTACGCAACGAAAGAAACGGAAGGAACAGTGTGACAACAAACAGGAAATGGCAAAAGTTTGAGGTTATACGTACGTATTTTGAAAATCTTTGTCAAAGATTACAACATGTCAAAGATTCTTCAGAGGGTTAGTTCATAAAAATCCGTCCAATTTATTTCAGCAAAGATCTTTGATCAATGAAATTTGACGTTTGTGTGATAGTGTAATATGCCCTTAGTGTTTATACGATATTCCAGTGAAATAAATGTCTATGTTCAGACCTGTTTGGGTATATGGCGTACAACTTTGGGGATGTAAGCGTTAAAAGCACAAGGGGCTTTTCAAAACAAGCCCGAGAGGTATCGTGAATGCACCGTGGTGTGTTCGGAATGATGACCGACATCGTTACCATAATATTAATACGGTAAAGGAAGAAATAAGATACACGGGGCAAAGCACGACATTCGTCTTGGACCACGTTTTAATGAAGAAGTGGACTCCATTCTTGATGTCCATTCTTGAAGTCCATTCTTGATGTCCATTCTTGAAGTCCATTCTTGATGTCCATTCTTGAAGTCCATTCTTGATGTCCATTCTCGAAGTCCATTCTTGATGTCCATTCTTGAAGTCCATTCTTCAAGTCCATTCTTGAAGTGTCTTGATTAATGACACTCGTCGACTCAAGAGGGAAAAACCACATGAACTTTTACAGAGAATGAAACGAAAATTTTGTAAAATCTGAATCATTGTAAAGAAGAGATAAAATTTGTAGTCAGTTTTAATGAACTGGTAAAGATTAAAATAATAATATTGTGGACTGGAATCTGTGTTAAAGGTAGCTTACGGCAGTAACTGCAGCTTTGAACCTATAACATTGAGTTGCACAAGTTCGGAGACGCAGCAGAGTGCGCGATGTCTTACCACCTCGGACACGCGACAGTATTACTGTGTAGAAGTGTTACAATCCTTGTTACACGTTCGAGTTCTACCGAAATCCTGCAGAATGTGCTACGAGCGCTCCACATTTCAGCTTCCAATTTGTATTTAAAATTTACTGAACGTTAGGAGAGAGAGAGGGGGAGGGACACACACACACACACACACACACACACACACACGTGCGAAACTCTTTTTTACACACTGGGGAACATGATAATTAAATTTTTACCCATCAAAAACACAAACATTGTTCTTTTTCACTATCATTTTAGCCGCCTCGGTGGCCTAGTGGATATAGTACTAAGATTTCACCCCGAGGACCCGGGTTCGATTCCCGGCGAGGGCTTGGCATTTTCATACGCTATAAAAAATCCCATCGTCTGCATTAGCCCAAGTGTGCACAATAGTCGGACGTTAAACACAAAAAAAAAACTTTTTTACTATTACAATAACTTTTTCAGTAAGAAAACAAAACTAAGACTACCGGACAATATATTAGAAGTTTACGGCTTTCAATTTGTAGTTAAAATTTACTAAACGTTTCTGGTAAAATTAACAGAACGAGAAGATGACTGGAACAAGATAAAAACGTAATCTGATGCAGAGCATGTTAGCGTAAGGAACGCTTTTCTTGCCTCTAACGAATCAAATTACAGGAAAACAGAGGGTTAGTACCTCGGCAAACAAGCCAATTAACTTTTATAATACTTTGGCCGATACTGAACTTGTATTCTGAAGTAATGACTTTAGATGCCTAAGAAGTGGAAGGAGTAGTTTTTAAATATTTAAACTTGGATCTTGCGTAGTATATCATGCACGCATCCTTGTGCATTGCTGCCTGGGGAGCGCTTGTACAGAACACAGCATGGACATGGGTGTATTTCATTCTTTTTACGAATTACATTGTAAGCCATTGTAATTTGTATCTTACGTGAAGCTGTTATTAGTGATTTTCTGTTGGAAAATTAACCGCTATTTGAGTGGGAACACACAGACGGCAACCGTGAAGTGTGAATCGTTATTTTGATTTACTTATAAAAAAGCGTTTTTTGGAGTTTACAGTTAAGATAAAGGTTGAAATAACACTATCATTATAACAAACGTATTTTTAAAGTTAATACTTTTTTTACGCCCAGTGCGATAAATTTTGTGGTGCAGTGAAATCGAATTGAGAGTAACGGAAGAATACAGTCTAGAATTCACGAAACAGCTGGTTAACAAGAGATGCCGGGCAGTGAATACCAATAATAGCATTACAAAATCAATTGACGACCATAGATAAACTACTTAGTTCGAATACTGTATGAAAAGAATGGAATAAAATAAGGGAAACATTATCGATGTATGTTAGTGACTTATAACAATAAGTACTACAAAATCAATTGACGACCATAGATAAACTACTTCGTTCGAATACTGTATAACAAGAATGAAATAAAATTACCGTTAAATAAAGTAACGTTATAATTAGAAGTTTTAAAAAATGAATAAAATAAGGGAAACATTATCGATGTATGTTAGTGACTTATAATAATAAGTACTACAAAATCAATTGACGACCATAGATAAACTACTTCGTTCGAATACTGTATGACAAGAATGGAATAAAATTACCGTTAAATAAAGTAAAGTTATAATTAGAAGTTTAAAAAAATTAATAAAATAAGGGAAACATTATCGATGTATGTTAGTGACTTATAATAATAAGTACTACAAAATCAATTGACGACCATAGATAAATTACTTAGTTCGAATACTGTATGACAAGAATGGAATAAAATTACCGTTAAATTAAAGTAACGTTATAATTAGAAGTTTTAAAAAATGAATAAAATAAGGGAAACATTATCGATGTATGTTTTGGTGACTTATAATAATAAGTATTACGAAATCAAGCGACTTGACCATAGATAGACTACTCAGATGGAATTACTCTTAGGTTAGATTCAAACTACAGGAAGGGATAATACAACCCCAGGCACTGCGATCAACAGACCTATTGTGCAACTAAACCTCTTGAGTACTAGTTCAGCAGACTGATGCCCTTGGTAAGTTCCAACAATCCACTGACATATTATTTATGCCTGTTAGTGACGTATGCGTAATAATAGTATGTATTACGAAATCAAGCGACTTGATCATAGATATACTACTCAGTTCGAATTTTGAAAGGCGGAAATGGAATAAATATTAAATAAAATAATGGTGGAAATAGAAGTTTAAAATATTAAAATGAATAAAATAAGTGAAATATTATTGATGCCAGTCAGTGACTTACATTAATACGTACTGCAAAATCAAACGATTTGACCATAGATAGACTACTGAAAGGCGAGAATGGAATAAATATTAAATAAAATAATGGTAGAATTAGAAGTTTAAAATGTTAAAACGGATAAAATATGTGAAATATTATTTATGCCAGTCGGTGACTTACATTAATACGTACTGCAAAATCAAACGATTTGACCATAGATAGACTACTGAAAGGCGAGAATGGAATAAATATTAAATAAAATAATGGTAGAATTAGAAGTTTAAAATGTTAAAACGGATAAAATATGTGAAATATTATTTATGCCAGTCAGTGACTTACATTAATATGTACTGCAAAATCAAATGATTTGACCATAGATAGACTACTGAAAGGCGAGAATGGAATAAATATTAAATAAAATAATGGTAGAATTAGAAGTTTAAAATGTTAAAACGGATAAAATATGTGAAATATTATTTATGCCAGTCAGTGACTTACATTAATACGTACTGCAAAATCAAATGATTTGACCATAGATAGACTACTGAAAGGCGAGAATGGAATAAATATTAAATAAAATAATGGTAGAATTAGAAGTTTAAAATGTTAAAACGGATAAAATATGTGAAATATTATTGATGCCAGTCAGTGACTTACATTAATACGTACTGCAAAATCAAATGATTTGACCATAGATAGACTACTGAAAGGCGAGAATGGAATAAATATTAAATAAAATAATGGTAGAATTAGAAGTTTAAAATGTTAAAACGGATAAAATATGTGAAATATTATTTATGCCAGTCAGTGACTTACATTAATACGTACTGCAAAATCAAATGATTTGACCATAGATAGACTACTGAAAGGCGAGAATGGAATAAATATTAAATAAAATAATGTAGAATTAGAAGTTTAAAATGTTAAAACGGATAAAATATGTGAAATATTATTTATGCCAGTCAGTGACTTACATTAATACGTACTGCAAAATCAAACGATTTGACCATAGATAGACTACTCAGTTCGAATTTTGAAAGGTGGGAATGGAATAAATATTAAGTAAAATAATGATAGAATTAAAAGTTTAAAATGTTACAATGTTAAATTCCAACAAATTAAATAATATTATTTAGAATATCAATAATAATAGAAACATACTAATTTCATTTAGTGCGCCTCCCTAAATGTAAGTGTGAGTGTTAAAGTCGTAAGTGTAAGTGCGTGTTAGACTCTGGTACCGCGAGGGAAGTGCAGCTAGTCTGCACCCCCCCTGCGGGGATTTTATAAAAGAATATGCATTCGTAATCCAAGGCAAAAATACAAATATAGAAGGTTTAGCATCATTAAATTTGTTGTCACTGCAAATTAAAGATAACTCTACAACTTTGGTGGTAGAAAAAATATATGTTATGACAAAAGGATTTTCTTATAAATTTGTAATTACACTGTAGATTTAGTAATCCTTTTTTCAAGTTTATTCTGCTTAGAATTAGAGTTACGTAACATTTTGAGATCCTTAGGGAGAATGTTATATATGTTGATCGCTTTAATATAACTAATTTTACTACCAACAGTTTTTAATAATATATATTTATATTTTATTAGAAATCATTTCAGCCTAACAACTGGATCGAACGCGAACGCACAGTGTTGCAGTCGAATTGTTGAACGAATGTTTGCAAAACGTCCACCGCAATAACCTCTAGACACCGACTGAAAAGCTGAAATTTTGCACGGAGATTCGAACGTTCACTAAGAAACGTTTTCAAAAAAATCTTTAAACACTTGCAAACATTGCTCGAGTTTATTGATTTCATGAGTTTCGGTGCGTTCTAATCCGAACACAACAAGTACAGCTAATGTCTATCAAATTACGAAATCCAGACGGACGATATGAAAATCCAAAGGCCGACAAAAACAGGTTGAAGAACCGCTATTTAATTTTGTCAGCGTCTCTCGGCACACCCTGTATATGCGCACTGCTGGCTGTTCCGAAGCAAATGATTCTCCGAGTTACCAAAGAAAACAAAAGTTTTCAAAAAAAATCATTAAAAACTTGCAAAAATTGCTCGAGTTTATTGATTTTATGTGTTTCGGTGCGTTCTAATCCGAACACAACAAGTACAGCTAATGTCTATCAAATTACGAAATCCAGACGGACGATATGAAAATCCAAAGGCCGACAGAAACAGGTTGAAGAACCGCTATTTAATTTTGTCAGCGTCTCACGGCACACCCTGTATATGCGCACTGCTGGCTGTTCCGAAGCAAATGATTCTCCGAGTTACCAAAGAAAACAAAAGTTTTCAAAAAAATCGTTAAACACTTGCAAAAATTGCTTGAGTTTATTGATTTTATGAGTTTCGGTGCGTTCTACTCCGAACACAACAAGTACAGCTAATGTCTATCAAATTACGAAATCCAGACGGACGATATGAAAATCCAAAGGCCGATAGAAACAGGTTGAAGAACCGCTATTTAATTTTGTCAGCGTCTCTCGGCACACCCTGTATATGCGCACTGCTGGCTGTTCCGAAGCAAATGATTCTCCGAGTTACCAAAGAAAACAAAAGTTTTCAAAAAAATCATTAAAAACTTGCAAAAATTGCTCGAGTTTATTGATTTTATGAGTTTCGGTGCGTTCTAATCCGAACACAACAAGTACAGCTAATGTCTATCAAATTACGAAATCCAGACGGACGATATGAAAATCCAAAGGCCGATAGAAACAGGTTGAAGAATCGCTATTTAATTTTGTCAGCGTCTCTCGGCACACCCTGTATATGCGCACTGCTGGCTGTTCCGAAGCAAATGATTCTCCGAGTTACCAAAGAAAAAAGTTTTCAAAAAAATCATTAAAAACTTGCAAAAATTGCTCGAGTTTATTGATTTCATGAGTTTCGGTGCGTTCTACTCCGAACACAACAAGTACAGCTAATGTCTATCAAATTACGAAATCCAGACGGACGATATGAAAATCCAAAGGCCGATAGAAACAGGTTGAAGAATCGCTATTTAATTTTGTCAGCGTCTCACGGCACACCCTGTATATGCGCACTGCTGACTGTTCCGAAGCAAATGATTCTCCGAGTTACCAAAGAAAACAAAAGTTTTCAAAAAAATCATTAAAAACTTGCAAAAATTGCTTGAGTTTATTGATTTTATGAGTTTCGGTGCGTTCTACTCCGAACACAACAAGTACAGCTAATGTCTATCAAATTACGAAATCCAGACGGACGATATGAAAATCCAAAGGCCGATAGAAACAGGTTGAAGAACCGCTATTTAATTTTGTCAGCTTCTCACGGCACACCCTGTATATGCGCACTGCTGACTGTTCCGAAGCAAACGTTTCTCCGAGTTACCAAAGAAAACAAAAGTTTTCAAAAAAATCATTAAAAACTTGCAAAAATTGCTCGAGTTTATTGATTTTATGAGTTTCGGTGCGTTCTACTCCGAACACAACAAGTACAGCTAATGTCTATCAAATTACGAAATCCAGACGGACGATATGAAAATCCAAAGGCCGATAGAAACAGGTTGAAGAATCGCTATTTAATTTTGTCAGCGTCTCACGGCACACCTGTATATGCGCACTGCTGACTGTTCCGAAGCAAATGAATCTCCCAGTTACCGGATCCCGTACAGTACAACTGGATCCCGTCACGCGGTGGTTCCAAATAACAATGCACGATATCGCGTTTGTTTGGTAGCGAGTCTGAAATAACGTAGTACTAAAAATAGCCGCTGGCAGCGCTCCCGCGAGTCGGTGACACATTGTTTCATGTAAACAGATTTGATTACATGGCTGACGGTGGATGGACGCGGCTAATTGTATGTTTTTTTTTGTATAAAAATTTTAATGTCCTTTCTGACGTCACTGCGCGTGTATTTATTGTGCTGTAAATTTACATTATGTTGCGTGAAGTAAGGATTTTGTTACAATAAATTGTGAAAATTTCCGAAGGGAGGGAGAATGTACTCGGGGTTGGATTTAGTTAATTATGTTGTATGGATTTGTGTCCGTTAAAAATGTGTTCTGGTTCAGTAAATTATTACATAAATAAATAAATATATATATATATATATATATATATATATATATATATAGAGAGAGAGAGAGAGAGAGAGAGAGAGAGAGAGAGAGAGAGAGGCCTATATATTATTATTATTATTTATTATTTGCGTATAGACCCTGTTGGATCACGCAAAACACTCCGACTCACGTCTTGTTCCTTCTAATCCTCCACACCTCCCTCATCCTGTCCCCATAGATCCTCTTCCGCTTCTCCGTCCATTTTACCCCTGTTCTCTTTGGGATTTCATTCTCTGGGACCTTCCAACCGAGCATCTTTCTCCTGTATGCGTTCCTGTCTTCAACGTCTGTTGAGTCTATTTCTGCGTCATGTAGGTCTATTCTGACTTGTGCGATCCACGACGTTGTCGATTTGACACCTTGTATATACTTAAGGATTCTGTTGGCAAGTCTCGTTGTTGGGAGTCTACTGATGAGTCCATAGAACCGAAGCCTCCTTCTGATATCTGCTGCCAGGTTCGATATCTTCTCTGTGGTCTTCCGGGAGTACAACCTGTATCCGTCTTCTGTTAATCTCGGGCCAAGGATCTTCCTCAAGATTTTGCGTTCTTCCTTCAAAATACCCTCCATGGTAGCTTTTGTGTGGAGTGCTAGCGTCTCGCTTGCATATAATACCTCCGGCTTTATGACTGTGTATTATATATCACAAGCGCACATTTCTTTCTGACGTAATGGAAGCGAAATTATTTTTAAAAAGAATCAATATTGTTGTAATGAAGACTTTAACGCTGTTCAATGTAGTGGGATAGAGTTTAAAAAATTGCGTAATATAAAACTAACCGATTTTTCACGATTTATAATGTCCGCTGTTTTAAAAAGGTTGGACGGATTTTGCTGGGTAATGAACTTTCGCAAGCTATTACAGATATATTTTTGTACCGAGTGTGAACCTCAAACTGGACAGAAATAGGAAACGACGTGCCTTCTCTAGTGTATAAATATTTAGAAGATTTTAAACAACCATTGAAAAAGTTTTCTGTAGTCAGGATAAAATTGCTCGAACGTCAATTTCACTGGCAAGATGGCAACGAATTTCCAAAATTTAAGTACATTAACAGCGTATTTTAAGTGCGATAATTTCTTCGAAAAAACGACAAATAGCTAGTTTTTAACGACATAACCTACAACTTATTGTAGCCTGTCAGCTGTTCAATGAAATCAGATGATTGTTACGAGTTAAGAGCCGCCTCGGTGGCCTAGTTGATAGGTTACTGGGCTTTCACCCCGATGACCCGGGTTCGATTCCCGGCCCATACGCTATAAATCATCCCATCGTCTGCATTAGCCCAAGTGTGCTCAATAGTCGGACGTTAAACACAAAAGAAAGTGTTATGAGTTAATATAAAAAAGTGATATTTTACTATAACAGCTTTTTTTAACAATATAACCTGAAACTTATAGCCTGTCAGCTGTTCAACGTAATCAGCTGATCGGTACGAATTAATATAAAACAACAGATCTTTTACTATAACTGCCAATATAACTCGCATCACGCAACGCGCAAAATCAAATATAATCAACCCTAAAACACGATACATGTTAGTATGTAACTTGTAGTGTCTCACGTACTACTAGCAAGGAAATTATATAATAAAATCATTTTTTAAACAAAGTAATGAATGAATAAAAACAAAATAAAACGCTGCACTTAGCCGCCTCTTAAATGTGATGGAATCGATTTTGGAAAAAGTAAACATTAAAAAAGTCACTTAAACGAATTTCTGTATTTTACACACAAAAAGTATGTCCTGTTTGCCGTATAAAGTTAATAATTTCTTATCCTACATTTTTTTTTCAAAAATCTGGTTTGTAAGAAAATATTTTTAATTTCCGTAGTTTTTAAAAGGTTCAACGGATTTTCTGGGTAAGGAACTTGTACAAGCTATTTCAAAAATCGGTTTTTTGTGTCAGGATAGCTTGTGAGAAAATAATAAATATCTGAGAAACGAACGGTACTGTTTTGCCAATATACCTCCTTTTTTGTTCCTTTAGGGGATGAATACCCGCCTCGGTGGCCTAGTTGATGGCGTACTGGGCTTTCACCCCGAGGACCCGGGTTCGATTCCCAGCGAGGTCTTGGCATTTTCACACGCTATAAATCATCCCATCGTCTGCATTACCCCAAGTGTGCACAATAGTCGGACGTTAATCACCAAAAAAAAAAAAAAAAAAAATTTAGGGGATGAATTCTGGAAAATGCTGAAATACGTGCTTCAGAGTATTAATGTAAAGTATCAAGAATATCTAATCCGAAAAAAATGTTTTACAGTGCAATTTTTTATGCGCCTTAAAGGGGTGATGTATTATCGGAAATTGTGTAATATTTGTTTTATTATTTGTTCTTTATAGTGTTTATATTAATTTCAAGAATATCCGACCGAAAACTTATTGTTTTCCAGAAAGATACTCTTTATTGACTAAATCTTGGGAAATCCCTTTTTTAGTACACGCTTTCCAAAACAGTACGAATTTATTCAAAATTTCAAGTGTCTAGATTTTATCGTTTCGGCTCTGCGTTGATTGTGAGTCAGTCTCAGTCGTGCAGGACTTCTTCTTTTATAGACAGATTTATACAGTGTGAACATAATCGCTTTATTATTTCGTAACGATCTTTAACATTTTTATCGTCCCCTCAAAACGTATGCGAAGGTCAGTGTCGGTGTTCAGAAATTCTCTGATATTGTACTAGGTCATTTCTTTGTTTTACGTTAATAGCCGCCTCGGTGGAATAGTTGATAGCGTGCTGGACTTTCACCCCGAGGATCCGGGTTCGATTCCCGGCCAGGGCTTGGCATTTTCATACGCTATGATTCATCCCATCGTCTGCATTAGCCCAAGTGTGCACAATAGTCGGACGTTAAAAAAATAATAACTTTGGTTGTTTTACTTTTGAAAAATTCTATTTATTCTATACAAGTAATTTTTCATTAATAATGCCTATTTTTCCGGTCCTGTTTTGGGCGATGGTAACCTTCTTGGTTATTCTGCGACCGACATTTAAAAAAAAAATCCGTTTCAAGATGGTGGTCGTTGGTTTAAAATAGACGCGTGTAGTTGCTGGTTATTTCCTGTAGTACTGGCGGAACGGCAAGACCTATTACAATTTTGACCGCTTCGCGTAGAAAGAGCGTACAATTTCCAATAAAGTTGATCCATTGCTTTTTTGCGTAAATATAACGCAACGTTAAATTGACGGAAAGGATGCGAGAGCGTCATAGGATACGCTATAAATCATCCCATCGTCTGCATTAGCCCAAGTGTGCACAATAGTCGGACACAAAAAAAAAACAAATGTTTTACATTAAACGTTTTACCGAACTTTGCTGGTTTGTAGAAATTTTTGATCAAAGGGTAATATCCGCAGCAAATTAATTTTGACAAACCATTTTATTTCGGCCCTGCAATTAATGATTTTATTTATGAAATCCTGAATCTGAAACGTCATAATCAGCATTAAGATCTGCATATATTAGCATTAAAATTTTTTTAATTACATTGAAAATAAGTAAATGAACCCTGTCCACTATCAAATTGGATTTATTAATTTCAACGGATTTTGGATAATTAAAAACGTTAATTTATTCAGTTTTCAAGGTTAATTACGGCGGTAAAATTTAATTTAAAAACAAAATTTAGGCGAACAATTATGAATTTATAAATATTTGAAATTGTCGAAACGACTTTTTTGGTTAACGGAGTTGCGTAAATTCAAAAAGTGATCGAAGTTTACGATTTCAAGGTCACGGGTCTGGATTTTATCACAATGGCCGCTTATTTTGTTTTTTTGTACCGACGAGAAGTTAATAATCGATAAGCTACAAATTTACGCTCGAATACTTAAGAATATCTCGCAGACATCACGGAAATAGATTTCACAAAAATTGACAGCATTTAGCAGTATCACGTAAACCGAAATTTCGAAAATCGAACGATACAAAAATCGATTTTTATTAAACCTTGGACAAAATCTGATTGTTTGCTTAGAAAAATCTGTTTCTAATTGGCGACCCTTCAAAACCTATATGTCTTTTTATTTATTTTTTTAAAAATCAGATTAGAATACTTATAATTTGTTTAAAAAATGAATTCGTTATCCCAAAAAGAAAATTATTATTGAAGCGAACTTTTAATGTTAGCTTTGGCGAAAGGAGTGCCCCGAACGGAAGAATGAAACGGAAATATGAAACGAATGAGCAAACCAATTTCGTCTCTCCATTTCTCTTCCATTTTTTCTTCCTTCTTTTCGATAACAGTACACGCGTATGAAAACGTTGCGTTGATTTGGTCTCTGTATTTTTCCTTGTTTGTTGTTAATATTGCTAGTTTTTAACAACATAACCTGAAACTTGTAGCTTATCAGCTGTTCAATGAAATCAGCTGATCGTTTCGAATTAATATAAAACAACTGATCCTATACTATAACTACAGTAAATAATATCTTACTTATTTATTTATTTAAACAAAACAAGTTATTTGTAAACATATCTTCAGACTACTTCTATATCTTCAGCAAAGATAGCATTAATAGTTTCGCTTCTGTCGGTAAGTCCTGAAGTTCCACACGTTTTTTTTTTATTAAAGATATTAAATAGCCGCGATTTTGAAAGGGATTTTACTGGACAACTTAAAGGTATTATCGGATTCAATTTTTGTGCCCCGATTGAGTGAAATTTTGCCAAGTTACTGACGCTAAAGAGGACCTATATATTATAATTTTAAGGATTGTTCAAAACGTTTTAGGGATCAGAACCGATGCCTATTTTATATTTCTGAAAGTGGATATTGGTCGCTTATTGTCGACTGGAATTCATGTGGGCTTCACAAAAGCAAACTATTGCATGTTTTAATTCGCCGACGAGAAATACTGAACTTTTAACCAATTTTTACACAGAATAAAAACAATACTTAAAAAATGTCTAAGCTTAAATAATTCTAACAATGCGTTAACACACAGAATTACAACATAAACTACGTGCATATCGCTACAGTAATTCCTAAGACGTCAGCTGTTTCCGCTCGGAAAGATCAGCTGTTTCCGCTTGAAGAGATCAGCTGTGGAAGGCGAAGTTCGTCGTGCCAACTACAGCTGGTTGAAGGGGACCAAATGTTATTTAACAATGTTACAATTTGGCCCGGATTCAACCAGCTAAAGCCTAGCACTCTACGTATTAGATACATCTTACAATTCGGTACAGCCAACGGAAAACACTTTTCAATAACACTCACAATTTTAGTACACTCAAGACACTCGTTATTTGTGGCACTGGTTTCAAATTTCACTTATATAAAGACATAACACAAATTACAATACATTTATGAGATACCTAGAATATTACATACATAATACAAGTATTATATTTTCGTCAGTTACATCTGTTATTTCAATTTATTTGGTATTTTTCGTTTATTTTTTTATGCAAATGTATCTTTACGTACTGTTTTATCTTCGACTGCTATTTATTCTACAGCGTTCTTTTACTTTAAACTGTTTGAACGTAGGTTCTTTTAAGGAAAATATTTAGTTTCGTTTTATCGTGTTTTTGTTTTTTTATATCATTGTGTTTGTTTTGTAGTAATGTGTTTGTATTTTTTGAACGTCATGGTTGTTTTATTGCTCGCTTTATAAGATTTTTATAAAATCGGGGACGATTCTTTACTTTGTCGCGAGCTAAAATTAATTCGGTTTTATATGAATATTTTATTTGTGAATTTGTTATATTCGATGTGACTTTCCTTTGCTTTCGTTATTGACTGTTAATAATCGTCGTAGATTTTTTTTAATGTTTATACGAAACCGGGCGTCGACTGTTTCCGTTTGACGTAAAATGACTGTACGTTTTTGTAAAATATTTTAATGTAACACAAAGATGTTACCGGGGGGGGGACGCGGTGACGGGTAATTTACAGCGCACTATTTCGCCGGCGTGTGAATATTCATTCCGCCGGCTTGTACGGACACGAACGCAAGCCGTCGGCCAAACGTTTATAAATGCACGGATTATTCAAAACGCCGGGATTTGACTTGCAGAATGCGCCAGTGACATCGGCCGGCCGTTTACAGACCGGAAAATAACCGAATTCGTGCACCCGCCCGCTTCTCACTGTACTGTTGCGCTGAACAGGTTGTGATCTTTTAATTTCCACTCACCTTTTGATGGCGTATTGCACGTCTGCCTTTCGCAAGCCTTTCTTTCGCGGTACGCTTTTGCTTTTTTTTTTATTCAAAGATGTCTGTAACGAGTGTGTGTGTCATTGATGTTTGTACGAAGGCGGAGTCCGCTTTCGTTTCTTACAACCAGTGAGTGTTGAAATCTTTTGTACATTTTTGTGTTTGGTTTTTTTTCCCAAGAATCACGCCTCTAATTATGTCAATCCTCGAAACGGTTCCGTGTAGTGAGGATTCAGCACACATTTCGGATCCTTAAAAAGGTTATTTACGGAATTATTTAGGCTCTTTATTTTCTAATACGTTTTTTCAAACTGGACCGAAGAATCGATCGCAATTAAGAATGGCGTGTTTAGTGCGAGCGTGGCCAATTTTAAAATCGCAATCAGAGATGAACGTACAAATGAAAAGAAGAAAAAACTAATCGTAAGAGACAATGACTTTTTTACCTTCACAATCTTTGCCACTGCTAACATAATATTGTTCCGGAGAAAAATACAGGCGAAAATTACGAATTGTAGGAGGCAGTGTTCGAGATGACTTTAAACTAGAAGTTCATTCAGTAGCTTAGTAAATAGAAGATAGTACAGTTACGTTCTTTATAATGTATTTTTTATTGTTTTACCGCTATACAAAATATATAGAAATTCAAATAATAGTTAAAAAAATTAATGTTGACATATATTGGTTTTAGGTGGTGTTTTTTTAAAAAAAAAAACATTGAAAAGATTTAACGAAAATCTGGTTTTTTCCAGTGTTTCGCAGTTATTTGTTCACCTCGAATGCACGATAAAAACGTATCGCGTAGATAGAAAATTCGATCCAGAAACTATCGGGCAGTGATCGAAAACTATAATTTTTGGAAATCCTTACATTTTTCTTCTTCTTATTTTTTTTTAATTACAGCGTACCAAATTTTAATTAAAAGGCGTTTGCTGTAAAGTACAGGAGTAAATGGGGGGAGAAATTAAATGAAACCCCGACCACCGTTTTGGGTTTTCGATTTAGGCAAATTTTTGGTACACTCTAGTCTTTGCGAACAAAATTAACCGCGTTTTTTTGTTTTTCGTCGCGACAAATACGTTCCGACTTCGTTTCCGTAAATTATCGGCGTCAATCGCGATGGAATCGGACGACAGGCCAGGACGGGGCGGGGCGGGGCAGGATCGCGTATACAGTAAACATACAGTACTGTATATGTATAGTGAATACGCGCGATGCATGACGTAGCCGAGCTGTCTATTCTCGGCGGGCCCCGAGTTATTTGCGGCCCAGCTGGTAGGTTCGCCTATAACGGTAATAGACGAGGAGCGGGGAAGCCTTTATTTATACCGTTAGGTGTCGGGTGTTCCGATTTCCCCTCCTTTTATCGAGCCGAACCGAACCAAATTTGATTTGTGTTACGTTGTTTACAAACACACGAAAATATGTTTTTACAGTTTCGCGCCGGTTTAACGTTTCAACGACGAGCGTAACATTCTATTCGTGGTTTATACTTCAATTATTTTATTTTTTAACCATACTGAGTATTTTTAGTTTTGCGTTGTATACTTACTGTTCCCCATTAACGGTGATAACCACTGTACGTGTTTGCTAGGGTGTTTACAATTTTAAAAATTAAATTATAATAGCTTAAAATTTTC
>CM040189.1:118251648-118349148 GCA_022606455.1 Callitettix versicolor
TGAGGTTATAAGTAGGGGTCCGCTGCCAAAATGCTGGAGGCGTTTTCCTATAACCATGAAATCCAAATGAGAAAACTTTTTAATACAACTTTTAGAAAAGTTTAAAGTTCTTTAAATGTTTTCTGTACAACTTTACACTATTAAAAGTTTAAACGTTTTTGTTTGATATAACGCTAAATATATCTTTAAAGTAAGTGCATTAATTTTAGACGTGTTTGCGTAAAACAAGTTGTGCTTCACACCATTTGCAAGATGAAAGAAACAGTTTCAAGTTTCGCATTTTTGATACGTTACAATCTTAATATATGAAAGAAGAAGTCCTGACTGACTGACTGATTCATAATCAACCCCAGAGCTAAAACTATTTTAGCTAGCGACTTGAAATTTTCAGGGCACATTTGTGTTACCATATAGGCGTGCACTTAGAATGGATTTTGCAAAAAAATGATTTTAACGCTATTAAACTACTTACCCAATCCAAATCCCACCGTCTGCATTAGCCCAAGTGTGCACAATAGTCGGACGTTAAAAAAAAATAATTAAAAAAAAATTAATAACACAACGTACAGTCTATTATAGCTATATACTTTAACTATTCAAGGTGTCTTCTTACAACAGTATCAAGGTGCACAAAGAAAGGATTTTGTAAAAATTTGATTTTAACGCCATTAAACTACTTACCCAGTCCAAATTTAATAATCAACGTACAACGCAATTTAATAACGCAATGTAATTCTGTACATTGTCAAAAATAAACATTTAGATATGTTGTTGACCATAATATTGACAATATATTCAACTGTAAACTGTAAAGATACTGAAGCGCCTGCAAGCAGCGGCGTCGGCAACATATACGCACGGTGCAACACACTTGACGGCACTGTAGTCTCTAAGTTAATACACAGTACGGAACCTCTATCTTATTACACAGGTCGATCTCTAACTTATAACACGGTACTGTCGAAAGAAAAACTAATCTCTAAGTTAATATATATCTAAGCTATTACACCTTCCCAAGCGTAACGCATTCCCTCATGGGGATGTGTAATAGCTTAGAGATATATTAACTTAGAGATTCGTTTTTCCTTCGACAGTATCGTGTTATAAGTTAGAAATCGACCTGTGTAATAAGATAGAGGTTCCGTACTGTGTATTAACTTAGAGACTACAGTTCCGTCAAGTGTGTTGCACCGTGTGTATATGTTGCCGACGCCGCTGCTTGCAGGCGCTTCAGTATCTTTTATCTAACAAGTAGAACTCACTTAGTTAAAGAAAGATGTATTATTAAAATATAAAGTTCATTTGGATAGGTTTTGTTCTTAAAGGCTTATGTGCAAAGCTGTAAATGTATACTAATTTACATATGTAGTAGTAATAGTAATAGTAATACAAAAATATTGTTTGAAGGCTGCTTTATTCAAACCGTATCCGAATTGAATTAAGAAAACAGCCCTAAATTAAAGAATTAATTATGAATTAATATAAATTTACGTTGTTTTTTTTTTCGATAAAACACCAATATTTCTATTTTTCTATACAGATAATTGTCAAAAATAAACATTTAGATATGTTGTTGACCATAGTATTGACAATATATTCAACTGTAAACTGTAAAGATACTGAAGCGCCTGCAAGCAGCGGCGTCAGCAACATATACACACGGTGCAACACACTTGACGGAACTGTAGTCTCTAAGTTAATACACAGTACGGAACCTCTATCTTATTACACAGGTCGATCTCTAACTTATAACACGGTACCGTCGAAGGAAAAACGATTCTCTAAGTTAATAAATCTCTAAGCTATTACACATCCCCATTCCTTCTTCGTACAGGAAGTGTCAGGCGCGCTAAAAAAGTTTTTACGTAAAAATTACGTCGTTTTTTTTGAAATATGATTTCTTCAACGGTGGTACTTTTTTTAAGAATGGCGTTCTAAAAACAATCTTTACGCGCATTTTCTTTATTTCTTTTGCAAACTATGTACAAAGCGGTTTGAATGTAGGTCACTGTATTTTCAAAGTTAAACGAATCTGTGTACCCACTTTTCTTTCCGTTCTTGTACAGAGTAAACATCGCCCTGAGCTCTGTTCTTGGAAATGTTTTTGAAATAGTCGCGCGAAACGTATTTACGCTCGATTCTCGGTCGTATTTAAATCAGATGTTCCGAGAAGACTCGAATCGAATTTACCGGAACGGGTTTCACGTTTTTCCGCAGTAAGGTTGTTTGTTTCCTTCGGCGTTTCATATTTTACGGACGTAAATTTTCTAGTCAAAAGCTCGAGGCGTCTTAAGATTAAAAAAAAGTACACGTGCAGAATTAGGGGTCACCGACAGAAACGAAGCTCTTGTTAATTACATCTTTGCTGAATGTATAATTAGTTCGAAGTATTGTTTACAAATATCTTGTTTTGTTTAAATAAATAAATACGTGATCTTAACTTAGTCTCGTATTTACTGTAGTTATAGTAAAGATCAGTTGATCAATTCGTAACGATCAGCTGATTTCATTGAACAGCTGATAGGCTGTAATAAATTTGAGGTTATGTTGTTAAAAACAAGCAATATTAATAACAGTTATTATAAAGTTTTATATTAATTTTGAATTTTACAACGTGAACGTGTTCTTCAACTAAAAAAAACGAAACAAAAGCAACTCAACGTTTTCACGCTTGCACTGTTATCGTTCGGCATAAACAAAGTTCGGGGCACTTTTCTGCATTCACTCCTCTCGCCATCTAACATTAAAAGCTACGCTTCGATAATAATGCGAGCCGCCTTGGTGGTCTAGTTGATAGCGTACTGGACTTTCACCCCCGAGGACCCGGGTTCGATTCCCGGCCAGGGCTTGGCATTTTCATACGCTATAAAATCATCCCACCGTCTGCATTAGCCCAAGTGTGCACAATAGTCAGACGTTAAACACCAAAAAAAAAAAAAATAAATAAATAAATAAAAATCGATAATAATGCGTAATTTTAGGATCCTTTTGGACAATTTTAAACTAAAAAAAAAATCTTAACAAAAATGAAGGAAGTAAGTATAATCGCAGTACGCAGATGTCTCGTTGACATGATTGAAGCAAATTTTTAACATTTTTTTCGTGTTGCAATCAATTAAAAATTTGATTTCACCGTTGAAACCTGTATAAATTAGCATTTTAAACTTTGATAACACGAAATCGAACCCAATCTCAGTTACATTTTAATTTCAGTAGATTATTAAACTACTTGCTGTAGATTTTAGGTAAAAAATTTAAGATTTTTAAGAACTATAAATTAACGAAATTTTGAAATTGTTGAAAGGATTTTACTGGGTAACGAAATCAAAATCGATTTTTGTACCAAGTTCTGTTCAAACAGATTTAGTAGGAATATACGAGCTTTCAAAGGTTTTCTGGGGTTCAGAATCGGCGTTTATTTCGAAATCCCAGCTCTACACCACTTCAGTAGCTAATTTTCAATTGGGAATTCGCGAACGATGTGTATTTTTTGTATGATCCTTATGTATCCCTAATTACAAACTAAAAAAAGTACAATGTTTGACAACAATAATTGGGTGTTATAAAGAGAACATCGCTTGTTTTAAAGAGACGTGATGGAGGCGAATTTCCTTAAGTATTTTTCTTTATCTTGTCGTTTTTTGAAGTGCTGATTTCGCCATCATAATCAGCATTAAAAACTGCATGTATTAGCGTTTCAAACTTTTTTCAATTACAGTTGAAAATACGAAAATGAACCCTGACCGCCGTCAAATTATATTTCTTAATTTCAGCTGAATTTGAAAGGCTAATTTACGCAGTGTTCAACTCTCTTTACGATTATGGAATTAGATTTTCAAAAAACGTTTCAAGGCAAAAAAAAGTTAAAATTTTTAAAGATTTGTCCGCCATTTTGAAATTGTTGACCAAATTTTACCGGTTAACGAAATTGTCCGAACCAAAATCGATCCAAAGTTGAATCAAATCGGAATAAAATTGCGAACATGAGCGTGCTGGAAAACGCGCTCGCGCGCACGCACGCACACACATACAAACGCGTGTGCACACACGCACACGCACACACATACACACGCGCGCGCACGCACACACACGCATACACATACATACACGCGCGCACACACATATACACACACGCGCGCGCACACACACACACGCATACACGCACGCACGCACACATACACGCGTGCACATGCACATACACACGCGCACGCGTGCGCGCACATACACACATACGCACACGCGCACACGCACATACACATATAACACACACATACACGCGCACACACACACACACACACACACACACACACACACACACACACACACACACACACACACACACAAACACATTCGCTGTCAATAAAACTAAGGAACACGTAACCTTTAAGAAACTTAATATTTAGCCAAAACATCTTGTGTGGAACAGAACAAACATGGCGGCTATTGAGTAGAACCAGGAGCAAGGTTTGATTTGCTTCGAACAGAAAGTTGTGAATAAACATGGTGGGTGGATTAGGGATAGACTAGATTTACCGTTTAAAAATGTCGTATAACTTATTGGGAAATAAGAAAGAACGTCCAATCCACTTTGTTGATAAAGTTTTTATAAAAACGTAAACTGGATTGTAAAGAAAGGCACTCGTGGACATTTTGCTGGGGAAGCACATTTCTTGTTCAAGTGTTGATGTCTTTAGATTAGTTAAAGTTCCCATCGAGTGTCAAAGTGTCGTACTACGGGTATAGTGGCTATTGTATTGTAGTCGGTAAAATGTCCCGTCGTCCCAATATAAAACTGCATTGTACAAAATACGTAATACAACAAGGACCTCTTTAGTTCTTGCCGACGTGAGCTGGCCAAATGCGGCACGGTAGTGAATTGACGATCGCCGTCAAGTCGTTTTCTTGGGATTTTGGAAATTTTAAACGTTAATTTATGGAGCTTTTAACGCTGATCAAGACGGTGAAAACAGATTTTCAAAAAAGTATGGAATAATAAAGTTGTAATGATTTTTTTAAAGAATTTAAAAAATGTTGAACGGCTTTTGCTAAGCAACGAATTGTCCAAGTTATTACCAAAATTTATTTTTGTGTCAGGTTTGAGTAAAATTAGGCCTAAATTGCTGATATGAAAATACGTGCGCACGCGTATTCTCAAAAAAACCACTGTGGTTAATTTTTGCGTAAGGGTTCAATCTAACTTCTGTTTTAATCAATTTCCCCACTTTCGAATGCCACTATATATATATATATATATATATATATATATATATATATATATATATATATATATATATATATATATAGCGGTTATTTTTGTGTAATGTGATGTTAAATTTACTCTCACAACTCTCCTATCAATACTGGACCGCGCTTATATAAAAGAAAGTAAAACCATTGAATATAAATGTGCTAAAATTATAACCCTTATGAAAGATATGTGAGCGCTCGTAGCTGGCTCCATCTTGCGGCAAAGTGTTCAACTACATTTAAATAGACAGTAGTACTGTCTTTTTTCTCAAACGTCTTCCCTCCTTGTTCTTGCGGCTTGCAGCATTCGTAGCGGTAAATAGTTGAACTACTTGGACTTTAGCCTCTGATATCGAGCACGCCGTGGCTGTACTTTTAGTTCGTTTCTATTCAGCGGTGAAACCAACTTGTCAAAACCAGTAACCATGTTATAACAGTACGAGAACTGGCCGAGTTAATTTGTTACATAGTTTATGGTTATCTGAAAACTCCGACCTTTGGTGCAACTGAGTGATCGCATTTAAACGTTGTTATGCGTAATTACTTATTGTATGAACTTTGCAGTACTGTTGTGCTGCACTCTACCCTGGATCACGAGCTCTAACGAGAAGCATTGCTTGTGTTTGACAAATAAGATGTGTTTTTTTCAAAAGTTTACTTTTTTTCAACCTTAAATCCTCTCTGTCAGATGTATCCAATCTCAAACAACACAAACACACTTAAGTTAATTAAACTCTTACGTAAAACTTAAAGTAAACGTGTGATTTAATACAATATAAATTTATTAAAGTAATCCTTAAACATACAAAAGCCACCAAGTGGGAGAACAATACATTGAGACAGTGAAAGAATTCAAATATCTTGGGGAATGGATCAGCTGAAACGCTCTAGAGAAAACAAAGCTATGGAATCTAGGAGAAATAAAGTTGAATTAGCCTTCCAACTTACCAAGGATACATACAACAAGAAGTCCCTCTCCTGGAATACAAAGATAAGGCATTATCATACTGTAATTAAACCTGAAGCCTTATATGCAGCTGAAACATTATCTCTCACAACCCAGGGTCCACTTGAAAGGCTGGAGATCAAAGAAAGAAAGATATTACGAAAAATCTTAGGCCCCAAATTCCGTAACAACCAATTACTCCACATCGGTAATGAAACTCTTTACCAAAAAATTGAAACACTGTCGGACACAATGAGAACAAGGAGAATTGATTTTTATGGGCACATCCTCCGAATGGACAAAAATAGACTAACCAAAAAAATAGTTGACTACTTTCGCAGTAAAAGAGCCAAACCACTTTGGTTTAGAGAAACGGAGAAAGACACAACAGAACTACAAATCACTGACACTATGCTCATGGACAAAACAGCCAAAATAATAACCAAGGAAAAGAAGCAACGGTTCCAAGGCAAAGTCAAATCCAAGCGAACGATCCAAATCTCTGACGAAGAAAGAAGAGCAAGATCACAACGAATGAAGCAATACTGGGCTACGTGGAAGGCACAGAACATTAAAAAGTGATTGATTTAGTGTACCCCAAAGTTGGGTGAAAGAAATAGAGAGAGAAAGTAATCCTTGTATGCTGTTTTTGGATTTTTTTTTTTAAATGGGTTTTTCCAAAGTGGTTCTAGGTTATTAGATTTTAATGGTGCCATTATTATTTATTGACTTTTCGTTTAATGCGTGTATTCATCTTATTAGACTGGTCGTGCAACTAATTTTCAGATATATAATTTCGTTATTTGTATTTCCTTAATAAAACGCAATTTTTTTCCAGAATATTAAAAAACGAGTAAACAAGGATGCAATATAAGTACAATTTTGCGTTACACAATCGTGTGGATGTTCTTTTCTGGAAGTCGCTTAGGTCAGCCGTTAGTGTTAAGAACACCAGTGGGAGAAAGAGAAAAAATGTGCGAGTGAGAGGTCGAGTCCACACTCTCTCATTTTTCTTCAAACTGTGTAGTTAACAGTTTGTAGACAGATTGGCCAACTCTGTGTCACAGGACTGTTGGAGACAGTGGGAGGGGAATTCTACATGCGCGTGAATTTCTAAAAGGCTGGACTGTAGTGATATTCCGGACGTCGGTTAAGGAATTTTTAAGTTGCAACTTAGGGTGCCATTTTTTTTTATTTTAAGGCGAAAAGAATAGTAAGGCTATTATCGCCTCCCTACGTGTAAGTGTGAGTGTAAAGTGTTAAAGTCGTAAATGTAGTGTTGTAAGTGTAAGTGAGTGTTAGACTCGGATACCGCGAGGGACGTCTAAATTCTCTCAATAGGTGCAGCTGGTCTACACCCCCTTGCGAGGACGCTAAAAGTTTCTCTCAGTTTATCTCTTTGTGGTACTGTTATGTGCCCGTAATCCGATAGAAATTCAAATTCAAAAAGCCTGTTTTAATTTATAGAATTTCTAAAATTTGTGTTTATTATTATTTATTAATTTGAAAAACGGTTTTCTTATTTTTTTCAATATTACCTTTTACTGTTTCAGAATTTTTCTAATTCTGACGATTTCAGGTTGGTTCACGCGTTCACTGTGTGACGAAAAAAAATTGAAATTAATTTGCGATTTTGGTTTGTCGAAAAATACATCTGTCCGTTTCGATAATCAAACTTATATCTCCTCTGAGCCGCAAACTGTCTAACTTGGCTTCACAGCTTCAGTGTTGCCAAGGTAAAAACAAACTGTATAGAATCCTGATGTTCGCGAGTGTCCACTTAACCTTCCTTTTTACACCTTCCGATAGTCCAGGAAGTGTTAGTGTCGCTTCAATCAGTCGTTGCCTCTCAGACGTTTTTGTGTTTTTTGTATTTAAACCTTATGACTTGGCCGTTCAATTCTGTCCACGTCATCTGGCGATTCTTGTAGTCGTAATCGGTGACCTGTGTTTGTTTAGGCTTCCTGTTCACCCCATCATCCTAGTGGCTCTCCCAGCTGGGGAATAGTTAACGCGATTTTCTATAAGCTAGACTCGTTGATAGCTCGTTTCCCCGAGTTCATGGTCACTCGCTTTTGATGACGTTTCTGTTACCACTACATTTTACAAATTTTCATTATTAGTTACTCCTTTGTCCATATTTTCTCACATTATTACATTTTAACATATACCTTCGGGTTCAATTTCACCAATATTTCCTTTTTTTCACTCGATATTCCCAGCACTACTGCTACTTTTAGAATCTACAAATAAACTTCTAAATCATTTGCCGTTAGTATTTTTACCTTTATTTTTTTATTTTTTTTCGGTGTTTAACGTCCGACTATTGTGCACACTTGGGCTAATGCAGACGATGGGATGATTTATAGCGTATGAAAATGCCAAGCCCTGGCCGGGAATCGAACCCGGGTCCTCGGGGTGAAAGCCCAGTACGCTATCAACTAGGCCACCGAGGCGGCTCTTTTACCTTTATTTGTACATATTATAAGCATTGTGTTTATAATCATCAGCGGTACTCCTAGAAACATTATATGCCAGTGAAACTCTCTTCCAAATCAAAAACAATAACAAGACGGACCCGCTGCTTAAGACAGAGAGAAGGATCATCAGAACGTGTCTCAACAAAAGCTACCGGAAAGACGAGAGCTGGAGAACAGCCACCAATGTAACAGTATACAAATATATCGACCCAGTTCTCAGTGTAATGAAAAAACGAAGAATTTCCCACTTCTTTCACATATTAAGAATGCCGGAGGACAGAATCCTGAGACAACTGGTAATGAGAAGCATCAACAGGAAAACACAGGGAATATACATCACATAAGTCCTCAGGGACCTCAGTGAAATAGGACTGAAAATGGATGATGCAACAGACAAATGTAAAATAACACGCATTTTTAAGACTAATAAATTTAAAGTGGATAAACTGAAGAGACACAAGAAGGTGATCACAGATGCCGTCAGGAGGCAACGATCTGATCGAATGAGGGATTATTGGTGAAAAAAATTACAGCCCAATGTTAGGAAGAACTGAAATTTAGACTAAAGTGGTCCCATGAGGCCAAAAAGTTAAAAAAAACATTGTGTTTAAACTCTTAACCCTTTGGCTGCTACGAAACGATCTATCGTTGCTATACTGTAATCGGTAATAGTTCAAAGTAAATCCAATAGATAGCGTCTGAATCTACATTTTTAAATTAACCGATCTTTTTAGTTCACTTCTCTGCCATTTTTGGTTTTTTTTGAGTTACAGAAAAAAATTATATGGGCTGTAACCTAACCTTGTCCTTGGATTTTTTTACTAATCAAAATGGCTGGCAATAGCGCGTTTGTGTTTGGTGTCGATGTTCAGTTAAATGTTATGTAATATGAGTCTAAGGTTTTAAAATTTATGTTTACAATCATTAATGTTTACATCTTTTTAAATTAAAATCTTAATCTTAATCTTAATCTTTTTAAATTAAAATTTCTTTAAATAAAAAAAAAATACTGTACCAATTAATCCTAAACAATATATACAATAAGAGTGAGTTTCCGTATTTTTAACGTGATAAATATTAAACATATTTACTCTATAGTTACATAAGTACTTTTAGGCTAAAATAGCCTTGTAAATAAGGCACGTTACCAGACCAGGAGCGATAGGATTAACTCTTTACTTTTCTAATTAACTCAGTTAATTAATAATCTGTTTTTATTAATTTCTGGATGTACAATGTACTTACTTTGAATAATAGTTGAATAATTGAGTTTAATCGCCGTACACCTGTAGTTACTGCACAATTATTTACCTCTTTGTGTCTTTTTTTACATATTAATATACCTACCTTTATATCAAATGTGATTGTTTGTTTGTTCAATGCTTGTGGGCGCCTATTGCTTTAAGTAAATAACCTTGACTGCCGGTACAAACCTATTTGCCTTTATCTGTATATAATACACTCGATTCTTATTTTTACTGCTATCGAAAAGTGTTTGTATATAACGGTGGGTTGCATCACGATTCTGCCGATCAGCTGTTTTGTAATATTATACAATACCATTGAATACAAACGTACTGCTGGTGGCATCTTGCGGCAGAGTGTTCAACTACAGTAAAATAGTACTGTCTATTTTCACAAACGTTTTCACCCCGTGTCCTTGCATCTCGCAGCGTTCCTAGCGGCAAATGGTCCAATTACTTGGTCTTTAACTGCTAATATCGTGCACGCTTTTTATAACGGTCGCTCTAATTCCAGCCCGTTTATATTCAGCGGCTGAACCAAATGCACGTGTATATTTAAGGGGAGAAATTCCCATTCATTGCGGAATCATACGTATCATTGCAAATGGAACCCGTTATGTACACGATAGATGAAACAATAGCACGAGTGCAGGCACCGTGTAACTTATATTGTTCGTTAATGCAGCCGTGTCGGCTTTTGTGTTCTGAATTGTGTCTTTTGTGTGCAATAAATGCATCAAAATGCAGTTGAATGAACTAATGAATGCAGTTTGTGTAAATGAATGAAATATAGGTTACAGATTCAGCCAAAAAGTAAAAACGAATGTATATTTTTGTAATAATGTCTGTACTTCTAGTCCGGTTATGTTCAGTGGTTATTTCATTAGTCATTCTTTAATAAACTGTTGTCACAAAGTTATACGTTCTATTATTAGAATATTTATATTTACTATACTCTAGAAAATGATAGAAGCTGTAGAAATGGACGTGTTGAGAAGATCTGCTAGGATATCGAGAGTCCAAAGAATAAGAAATGAGGTAATTCGTCAACAGATGGGAATAGAGGATATAGAGAGGAGTCAGTTAATTTGGTACGGTCGTGTCCAACAGATGAGCCAAGCGCGACTGCCGAAACAAGCAATGGAGTGGGTGCCGACCTTAAAAAATGCAAGAGGAAGACCAAAAAAGAGCTGGATGAAAGGAATCCGTAAAGCTATGAGTGATCGAAATTTACAAATCGGACAATGGGAAGATCGGAAAGAGTGGAATCTAGGCATCGGACAACGTCGCTGTACGTTTTAACCGATATTATTATTATTATTATCTGCGCACAGACCCTGTTGGATCACGCAAAGCACTCCGACTCATGTCTTGCTCCTTCTAATCCTCCACACCTCCTTCATCCTGTACCCATGGATCCTCTTCCGCTCCTCCGTCCATTTTACCCCTGCTCTCTTTGGGATTTCATTCTCTGGGACCTTCCAACCGAGCATCTTTCTCCTGTATGCGTTCCTGTATTATTATATTAATATATTTACTATACTATGATTTGTTATATACTATTTTTTTTACTACATCATTTTCTTTTGCATATTTATATGCACTGTACCTTTGAACTGTATACTATTACTATGATTTTGCTCTGCACTAATTTATGATTTATGTATGGCTCATTCCTAACCTGCCTAACCTAACCTGACCTACATTCATTTTTTTATATTTTCGTCTTGAAATTTTTGTTTATCGTCGATTGCAATCCTGATTGTATTATTTACTGATAGTGTTGTTTATACCGTATTTATCTTTTATTTTGCCATTTCTGTCATTTATTATTCCACATGTGTAGTTGATAGCGTACTAGGTTTTCACCCCGAGGACCCGGGTTCGATTCCCGGCCAGGGCTTGGCATTTTCGTACGCTATAAATCATCCCATCGTCTGCATTAGCCCAAGCGTGGACAATAGTCGGACGTTAAACACAAAAAAAAAAAAAAAATCATATGTTTTACTAATTTGTTTATGTATCTTAGAAAAATCGGTTCGGATTTACCTTGCAAGTACACGTTAGCTTGTTTTGCGCATTGACAAATATTACATCTTTTTTTTACGGTTTTTCCTAAGATAAAATTTCTCAGTGATTTTTTCATGTTTTTTGACATGAAGCGCGCGCGCGCGAACACAAGCATACGCGCGCTTAAAACATCAAGTTTAACCAACGCCTTAATCATCGTTGTAGCGGTTGATACTGCGCTCATTTCAAGGTCACGGGTCGCGGGATTTTACTCGAGTGTTGGACACTCGACAATATTTTTAGCGAATTTCAATTTAAAAATGTTTTATTGGAGCAGCCATTATAGTAATACCGTAGACTTTTTAAAAACGAGAGCCGAGCGTGAATGGTAGACACTCTTTGAGGAGTCATTGAAAATGTGAATGTGTGTGTGCGCGCGCGCGTTCGCTTTAACACCGTTAAAAACTGCACAAAACTTTCACGGCCGTCAGGATTCATTTTTTTCATTTTTAACGTAATTTAAAAGTTTAAAACGCTAATATATGCAGATTTTAATGCTGATTACGATTGGTAAAATCAGAGTTTGTAAAAAGATTACGATAAAGAAAAATGTTTTTTTAAAAATTCGCTTCTATCACGTCAGATCCGCGCTCACTTTTTATCCGACGCGTCTCGAAGTCTCTTGAGCTGCAATCATGTCGTTAAATCGCTTTAAGACGAAGGGGTAAAGCGAAAGGCAACAAAGCAGTCGAGACGGAGAAAACGGAAGTGAGAGATCCTGTCCCCGGCTACAAGGACCGCTGCGAAGGATATAATAATAACAGGACTGACTTTATGCTGTCGGGATTGTTATGAACGTGTTATTGGACACGCCAAACACATCTGTCAGCTGGAGTGCTTCATTATAGAGTTTGATGTGAAAAATTATCGGACCACCGTGCTGACGGGCATTAAAGTTTTTAGAAAAAACGTAGTTTTTAGGCTGCAATAAGTTTCAGGTTATGTTGTTAAAAACTAGCGATTATTACAAAAGTTTATATTGATTTTGAACGTATTATAAACGGATTACAACGTGCACGTGTTCTTCAACGAAAGAAAAATAACGAAACCAAAGCAACACAACGTTTTCAAGCTTGTAGTGTTATCGAAAAGGAGGAGGAAAAAGAAAGAGCCAGAAATGGAGAGACGAAATTCGTTTACTCGTTCGTTCCATATTTCCGTTACATTCTTCCGTTCGGGATACTTTTTTTCTATTCACTCCACTCGCCAAAGCTAACTTTAAAAGCTTCGCGTCACTGAACGGGAAATAATTAAATAAATGCCTCTGAAAACGCTTGCAAGTTATACAGTGTATACGAGGTGTGTTCAGAAAGTAACGAGAATTTTAATTTTTTGAACAAAATATTTACTTATTCTTCTACATTGATATTGTCGCCTTCAAAATAGTCCCCATTGGAGATTATGCACTTGTGCCAGCGCTTCTTCCAATCCTCGAAACTCGATCTTTGAGATAGCCTTTAGTTCCTTCAGCGATGCGCTTTTAATGTCATCTACGGCTGTAAAACGACGGCCCTGTAAGGTTATCTTAATTTTTGGAAATAGGAAAAAGTCACACGGAGCCATGTCTGGCGAATATGGAGGCTGGGGCGTCGTTACAGTACTGTTTTGGGCCAAAAATTCACGAACAAGCGATGAAGTGTGAGCTGGTGCATTATCGTAGTGCAAAAGACATGAATTGTTTTTCCACAGATCCGGGCGTTTTTTTCGGATTGCTTCACGCAAACGGCGTTGAACTTGTAGGTAGTACTCCTTATTGACCGTTTCACCTGGTGGCAGGAATTCTTGATGCACTATGCCATTAATATCGAATAATACAGTAAGCATAACCTTCACGTTCGACCGCACTTGTCGAGTCATCTTCGGTCTTGGCGAGCCATAATGCCTCCACTGGGATGATTGAGCCTTTGTTTCGACGTGATATCCATAAACCCATGTTTCGTCACCTGTTATAATACGTTTCAGTAATTCTGCATCGTCGTTGACTTCATTTAGTGACTCCTGAGCAACTCCCATTCGCCGCCTGTTTTTGTTCAAAATTCAAAAATTTTCGAACGAATTTTGCTGCCACGCGTTTCATACACAAAACATTGAAAACAATGTCATCACGTGATCCAATCGATATGCCAACATCATCGGCGACCTCTCTAATTGTGATTCGGCGATTGTTCATAACCATTTCTTTCACTTTTTCCACGTTTTCATCGGTTGTTGACGTGCTGGGGCGTCCAAGGCGCTCGTCATCTTCAACGTCTTCACGGCCTTCTTGGAAACGCTTATACCACTCGTAAACTCTTGCTTTACTCATAGCAGACTCACCATAGGCCTTTGTTAACATTTCACACACTTTGTTACACTTTATTCCATTTTTTACGCAAAATTTGATAGAAATTCTTTGATCCATTTCTTTTAACAAACGAAAATCGCCGAGCTCATATAAACACGTCTAACCTTAGTGGCTGTCACAGACAAAGTCAACAATGTGAACAGCTGAAAGTTTTATCATACTTCAAGAGTATGTATACCAACATAATAAAAAAAAAATGTTTGACAATTGGACTCTCTAAGCCCGCGAAATTTGAAAATTCTCGTTACTTTGTGAACACACCTCGTGTGTGTGTGTGTGTGTGTGTGTAAAATTTACGTAAAGATTTTAAAGCTGTTAAATTAGGTAATGTTGTCAGTATTAGAGAAAATTAAATAGTTTTTTTTTACTATTTACAAGAGCTTAAAATATTCAAAACATTAATTATTAAAGACCTAATTTAGAATGCAACAAGAAAAATTATTTTGCCATCCTTAAATCTGTTACAATGAAGGTTACAAATTTAATACAACCTGATTCTTTACACTGAATATATTATTTATACGTTTTGTGTATAGTATAAAATGTATAACAATAAACTAAAAGAGATTATGACGATTTATATTTTATGAAATATTATGAATATACGAAAATATGAGTAACGAAATTATGTAAGATTTAGGCCCCATAAATTGTTTTGAGAGGGGTTGTTGAACATTGTACAAGGTCTTCGAAATGCCCAACTCAAGGTCGTAAGTTCGAAACTGCAGTTAGTGATATCCTGTTTTCTCAATAAGACTTGAAATTATACGCACTCGCGTTACATTTTTGTTTTGTAAAGATATTACAATACAATAATTATACATATGGCTTTTTTGTGTTACAGGTAAGGGTTTTTCTCTGTAATAATTGGCTACGTTTGTGTGGTGAGTAGAGCGTATTATTGAATTATTATTAAATAAATGTTTTTATTTAATTATCCTAACGCTATATAGGGAACAGTACCACATCAAGGTCAGTTCTATCTAATGGCGTCCAACTAGGGTATTTATTTTAATATTTTAGTTTTAAAATATATTTTTTATCACTGATGTTCGGTGTGTATATACGAGTATGAGTTGAAGTTATAACGATTTTTATCAAAATTGGGTAAAACGTATTCTTCAAGGATCAAAAAATATATTGGTCAAGTCCTATTATCTTTTTCGAAAACGTCGTCTACAAGCTGTAAAATATTTATTCTTGCATTAAAAAAGCGATACATTTTACTGTGTTATGTACAACGAAATTTTAAATAAAATCATATCATCGTACCGTTGTCAGATTTTTTTGTCCTCTTTTATTCGAGATATATAACGTTATATTATTTGTAATTTTTCTTTAACTGACTTGAATTGTGTATAATTTGAGCGAATTTGTTTAGCCGTTTTTGAGAAAACTCTATCATTTCTAAAATTTTGTTTTTTAGCTGATTTCCTATTGAAATTGACCTGCAGCTGTTGTAAGACCCAAAAGTAGTGCTACGAAAAAAGTACCTGATTTCTAAAACAAGTTTTGTCGTTAAAAATTTTGTTTTCCTTTGCGTTTGTCGTTAACATTTGTGCCCGATTTAATTTACACGAGTTACAAAAATTGATTTTGATAATATTTTTAATCGGATTGTTTCCCAACAAAATTTGTTCTACAATTTCAAAAAGGCAGTAAAAAATTCAAAACTTTCCTAATTTTCTAAAAAAAACTGTTTTCAATGTCATCAGTTTTTTTTAAATTAGTAATAATTAAAACTTACAGTTTTTGAAACATTTTATGATAATTTTATTTAAAAATCTGTTTATGTAATTTTTTATAGCAACAAAATTTGTCTACAATTTCAAAAAGGCAGTAAAAAATTCAAAACTTTCCTAATTTTCTAAAAAAAAACTGTTTTCAATGTCATCAGTTTTTTTTAAATTAGTAATTAAAATTTATAGTTTTTGAAACATTTTATGATATTTTTATTTCAAAATTCTGTTTATGTAATTTTTTATAGCAACAAAATTTGTTCTACAATTTCAAAAAGGCAGTAAAAAATTCAAAACTTTCCTAATTTTCTAAAAAAAACTGTTTTCAATGTCATCAGTCTTTTTTAAATTAGTAATAATTAAAACTTACAGTTTTTGAAACATTTTATGATAATTTTATTTCAAAATTCTGTTTATGTAATTTTTTATACCAACAAAATTTGTTCTACAATTTCAAAAAGGCAGTAAAAATTCAAAACTTTCCTAATTTTCTAAAAAAAAACTGTTTTCAATGTCATCAGTTTTTTTTAAATTAGTAATAATTAAAATTTACAGTTTTTGAAACATTTTATGATAATTTTATTTCAAAATTCTGTTTATGTAATTTTTATACCAACAAAATTTGTTCTACAATTTCAAAAGGCAGTAAAATTCAAAACTTTCCTAATTTTCTAAAAAAAAACTGTTTTCAATGTCATCAGTTTTTTTTAAATTAGTAATAATTAAAATTTACAGTTTTTGAAACATTTTATGATAATTTTATTTCAAAATTCTGTTTATGTAATCTTTTATAGCAACAAAATTTGTTCTACAATTTCAAAAAGGCAGTAAAAATTCAAAACTTTCCTAATTTTCTAAAAAAAAACTGTTTTCAATGTCATCAGTTTTTTTTAAATTAGTAATAATTAAAATTTACAGTTTTTGAAACATTTTATGATAATTTTTTTTATTTCAAAAATCTGTTTATATAATTTTGTACAATGTTTTTATATATATATAAATTCTTTGCTATAAAGTCTGCGTTCTTTATGTCGCCAATTGATTTTCAAGACCGGAAATTCGCGGACTGAACGACCTAATGCGTAACGCACGTGGGATGTTATATTGTATTTTCTACGGCAGTTGCTTAATAAAATTAAAGCGGTTTCACAAATATTTTCGATTCCGCGGCCACTTTACCTTCGTATCGCGTCAGTCAATATCATCGGCCGCTGTGTAAACATTGATAAGGCTGTCAGTGTGTGAGGAGAGACGGAGAAATAAATTCAAAAACTCTCCCCCCCGGTCACCCCCGCGCGCACCGCTTTACAAGAGAGTCGTAAATATGTTGTAGTCCTTCCCGCGCTCACCAGGAAGTATCAGTTTAAGGCTCGAACGAATCGCAAGATGCTCGTGCTGTCGGGCAGATGGGGTGAAACTACCCTCGAAACTGTAATTTATCGGAGATGTAGACAAAATCCGGATATTGTAGTCAGTTTAGTAATGTTTGTAAACTTTCAGTGCTCAGTTTTTTCATAAAAATACCGATTGATTGATTCGCTGACGTGATTGTAGCGGCTATTTTTTTTTAAAAAACAACAAAAATTTCATGAAATGTGTTTACGTGTCAAGTAATACTCCTAGAAGTACTACTAGCCCTTTAAAACTTCAAAATTAAAAAATACAATTTTAATTACATAGTCTGATTCGTATTTATTTGATATATCACCTATTCAAGTTCAACCAAAACCCCCGAAATTTAAGGGTTTTAGCCTTTTTTAGAAGCCCTAAATTTAAAACAAAAAAGGTACAATTCACGTGGCTTGTCCGGATTCAACATAATATTTTCTGTAAATTGGATACCCTGAATACCCTATTCAGGTTCATTCCAAAATCGCCTGTATTTTCACTTTAAGGGCTCAAACACCTTAAATCTTTCAGTTCCAGCGACATTTTAGGATTCGGTGCAAAATGTCTTCAGCACCTCCTTACTTTTCCCCATTCTCCTCTGAATTACTACGTTTTCCTCGCGCGGTGTATCCAACTAATCCTCAAAAGACGGTCTTTACTACTTCCTTACCTTTTCTCAGTCTCCTCTGAACCTCTTCTTTTTTCTCACGCGATGTATCCAACTAATCATCAACGGTCTTTACTACCTCCTTACATTTCCCCTTTCTCCTCTGAACCTCTTCTTCCTCTCGCGGTGTATCCAACTAATCATCAACAAACGGTCTTTACTACCTCCTTACATTTCCCCTTTCTCCTTTGAACCTCTTCTTCCTCTCGCGGTGTATCCAACTAATCATCAACAAACGGTCTTTACTACCTCCTTACATTCCCCCGTTCTCCTCTGAACCTCTTCTTCCTTTCGCGGTGTATCCAACTAATCATCCACAGACGGTCTTTACTACCTTCTTACCTTTCCCCTTTCTCCTCTGAACCTCTTCTTCCTTTCGCGGTGTATCCAACTAATCATCAACAAACGGTCTTTACTACCTCCTTACATTCCCCCGTTCTCCTCTGAACCTCTTCTTCCTTTCGCGGTGTATCCAACTAATCATCCACAGACGGTCTTTACTACCTCCTTACATTTCCCCTTTCTCCTCTGAACCTCATCTTCCTTTCGCGGTGTATCCAACTAATCATCCACAGACGGTCTTTACTACCTCCTTACATTTCCCCTTTCTCCTCTGAACCTCTTCTTCCTTTCGCGGTGTATCCAACTAATCATCCACAGACGGTCTTTACTACCTCCTTACATTTCCCCTTTCTCCTCTGAACCTCTTCTTCCTCTCACGGTGTATCCAACTAATCATCAACAAACGGTCTTTACTACCTCCTTACATTTCCCCGTTCTCCTTTGAACTTCTTCTTCCTTTCGCGGTGTATCCAACTAATCATCCACAGACGGTCTTTACTACCTCCTTACATTTCCCCTTTCTCCTCTGAACCTCTTCTTCCTCTCACGGTGTATCCAACTAATCATCAACAAACGGTCTTTACTACCTTCTTACATTTCCCCTTTCTCCTCTGAACCTCTTCTTCCTTTCGCGGTGTATCCAACTAATCATCCACAGACGGTCTTTACTACCTCCTTACATTTCCCCTTTCTCCTCTGAACCTCTTCTTCCTCTCACGGTGTATCCAACTAATCATCCACAGACGGTCTTTACTACCTCCTTACATTTCCCCTTTCTCCTCTGAACCTCTTCTTCCTTTCGCGGTGTATCCAACTAATCATCCACAGACGGTCTTTACTACCTCCTTACATTTCCCCTTTCTCCTCTGAACCTCTTCTTCCTCTCACGGTGTATCCAACTAATCATCAACAAACGGTCTTTACTACCTTCTTACATTTCCCCTTTCTCCTCTGAACCTCTTCTTCCTTTCGCGGTGTATCCAACTAATCATCCACAGACGGTCTTTACTACCTCCTTACATTTCCCCTTTCTCCTCTGAACCTCTTCTTCCTTTCGCGGTGTATCCAACTAATCATCCACAGACGGTCTTTACTACCTCCTTACATTTCCCCTTTCTCCTCTGAACCTCTTCTTCCTTTCGCGGTGTATCCAACTAATCATCCACAGACGGTCTTTACTACCTCCTTACATTTCCCCTTTCTCCTCTGAACCTCTTCTTCCTCTCACGGTGTATCCAACTAATCATCAACAAACGGTCTTTACTACCTCCTTACATTTCCCCTTTCTCCTCTGAACCTCTTCTTCCTCTCGCGGTGTATCCAACTAATCATCAACAAACGGTCTTTACTACCTCCTTACATTTCCCCGTTCTCCTTTGAACTTCTTCTTCCTTTCGCGGTGTATCCAACTAATCATCCACAGACGGTCTTTACTACCTCCTTACATTTCCCCTTTCTCCTCTGAACCTCTTCTTCCTCTCGCGGTGTATCCAACTAATCATCCACAGACGGTCTTTACTACCTTCTTACCTTTCCCCATTCTCCTCTGAACCTCTACTTTTTTTCACGCGGTGTATCCAACTAATCCTCAGCACATCCTATACGTCCAAATTTCGAATGCTTCCAATCCCTGTAGACGCTACATTTTTAATAATGAAAATTTAATGGTAAAAAGTTGGCTTCTCTTAATTCCATGTGTTCTATAAATCTGACGTAACACAGAGCAAGTCGGAAGTTCAGCGGTGATTCATCTTGATTACATTTTAAAGTTTCAAACAAACACGTTATGCAAGTTTTGTGTCAAACGACTCTGTACGGAATAGCACATGCCGAGAACAATGCTGTAGTACAGTTTAACGTTTGCCTGTTCTAACTGTAACCTATATATTACAGGACTGCACAAATATCGAATATTTACTGTAACGACTTCAGTAACGTTACAAAGTTTCGCGTGATTTGTGTGTTTGTTAAATAATCTGAGACAGCTGTCTGGCTCGGAAACAGCGATATCACAGTCGATTTTTTATACGTATACGCCGCCTCGGTGGTCTAGTGGATAGCGTACTTTCACACCGAGGATCCGGGTTCGATTCCCGGCGAGGGCTTGGCATTTTCATACGGTATAAACCATCCCACCGTCTGCATTAGCCCAAGTGTGCACAATAGTCGGACGTTAAACAAAAAAAAAAAACAAAAAAAAATTATACGTATACCGTCTTGAAAACCTGATGCCGTCATCGTAAGCGGCGTTAAATTCAGTAGATCATTTTAAAATTTGCCCACCGTTGAAGACTAAACTGTTCGACCGATTTTTATGAAATTTGTCTCGTAGGCGGTGTTTAGTTGATAGATATTGTAAACTTTCGTTTCAAACACCGGTCGGTCGGAAAATCGACCCTAAGCTCTGTAAGCTTTATTTCTTTCCGGTCTAAAACCGAAATGTGGATTTCTTTTATTTAAATTTTAGTTCACCAGACTAATGACTGATCGTTTATGACCAAAATCTGATAATCGATTCTCCGGCTTTCGTTCATTTTTTGATATACTTTTTTCTCATTTGGAAATAATTGAATGCAAGGCAATTTGTGTAGTGTGTCAGCTGTAGGTGTTTCGCGTGTGTAATTTTATCAGTTGTGGACCGATTTCATCAGCTGCGCAAAGCTTGATCTGTTCCGCTTCTGTGCTGACGTTATTTCATCGCTGCATTCAGCACCGAATTTCGCTGAACGGATCCGCGCGCATTCTGAAATATGTCAGTTAGTCTTTGAGGGCAATAAAGATGCCGAAATAATTGCTCGTTTTGCATTCACTTCGTGTTTTTAAAATTTAAATTCGCCCCCGATGTCTCTGAAAGTAATCACCTTTTGACAGTGTTAAGTGGAACTCGCCGTATAGCCTGCTTCGGTTGTTTAGAAGGAAATATTAATTACTTCCTATGTCGTGAAAATGTTGGTATCGATGGAGTTTCGTTTGAAATGATCCCGCGTTCAAATTTGTTTAACTTACGTGAAATAAAGAAGGTAACACAACAAATTCGTAATTTACTTACAATTTTAAATAAAGACAAGAGAATTTTAGCGAAATCCCATGGGAAATAAGCTTTTGGAGCGGTCATCAAAACCCAGACCCGGGGTCTTGAAATAAACGCCGATTATGACCTCTCGGTGTCTTTTTAAAGAATGTATGTAATAGATTCTAAAATTTGTAGATCTAATTTATACACAATTTAATGGCGGCTATGTTGATGAAATTACACTTTTAATGTTTTTAATATAGAAAAATAATTTAGAATTACACTTCCATACTGTCTGCAAAAACGTTGTATACCAAGAATAAATATAGATAATTCTCTCTCTTTATTTGTTTCACCCAACTTTAGGTACACTAAATCAATCACTTTTTAATGTTCTGTGCCTTCCTAGTAACCCAGTATTGCTTCATTCGTTGTGATCTTGCTTTTCTTTCTTCGTCAGAGATTTGGATCGTTCGCTTGGATTTGACTTTGCCTTGGAACCATTGCTTCTTGTCCTTGGTTATTGTTTTGGCTGTTCTGTCCATGAGCATAGTGTCAGTGATCTGTAGTTCTGTTATGTCTTTCTCTGTTTCTCTAAACCAAAGTGGTTTGGCTCTTCTACTGCGAAAGTAGTCAAATATTTTTTTGGTTAGTCTATTTTTGTCCATTCGGAGGATGTGCCCATAAAAATCAATTTTCCTTTTTCTTATTGTGTCTGATAGAGTTTCAATTTTTTGGTAAAGAATTTCATTCCTGATGTGGAGTAATTGGTTGTTACGGAATTTGGGGCCTAAGATTTTTCGTAATATCTTTCTTTCTTTGATCTCCAGCCTTTCAAGCGGGACCTGGGCAGTGTGGGTTCCAGCTGCATATAAGGCTTCTGATTTAATTACCGTATGATAATGCCTTATCTTTGTATTCCAGGAGAGGGACTTCTTGTTGTATGTGTCCTTGGTAAGTTGGAAGGCTAATTCAACTTTATTTCTCCTTGATTCCATAATATAGATAATTGTTATACATCTATAATATTATATCTATATGGTTATATATCTATAATTATTGTTATATCTATATAGTCTTATATCTATAATTATTATATGTATATAGTTAAATATCTATAATTATTGTGTCTATACAGTTATATATCTATAATTATACAGACAAATAATTATCTATATATTATAGATAATTTATATGTAAATAATATATTATCCAGATAATGTTATGTAATCTAATACCGTATAAATTATGTTTGCTTTACGTGTGTTTGAAACGTATTTGCGACAATTTGCAGACAGAAATCGGTGGTTCAATTCCGTTAAACTCGGCTGTATTAAGGAATATCAGTTAATTGGTACAAGACCACGTTTGCCAGGTTCATAAAACGTGCCGAATAAGTTTTTATTGAAGATTACCCTTTTATACTGTGCTCGGCGAGGCGACATCTTTGTGCGGCGGAATTAATACTGTAGCCGGCGAGTATCACGTCTTGGGCGAATAAACGAAAGTTGGGGAGACCCGAGAACCGTACAAGTTGGAATTATTTCGCTTATTGTATTCGCTTCGCGGTGTTTTACCGGTAAAGTTTTACGGTATCTTTGTCTCGTGAAAATAAGATTGTGTGTGGTAAAATTAGGCGGTTTTTTTCTCTCCTTCCTGTTGGAATCTTGTAAGCGCGGAACCTTTTCTATAGTTAACGTTTTTAAGGATAGTTAGCTCGGTGGTCGATGCGGCTAAAGCACCGGTCGGTCTGCTGCGTCTCTGAACTGTCCGCCTCAGGTTTGTGGGTTCTAAGGAGTGTTGCCGGTTTTTCTTCGAAAAATTGGGAAATTTAAAATTTATAATTGTCGGAAATTTTTTCGAAGTAAATACTTCTTATCGCTGGGTATGGGTGTATGTTTTGCACGGGAAAAAATTCAGTTTGCCGTCACGGAACGCTCTAACCCATCCATACGCGCACTCTGGTGAACATTATTATTACAATACATTGTTATTTTTAGTGAATAATAAAATGTATTTTTGAAGTGAAAACTTGTATGGTCGCGGTTGACAAAACATGGGTATAAACATTTGCTTTCGCGTCACGCTTGAATCTGTAATGCATACCTCACAGCATATATTGTTCTCGTATACTTCTAGACTGTAAGTGACTACTTCTAAACAGCTGATTTCGCGCGACAGCTTCAATATCATTTCAATTGAGGTTATGTTTATTGTTCTTGTTAATTTTAAAAATGTGTGCAGTTATTTAATTTATATGACCCATACCAATTTTTGAATGCCATAATCACAAATATTACATTTATTATTACACTCAGACAGTATAACTGTCAAAAGTAGGGTTATAAACTGATTAATTATTAAAGTCTCTTATATAGCAAGATACTCAGATTCATAGTCTGTGACAGCTTCAGTTGATTTTCAAGTTGTGTGCCTACACACGCGCGATATTTAATACGAAAATAATTTTCTTGATTTGCCCTTTCCTGCATGCATCTAAATTTTTATAAAAATAATTAAATCATAATAGTAAAAAAGTATACAGTCAGTCATGCCAGTCCCGCACTGACTATTTTGGGAAAATTTGAATATGTCCAGTCTTAACAATGTTAAATTCTCTTTCATAACGAAAGACGCTTTTGGCTTTTGTTGATTCTGCCAAAAAAACACACGCTTTAATTCGGCGTTTCTGAAATTTCTGTTCAATAACCGATTGGAACGCTGCAAACTGAGTGTTTTATTTTGTTGGTCAGACTGTAAGACAGTTTCACAAGATGTCTCACGGCGAAACAAGTCAATAAAAATTTTATTGTGAAACTTTGCTAGTGATCCGATTTTCCTTTACTCAATGATTTGAGTTGGAAATCTTCATGCGTAACAGAAATTCATGAAAATCTAATACATCGATTTTGAAAAATTATACCGCACTACAATGCATTTATTCAATGAATAGATTCACCGTGTCCAAGTGTTCTTATATTATATGATGTTGTTCAGTGTTGTTAATTTTTTTAGAAATTCGCTTCCATCACGTTGACAAGACAGCACCCGTTTCGTAATTGTCAAGATCTCAAACTTTCAGTTCAAACACTTCTTACAGCGGCTGTTGTGGAATTGCTTTATTATTTTCTGTCAGAACTTCGGCGCGCTGGACGTGTTGCCGCTAAACTTTGTTGCCCCGCCTGATTTCATCAGCCGGGCAAAGTTTCCGTCATCCAGTTCGATTTGTTCCGCTTCTCCGCCGATACGATCGGAAAATACGAGGGTTGATCAAATATAAACGAGACTGATTTTTTTAAAAATGTATTGCTTACTTACAAATTATCCTTGATACAACTTATTTTTCTACATAGTCTCCCGCACGAGTAACACATTTTTCCCACCGGATTGGAAGTTTTTTAATTCCATCTTCGTAAAAAGTTCTCGGGCGTTCATTGAGCCATTGGAGCACGAAGGTCTCCACCGCAGAATCGTCTTCGAAACGCTGGCCTCCAAGCGCCTCTTTGAGTGGCCCAAACAGGTGATAGTCGCAGGGTGATAAGTCTGGACTGTATGGGGGATGTTCCATTGGTTCCCAGCCAGTTTGATCGAGTTTAAGCCTCGTAGCGTTCGCCGAACGTGGTCGGGCATTATCGTGAAGAAGAATGACGTTTCTCGCCGGTTTAGATTTCCTTTTCCTACGAAAAGACTGTTTTGCGGCCTCTAAAACATAGCAATAATATTGTGCATTTATTGTTCGTCGTTGATGGAGGAAATTGACGTGAAAGGCGCCTTGATTGTCGAAAAATACAGTGGCCATTACCTTCCCAGTGGTCGGGCGACGATCATGGCTGAGGTTTTCTACTGCTTCCCGTCCTTCGGCGAATTCCTTGTGCCAAGCAAAAACGCGAGCTCTTGACAGGGTCCTGTCCCCGTATTGAGCCGTCAATCTACGAAAGATTTCAGTCGGATTGACCCCCTCCTTGGCCAAAAACAAAATAATAATTCTCTGCTCCACGGAAACGTGCACTTTACTCTCACTCATTGTATAGTTTTATACTGAAGGGTCCGAACGGAAATGTTGCCCGTCTACGCCCGTCCCAAACCTCCCAGGCTACCTGAAACCCCACCCTTTAGAGTTCAATGTCCAATGGAAAAGTTTTCAGAAAGTCAGTCTCGTTTATATTTGATCAACCCTCGTATTATTTCATCGCGCCCCAGTTTTTGCTGATTGGATCCGCGTGCACTCGCAATCGCAAAATCTGATACCCATTAGTCTTGTGCGACTGGTTTTGTTTGCCGGAATATCGTTTGTGAAAGTTATTTCGTAATTTATCGAGACGAAGATGGCCGCGGTAATTGAGTGTTTTGCATTCAACCGCTGTTGAAATTCAAATCTACCGTATAATATAAAAAAAGATTTGAACGGTATTTGGCGAGAAATATTACTTCTTACTTTTGTATTAACACCGTCTCTTTGCACTTGATAATTTTAATACTCGCTGAACGCAGCTGTCTCGTTGACGTGATAGAAGCGAATTTCCAAAAATATTATTTTTTACTTTACATTTTTTCTGCAACTGGGTCTCCTCGGTGGCCTAGTTGATAGCGTACTGGGCTTTCAACCCGAAGACCCGGGTTCGATTCCCGGCCAGGGCTTGGCATTTTCATACACTATAAATCATCCCGTCGTCTGCATTAGCCCAAGTGTGCACAATAGTCGGACGTTAAACGACAAAAAAAAAAAAAAAATCCTGCAACTCTGTTCTCACCTTCATAATAAGCGTTAAAATCTTCACATGCTAGCGTTTTGATCTTTTTGTTATTGAAAATACGAAATGAACCCTTAACACTGTCAAATAAAATTTTTAATATTAACGGGTTTTGAAAATGCTGATTTTTTGCAGTTATTAACATCGGTTGCGACGGTGAAATCCGATTTGTAAAAAATGTTAAGAAAACCGTTCAATTATAATGATTTGGAATTTCTGTCATTTTGAAAGTGTTGATGTGAATTTTGCTGGTTAACGAACGCACGCACGCGCACCCCCACACACATACATACGTAAGCTACAATAATTTTTAACGATTTAAAAAATGATATGGAGGTCAGGATCGGCACTCATTTTAATGTCTTACCATAATGGCCGTCCCAGTAATTCATTTTTAAATGGAAATTCTTTAAATGGAAATGGAAATAAATGGAAATTCTTTATTAATCACAGATGTAGCTGTTAACGCTGACTTGATAGTAGCGGAGCCGCCTCGGTGACCTAGTTGATAGCGTACTGTGCTTTCACCTCGAGGATCCGGGTTCGATTCCCGGCCAGGGCTTGGCATTTTCATACGCTATAAATCATACTGTCGTCTGCATTAGCCCAAGTGTGCACAATAGTCGGACGTTAAACACAAAAAAAAAATTGATAGTAGCGGTTTTAAAAAAATAACTCAAAATACTTTGAACAACTTTCAACTTTTTCACCATCATAATTGGCGTTAAAATCCCCATTGCGGATTTAAGTTAAAAACGCTGATTATGGTGGTGAATTACGAAAAGCGTGCTCGATATCAGCGGCTAAAGTCCACGTAATTGGACTGTCTGCTGCTAGGAACGCTGCGAGCTGCAAGGACGGGCGGGAGACGTTTGAAAAAGTAGACAGTACTATTATCTATTTAACTGTAGTTGAACACTTTGCCGCAAGATGCCACCAGCTGCTAGCGCTTTACATAACTCACATAGTACGTTTATTCAGTGCTATTAGTAAAATCTGTTTTTATGTCGTTTGAATCAAACTGTACCAACGACCAATCAAAAAGCGATCTATAGAACAGGATCGATAATGTATAAAGTTATCGATTATTCGATGCCCGGAATAGTAGTATTGAGTCCCTCAAATATTGACGTGTAGGTCAGAATCGGTGTTCATTTCAATGTTCCGGGTCTGCAGGTTACCATGATGACTTTTTCAGTAGGTCATTTTTCCAATGGAAAACAGCGTGTTACGAAGTGCATACTTTCGTTGTTTACGGGCGGTAGAGAAGATTTAAAATTAATTATGTGGAGGCATTATATGTGACTACTGATTTTTGTTGCGTGGTTTTTTGAATTTTTCGTTGGATTTTCTTTCGCGTCTAATACCTAACGGAAATCACACAGGCCGTTACTAAAGCTTAATAAGATTACTTGCCCCGGCAGATGGCCGTGAAAGGTTGCGCATTAGCCTAACTCTGACATAAGGATAACTAACTTACTCCATCAAAGTTTGCTTCGGTGTTTTTAACTACCTTCGGCACGTATTTCCCCGAACACCAACGAGTTTACCCGAAGTTTTTAATGGGAACTTCTACTAGTGGGTGTAATTGATTTATAATTAAGGATAAATCATCTCGTAAGGACTTCTTTATTTTGTAGATCCCAAGTCCAAAAGAAAGGATGTCTAGACGTTTGGCTGTGTGGATAACGTTCGGCTGCAGAAACTTTCTCACATTCAGCTATTTGAACGAAGGTTTTGGCGAAAAACCGCGAATGTTTAGCGTAATTTATCAAAATATAAAATTCTGCTTTATGCACATTTTGACATTAATTACCAGGATAAGTTTTTTTTATTCATTTTACTTTATATTTCAGTTTTAAACCAGAGGTGCCAGTGCCTACTGACGGCTATGGAGCCCGCCCCTCCAAAAAATCAGTCCCTACTCAAAATTTGATAATTTTCTATATTACCCTTCACTGGCTTTAAGACCTCCCAATCTTGTTACCCCTCTAGAATAATATTTAAACTTTTTTTTCTTAAAATTAAATCCCCTTAATATTGCTTCCCTAGGGTAAATAGGTTTAAATTTACTGTAATGGGTGCTTTTTAAGACCCCTAAATTTGGCTGCCCCTGTGGTAAGTGGGTTTAAAATTATTTTTTATTTATTTTTTTTTAAATTTCGATGTCTCTTATTAAAAGAAGGAAAATTATTTTTTTTTATTGATTTCTCTCAATATTTTCAATAGTTGGGAGAAGCTTTTTTTTATAACGATATTTATTTTATCCCCTTTTAAAATAATTATGGTACAAATAAATTTTGCCCCTTCCAAAAAATGTTGTCGCGCATTGGGTAGTGGGGGGGGCCTTGACACCTCTGTCTTTAAAAAATAACTTCAAATAAATAATGTACTGTCCATTGAAGTGGAAGTAACATTTTATAACAATTGAAATTAAATTTCTATTTAACTTCAACCTAAATCTAACCCTTCTAAAAACATAAAATAGTCTCTTTATTTGTTTCACCCAACTTTGGAGTACACTAAATCAATCACTTTTTAATGTTCTGTGCCTTCCTCGTAGCACAGTATTGCTTCATTCGTTGTGATCTTGCTTTTCTTTATTCGTCACAGATTTGGATCGTTCGCTTGGCTTTGACTTTGCCTTGGAACCGTTGTTTCTTGTCCTTGGTTATTTTGGCTGTTATGTCCATGAGCATAGTGTCAGTGATCTGCAGTTCTGTTATGTCTTTCTCCGTTTCTCTAAACCAAAGTGGTTTGGCTCTTTTATTGTGAAAGTAGTCAAAATATTTTTTTGGTTAGTCTATTTTTGTCCATTCGGAGGATGTGCCCTTAAAAATCAGTTCTCGTTTTTCTTATTGTGTCTGATAGTGTTTCAGTTTTTTGGTAAAGAGTTTCATTACTGATGTGGAGTAATTGGTTGTTACGGAATTTGGGGCCTAAGATTTTTCGTAATGTCTTTCTTTCTTTGATCTCCAGCCTTTCAAGTGGGCCCTGGGTTGTGAGAGATAATGTTTCAGCTGCATATAAGGTTTCTGGTTTAATTACCGTATGATAATGCCTTATCATGTTGTATGCATAAAATAGTACGAGTATTAAACTTAAATTCAATAAAGAACGCCATTATGTTAACTCTAAAGGGTTTCGTCGTTTCAGGCGTTGTGAATAAGTTCTATAAAAACGTTGACGGGATTTCACATTGACATGATATTGATACAGTCTTCTTTTGTAAAGCATAGCGAATGTTTTGATTGTATCCTCCACAAAACTTAAATTTAAGCCGACGTGGAAGTCACCATTACGTTGGTGCCACTTGGTATTAGTAATTGCTCTATTGATCCTATTCTGTGATCAACTGTTAGTTATCAACTGTTAGATTTCCTCGTACATCCACAAATGTGACAACCAGCCGCCTCGCTTGCCTAGTTGATACCATACTGGGCTTTCACCCCGAGGACCCGGGTTCGATTCCCGGCCAGGGCTTGGCATTTTCATACGCTGTAAATCATCCCATCGTCTGCATTAGCCCAAGTGTGCACAATAGTCGGACGTTAAACACAAAAAAAAATTGACAACCGTACTTGCAAAATAGGTTTAAACTTTTTTTAGTATTCGGAACTTGCCCATAAATACTTTTTATGGTGTATATTTTATGGTGTACTTTTTATGGTGTAAATATACAATATTTGTACGGTGCGTGCGTGCTTGTGTGTGTGTGTGTGTGTGTGTGTGTGTGTGTGTGTGTGTGTGTGTGTGTGTGTGTGTGTGTGTGTGTGTGTGTGTGTGTGTGTGCGCGCGCGTGCGTGTGTGCGTGGTGTGTGTGTGTGTGTGTGTGTGTGTGTGTGTGTGTGTGTATATGTGTATGAATATATATCAATATGGACCGATGTTGATCCATAAGATAACATGGATCAATATGTTAACATCGGATTGGTGCAATAGCTTTTTGTTTTACAGATTTAAATGCGATTTTCTTCCAATCGGCCGATACGATATTGACGGAATTTTAGATTCATTTGCTCCGCTTTTTTACTAGCGCGGGTTTTCCAAGTTAAACGTTTATCCGAGTGCGTTCCCAAATATTGTACAGAGAAAATTTTTTTTTTTTAAATTGGTATTTCTGCGGAAGGGTTACTTTTTCAAACAAAAGAATTTTTTCGCTGGGCGACAGAATTAGCCAAACTGTTACCAAAATCATTTTTGCGCCAAGTTTATTAAAAGAGGACCAAAATTGCACCAGTGAATCAAGCGCGCGCAATATATATAGGTCTATATATATATATATATATATATATATATATATATATATATATACATACACCCCGCCTCGGTGGCCTAGTTGATAGCGTCCTGGGCTTTCACCCCGAAGACCCGGTTTCGATTCCCGGCCAGGGCTTGGCATTTTCATATGCTGTAAATCATCCCATCGTCTTCATTAGCCCAATTGTGCACAATAGTCGGACGTTAAACACAAAAAAAAAATATATATATATATATATATATATATATATATATATATATATTATTATTATTATTATTATTATTATTATTATTATTATTATTATTATTATTATTTGCGTATAGACCCTGTTTGATCACGTAAAGCACTCCAACTCATGTCTTGTTCCTTCTAATCCTCAACACCTCCCTCATCCTGTCCCCATGGATCCTCTTCCGCTCCTCCGTCCATTTAATCCCTGCTCTCTTTGGGATTTCATTCTCTGGGATCTTCCAACCGAGCATCTTTCTCCTGTATGCGTGCCTGTCCTCAATGTCTGTTGAGTCTACACAGACATAAAATATATATATATATATATATATATATATATATATATATATATATATATATATATATATAAATTATATTAATATAAAATTATATATATAATTTTATATTTAATTTTAATCACCTCATGTAAAAGTGATCTAGCAGTCAGCATCGACTTTTATGGTAAAATACTAGTATTTTAACATGATTGCTTTCCAGAAACTCCTTTTAAAATGGAAAAACATCAACAAAGTATTAGTTTTAAACAAATCAATTTATTTGAAGAGATTTGGAATGGCACAAACATCGAACAGATTCGATTTAGTCATTGCTCTGCAAAGGCCTTTTCGGAAACAAAAAATATATTTCCCATTTGAATTGTTCCGTTTTCGACGAATCTCGTGGACCGCATGGCGCCAAAAAATAAATCCCCCCACTGCCACCCCGAACTCTACATTTTAGTTTTCAAACTGCAATTGAAGAAAGTTTTTCCGCATGGAAGAGTCAAATTCTCGAGTGCTGATTGCCCGGATATTGGGTGTGATATTGAGCCTTCTCAACCCTACCCTCCGCCCCACCCCCGCCCCAAAACCGAACCCTTAACTGCAGACGTCAACTCCAATACGTGTACAGTCGGTTCTGTTTCTCTAAGCCCGGTGTATTTTCACTGTGTACAGACTGTCTCCAAATAATTGAAACTTTAAACTGCTACAGTATGACAACGTTTTCTGAATTAAACGTTGTAATGTCATTCATAAAAATAATTACTTTCCTTAGTAGCTTACAATGTGTACAGAAATTATGGTGGGGAAAATTCAATTTTTAAATTTTTATTTTTGTCAAAAAAAAGTGCTATTGACTTCGTTGTCTGTCTGTGCACAAGCTTGAGAATAACGGATTGATTTTGATGAAATGTGTGTGTGTGTGTGTGTGTGTGTGTGTGTGTGTGTGTGTGTGTGTGTGTGTGTGTGCGCGCGCGTGTGTGCGTGTATATATATATATATATATATATATATATATATATATATATATATATATATATATATATAATATAATATAATATAATATAATATAATATGTATAATATGTAATATAATATAATATAATATATAATATAATATAATATATAATATAATATAATAATAATAATATATAATACATATAATATGTATAAATAAAGGTAAAAGAGCCGCCTCGGTGGCCTAGTTGATAGCGTACTAGACTTTCACCCCGAGGACCCGGGTTCGATTCCCGGCCAGGGCTTGGCATTTTCATACGCTATAAATCATCCCATCGTCTGCATTAGCCAAAGTGTGCACAATAGTCGGACGTTAAAAAAAAAAAAAAGAAAAAAAATATATATATATATATATATATATATATATATATATATATGTGTGTGTGTGTGTGTGTGTGTTGTGTGTGTCACATTGGAAACTGGTGTATATCTGTTTGATACAATTGTTTTTAGAAGGAACATTGGTTCGGAGTTTCGCCACAACCTATCGGGCATCCTCGAGGTTATTCTCGTTTCAAATATGAAATGAAGCTGTTTATTTCAAGCTGATTTCAAATATGAAATCAACCCAGTTCGGTCGTGATTGGTCTGAAGACCAAATCTGAACTGGGATTCACTTCATAATTGGAGCGAGAATAACACCGAAAACGCCCAGATACAGTTGTGGAGAAACGTCGGACATATTTTCTTCTAGAAACAATTGTGTCGAACGGATATACACCGATTTTCAGGGTGATCCACACTTTACACACGCGCGCGCACACACAGAGAGAGAGAGAGAGAGAGAGAGAGAGAGAGAGAGAGAGCAAACATTTTACGGCCCTTTAAAAAAACAATCTAGAGGCTCTTTTTCTGCCCCTAACCATGATGATCCTCCATTTCTAATTATCCAATCGAAACTCACTAAAAGACATATTTTCAGATTAACCCAAATATAGCAGCCATTAAAGTAGACATAACGCTTCTTAATTACGTCACCTAGGCCGTACATACAGCCAGTGCATTGTATTACGGCCGCATCCCGTACTGCAATAACAGTCACCGTATATTGTACTAATTGCCGCGAATATATTTCTAAACATGCCGGCCGCACATTACTGCACCCGTGTAATTAGTGTCAGCTGGGGTCGCGTCCGATAGCTGCGCACAAGTTATTAATACGGACGTGTGAAATGAAGGGGAAAAGATTACCTCCGACGACGGCCACTGCCATCGCTATCGCAATCAATTCCGTCTGCGACTTTCGCGGAATTTATTTCATCTCAGCGCTGTATTATCGAAGTGGCAGACGCAATATGTCTGCCGTATACCCGTGGAATACGGTCTTAAATGTTATTACCGAATTGCAGCCGGAAAATGAAAACTGTCCGGCATTTTGGAGTGTTGCCCGATCGAAACCTCTAGTTTTGATAGGCCTTTAAGTTTGTACAAGGGGCCGAGCTCCTCGGCGGCCGACCCACAGGCGTTTCACATAATCATGTCACAGCTCATACGATATAATTGTTATTTACGTTGTTAATTAAAACAGTTAGTTACAGTAATCACTTGTTTGTTTGTATATCTAAATTCGCAGTTATTTAATTATTTTATTTATTTATTGTCAAATTTGCCTTCATACATTTTAGTTACATAGGAAGGACCTACAGGGGGCATAGAATGAACGTACATAGGTTGGTCCTGCATATACTTATATTCGAGAACACACATAAATACACGTGTACACACACACACACACACACACACACACACACACACACACACACAAACACACACACATATCACATATTATGTACCTACACATCAAGAGTTAGACAAACCTTACCAAATTATATTACTGTATATTCAAAAAAAAGAATATAGAAAAATAATAAATAATATAAATTATTAGATACGCATATCATTCAGTCTGTAATGTCAAAGTCTTCGAATTTGTCCTTTAATTTATATTTCAATATTAACGAGTAGTATTATACAATTAATTGCATATATTAATATATTAACAATTGTACAATTAATTAATTAATATATATATATATATATATATATATATATATATATATTGTAATTTTATATATTAATATTAACAATTGATATTTATTTGTATGTTATTATTTATATTCATCGTAAACAATGATAATAAACATTACCTCAGTGGGAATAATATTATCGAACGTCTGTGATGCCAAATCAGATGTTTAGAAAATCATTATATCCCCCCCCGACGGTTATATTTAATAAGGTAACCCTTATATTAATAAGGTAACATTTTCTCATTTAATGTTTGTATATTTGTACAGTGCGTGTGTGAGTGAGTGAGTGTGTGTGTGTGTGTGTGTGTGTGTGTGTGTGCGTGAATGTGTGTGAATGTGTGTGTGTTTGTAAGTGTGTGAGTGTGTGTGTTGTTTTTGTAAGTGTGTTGTGAATGTGTGTGTGTCTGCGCGCGCGCGCACGCGCTGTCATTCAATTTTAGTACAAAAATCTATTTCGATAATAGCTTGCACACGTTTGTTACCCACCGTAAAACTTTCCTGGCTGTTCCCGTGGCTCTTCTACTCTTCTTGCATTCCATAGAATGCGATAATTCTGCTACTGTTCTCTGTTCTCTGTTCTCTTTCTTGTTCCTTGCTCACAGTCAAATGTTAGTGCCTACATCTAACATGACATGCTGCATTCTTTTTTAAATACCCCGTAGGGGGTGCAGACTAGCTGCACCTATCGAGAGAATTTAGACGTCCCTAGCGGTACCGGAGTCTAACACACACTTACACTTACAACACTACACTTAGACTTTAACACTTTACACTCACACTTACATTTAGGGAGGCGATAATAGCCTCAATGTGCTTTTCGCCTTAAAATAGCAAAACAAATCTTTTTTAAAGACCGACAGATGAATTGTGCTAGCATTTGAAGCTCTATATTTTGATTTTGTATGTGAAAATACATACTTTTACAGTTTTATAAATCACATATTAAATAGTGTTGAATGTTGATACATTATATGCTTTCTGGAAGGATAAAATTATATTTTTAAAGTCTTACAAATAGTGGTTTGTAAGCTTTTTGTGTTTAATTTTATACAATTTAATGTTTTAGTACAGTGGCTGTTCTTTTAACATAAATCGTGTTATTTTTTCATCACAACAAATATATTGCCAGCTTTTTGTCAAAGGGTTTCTAATACCTGTTCTCGGCCCTGAACGGTACAGTTGAGTTGTAGTTTGCACTATTTATTAAATTAATTGCTTATCCATCAGTGATTACGTCACTGGGGGCTATGTAGTCGGTGCATGCTGGCGGAGTTAGTTTAAGTTAATATTGCGCATTATTTGAGTTAACTTGCCCAAAGTACCGCAATCAAAGTTTGCGCACGCGTGTTGGTGTTTGTGCTTGTGTTAGGCACATCTGAGCACCGGCCTCAGTGTGTGTGTTAACTGAAGTATAGGGTGTTCAGAAAGTTGAAACTGTTGTTTTGTCACGCTAAGCGGTTACTTCCTTTATACGATAACAGTGTGACGTATTGTTAGTGTGCAGATATAAAGGAACTCGGCGTTCCTTTAATGTGGTTACATGCTAAAATGAACAGTACCTTTACGTAGACTTGAGACATTTTTTTGAAATTTGAAAGGTGGAGTGCCAATTCGAAATAGAACGATAGAGCAAGTTTTTTGAGGGTCAGTAGACGTTTTGTTTCTTGTCGTTGTGAAATAGTGCTGACAGTTTAAGAATTATAAAGCTGATTCAGCAGTGACGACTTGCGTCTGGTTCGTTCGCGGTTAGACAATTGATACTTGTAGTGTGAACCCTTTGAAATTCATTTAATGTTCGGGCATAAAAAATGACTTTTTAAACGTATTGCCGTACAGAAAAATTTCAAGCGCCGTAGAAAAAAAACCTAACTTTGGTTAGGTTAGGTGAGTTTTTCAAAGCACATATTTAATGAGGCCCAAAAATTTTAAAAAAACCTAAAATTTTGATATATCCTGAAAAACAGTTTTTTTTGTTTCGATCCTAATTAGGTTTGTGTTTTATTACATTTTTCTATACGACATTAGGGAAGTGGATACGAATACTTTTGGAGAGATGTAACGGCTCTATATAAACTATATGTACAAAAACTATATACTGAATCACTATACAAAACAATACATTTCCCCTTTAGATTTTACCCCGTAATAAAATCTTTAGTTGATACTCTTGCGTTAGGCACATCTCTCTCTTTCTGTCTCTGTCTCTCTCTCTCTCTCTCTCTCTCTCTCTGTCTGTCTCTCTGTCTGTCTGTCTGTCTCTCTCTCTCTCCCTCCCTGTATCTGTCTGTCTGTCTCTCTCTCCTTTCTCTTCCTCTCTCTGTCTGTCTGTCTCTCTCTCCCTCTCTCTCTCTCTCTATCTGTCTGTCTGTGTCTCTCTTCCTCTCTCTCCGTCTCGCTCTCTCTCTACCTCTCTCTGTCTGTTTCTCTCCTGTCTCTCTCTCTATCTATCTATCTGTCTGTCTGTGTCTCTCTTCCTCTCTCTCCATCTCTCTGTCTCTCTCTCTCTCTCTACCTCTCTCTGTTTCTCTCCTGTCTCTTTCTCTCTCTCTCTCTCTCTCTCTCTCTCTCTCTCTCTCTCTCTCTCTCTCTCTCTCTCTCTCTCTCTCTCTCTCTCTCTCTGTTTGTCTGTCTGTCTGTCTCTCTCTCTCTCTTTCTGTGTGTGTGTGTGTGTGTGTGTGTGTGTGTGTGTGTGTGTGTGTTGCGATGATCATTGGGAATGCTAAACATTATAAAATAGAATGAAAGGGTTAAAAGCAATTTACTATAAAAGACACTGTCTTGTGTATTTAAAGTACCTCTGTGCAGGCGTGTTTGTCTGTTTTGGCGAATTGCAAAACAACACAAGAATATCTGAGTACATTATTCTCGGAAAAGAAAATATGAGGAAACGTAAACAGTGCTCGCACCCATAGCCGCGGGCTCTTCAGGTGCGGCGGTGAATTTGTATTTCTGGATCGCGTCTGCGGTCGTGTATTTTAAAATACTTTTCCATTCCGCAATGTGTACACAGTAAGAACGCATTGCAAGCGGCCATGCTTTGTGTTACTGGGTGCCGCATTGTTGCGCCGCTAATTTCTGAATAAAACATGTTTTGGGTTCTCACTTCGGTTTTGGACGGAAGTCGATCTTTTCACTTTTCTCGTAACAAAAGTACTCTCGTTACACGATATAGGTTAGGTTGGGTAGTTTTTCCTGTAACTAGGATAGTGTTGCCGTATGTAAAATTAAAAAGTTACCGCAGTGTTAGAAGCATAAAGTGGAAATATTGTAGCGGAAGTTTGACGTTTGTGTGTCACTACCTGGTTTTATAGTTTTTAATATACGGTACAAAACATTACACAAATTTTGTCACATTTTACTATTTTCCCAAAACATACGATTCGGATGTTAACTTAGAAAGAAAACCCAGTAAATAGCATGATGTTCAAATTTTGAGAGTATTTCATCGCTGATCCAAATATGTTACAAATTTGAGAATATGGTTTGGGAGTAAATCGGAAAAAAGTTAAGATATTTTCGTATTTTCCTCTTTTTTTCTTTATCTATTTCAGATCTACTCGAACAAAAATGTTTTGAAAAGGCATTACAAGAGTCTTTTTGTTAAAGTTCGATTAGCTGCTTATCTTTAAAATCCATTTTGAATAATGCAAATCGCGTTTTAACACCTTACACAATGTTTTCCCCCCCACCACGAAAAAATCTAGGAAGCTAACGAAAAAGCCCGAAAATCTAATTAGCTTATAGAAATGTCGGTCCATGAAATCTCACTTGAATATAAACATTCCTAATCCAATTCGGTGTACGTAATTTGAAATAACCTAAAATAAACATAATTTAATCTAACCTATCCATATCTTACCTAACTTAACATAACATAATCTAACCTATCCGTATCCTACCTAACCTGACCTATCCGTACCCTACCTAACCTGACCTAACATAACCATAATCTAACCTAACCTAACCTATCCGTATCCTGCCTAACCTGACGTAACATAACCATAACCTAACCTAACGTAACCTAATACTTTTTTTTTTAACCTTCGACGGCATCCAGGGACCGGTATATTGCATCATTGCAACTGGACGGACGCCTGGTGTTCCTCCTCACTTCAGCATGTTCGTTCCAACTTTACTATTGCTGATAGCCGCCTCGGTGGCCTAGTTGAGCGTACTGGGCTTTCACCCCGAGGACCCGTGTTCGATTCCCGTCCAGGGCTTGACATTTTTCAGACGCTATAAATCATCCCATCGTCTGCATTAGCCCAAGTTTGCACAATAGTCGGACGTTAAAGACCAAAAAAAAAAAAAAAAAACTATTGCTGATTTTCCCTCATCTTGGAATCCTTTCCTTTTTTTTATTAGTACACATTTAAAAAAGCCCGTTGCACGCTGCCAATTCTCTTTAGAGTCTAAAATTGCATCAACCAGTGTCTCAGGTGTTAATAAACTCTTCCAACTTGATCTCAGCTCTTCCTGCAGACTCTCGAAGGACGCACATTCAAAGATGGTGTGTAGTGCAGTGTCCTCAGTCCCACAGTATTTACAACTTGGCGATTCTCTTAATTTGTGTTTAACCAGGTAAGCATTAAATTCTCCATGTCCAGTGAGAACTTGGTTCGTGAAGAAGTCGATCTCTCCTTCTGCCCTTTCACACCATCTCCTAACGTCAGGAATGAGACGCCACGTCAACCTCCCTTTACTGCTGTTTTGCCACTTGATGTAGATGTTTTTTCTAAGTTCAGCTCTGTTTGCCCTTTTTACAGAAGACCTTTCAGCGACCAGCAGGTCCAAGGGTGGCGTGCCGGCAAGCACTTGCAGCGTCAGTCGATACGGTCCTGTATGCACAGATTACTCTGAGCACCGTCGATCTTTCTTGATCTTTCTCTGAGCACGAACGTAACCTAATCTAACCTAACATAACCTGACCTAACCTAACTATAACCTAACCTAAGAAAATTATAGTTCGAGAATAAGTTTTAGTACCCAAACCGTAATGGTATTTTTTTTTTAATTTGGTTCTTTTGCTTGAGTTAACGTATCCTTCTGATGAAATTGAGCCGCCTCGGTGGCCTAGTTGATAGCGTACTGGGCTTTCACCCCGAGGACCCGGGTTCGATTCCCGGCCAGGGCTTGGCATTTTCATAAGCTATAAGTCATCCCATTGTCTGAATTAGCCCAAGTGTGCACAATAGTCAGACGTTAAACACAAAAAAAAAATCCTTCTGATGAACGGAGTTCGATAAGTTAAGTCAGTGTTCTATTTCATTCGATACAGCCTACGACAGTATTTTCTGCAATACTGCAACTCTTGCGTTTTGTACATTTGAGCAAAATCATTAGATATCACGGCAAAGTCAGATCTTTTAGTGTGACATGTCAAATGTCATATTGATTGGTCAACTGGTTAGCCTATACCACGCACTCGACAGCCCTTCAATCCAAAACGTTTTTATAGAGTTGAGGGAACATGAAAACCGATATACCCATCAATTTTTGTACTCTTCCTGTAATGAAAAAGTAAAAAGTTTAGTTGTAATGTTTTTTTCACCGTATTTTTCGTGTTACAAAATGCCACCTTGTATTCCGATAACGCGGCAAGTAAAACTTACCGTATATTTCTATTCAGAAGGCTTTGACACTAAACTTGCTGATAATTTCACTTGATTCCCCTTGCCGTCCCCGGATCGGATCTTCTCTTTAATTAACCCACCCCCTAACGGCTAAAGTCCCATTGACAATGTTGCCGTTACCCCGGCTAGGTATTCTAATACTGCGCATAGAGTAACCCGGTCTCACGTTAATGGCTTTTCTAGAGTTTGATTATATCCTTAAGCGGTGGAATATCGGTTCGTGTGTACAGGGTGTGCGAGAGCGTCGGTGTGACAAAAAAAAAAACAAGTGGAAAGTGATGCGTGTTTTAATACCGGATCTTTCAAGCATTCACCAGGAAAATTGTTCACGACTGTAAATAAGGGTGGCATGCAACTGTCTCGCTGACGTAATGGAAGCGGATTTCAAAAATATAGCAATTACATCACATAAGTGAACGTTTTAATGTGTTAATATACTTGCATTTGAACCCTAGACGCCGTGAAATTCGTAAGTTTTACTTTAAACAGCGAACATTTTCGTATATTCAACGAACTTTGATAATACTTTTGGCAACGAACTGTGATAACACTTTGGGCAACGAACTTTGATAATACTTTTGGAAAATGAACTTTGATAATACTTTTAGCAAATGAACTTTGATAATACTTTTGGCAAATGAACTTTGATAATACTTTTGGCAAATGAACTTTGATAATACTTTGGGAAACGAACTTTGATAATACTTTTGGCAAATGAACTTTGATAATACTTTTGGCAAATGAACTTTGATAACACTTTGGGCAACGAACTTTGATAATACTTTTGGCAAATGAACTTTGATAATACTTTTGGCAAATGAACTTTGATAATACTTTGGGAAACGAACTTTGATAATACTTTGTGCAACGAACTTTGATAATACTTTGGGCAACGAACTTTGATAATACTTTTGGCAAATGAACTTGGATAATACTTTGGGAAACGATATGTGATAACACTTTCGGCAACGAACTTTGATGATACTTTTGGAAAATGAACTTTGATAATACTTTGGGCAACGAACTGTGATAACACTTTGGGCAACTAACTTTGATGATGCTTTTGGAAAATGAACTGTGATAACACTTTGGGCAACGAACTTTGATAATACTTTGGGCAACGAACTGTGATAACACGTTGGGCAACGAACTTTGATAATACTTTAGACAAATGAACTTTGATAATACTTTGGGCAACGAGCTGTGATAACACTTTGTGCAACGAACTTTGATAATACTTTAGGCAACGAACTTGTCCAAACTGTTATTTTAATCAGTTTTGTGATAGGGTTCGATCTTGTTCGATTATACAAAAGACGGTCTCGTGGATCAAACGTAACCGAAGAAATCACGGCTGAGTGATGTCAAGAATGGTGTCCAAAGAGTGTCCATTGTGGGAGAGCGTATTGCTGAGGAAAAGAGAATAAATGCCTGCTGGACTAGAAGTGGACTACTACATGAGACGAGATACATGGGCAGATCAAAACAAGGCAGTGTGCGCCATGACTTGAAGTTATACTTGGTCCGTTTTAACTTTTATTTGGGTACATCTGGCTACGCTGAGCTCGTTGCGTTATCCAAACAGGCGTCGGACTTGCCACTCACGGTGGTGACTCACAATTAACGGTTCTTTCTGCAAACAACTTTTTTTAAGGCCGCGTGAAAATAAAATTAAAAATTTGTTAGCACTTCTCCTGAATAGAGTAGAAAAACTACTTTCATTATTTTGTATTTTAAGGCATACGAGGTGACTTCATTTAGTGACTCTGAGCAACTTCCATTCGCCGCTGTTTTTGTTCAAAATTCAACAATTTTAGAACGAATTTTGCTGCCACGCGTTTCATACACAAAACTTTGGAAACAATGTCATAACATGATCCAATCGATATGCCAACATCATCAACGACCTCTCTAATTGTGATTCGGCGATTGTTCATAACCATTTCGTTCACTTTGTTCACGTTTTCATCGGTTGTCGATGTGCTGGGCGTCCAGGGCGTCATCTTCAACGTCTTCACGGCCTTCTTGGAAACGCTTATACCACTCGTAAACTCTTGCTTACTCATAGCAGACTCACCATAGGCCTTTGTTAACATTTCACACACTTTGTTACACTTTATTCCGTTTTTTACGCAAAATTTGATACAAATTCTTCGATCCATTTCTTTTAATAAACGAAAATCGCCAAGCTCATAAAAACACGTCTAACCTTAGTGGCAGTCACAGACAAAGTCAACAATGAAAATAGCTGAAAGTTTTATCATACTTTCAAGGGCATGTATACCAAGATAATAAAAAAAATGTTTGACAATCGGACTCTCCAAGCCCGCGAAATTTAAAAATTCTCGTTACTTTCAGAACACACCTCGTATTTTCATTCTATCTATTGTATCGTTTCATCTTCGTACTCGGCTGTTTCTTCCAATGATAAAGGAATCGTTTACGCTATCTTAGTGTGTTTTTGCGACGTTGCCAGTGTTTTTGCGACGGACCGATAGACAGACAGTAGAGGTTAAAACAAACACTTCGCCGAACCGATAATTTACACGAATGGATTCAAGATTAAGGGCAGGCATGTATCACTATTTCGTGCTTGGTTCGTGTTTGAATCTAAATTATTTGGAATCATTAAAGGCCAAAAACAAATGCTGGACTTTTTTTGCAGATTAAAAATCAGGGCATTGTAAGGAACCGCCAAACAGTGACGCTGTTGAAGGAATTTGACGTCATTTGATCACTAAATTAAAGACCTGAATTGTATGAAGGAATATCTTCAATATCTTCTCAATAACTGCCTCGTGATAGACAGCTAGACGCGGTGTAAAAACAATACTTCAATCTTTACAGATTAAAAATCAGAAAATTGTAAGAAACAGCTATTTTTTTTAAGGCGAAAAGCACATTAAAAAGCTATTATCGCCTCCCTAAATGTAAGTGTGAGTGTAAAGTGTTAAAGTCGTAAATGTAGTGTTGTAAGTGTAAGTGTGTGTTAGACCCGGGTACTGAGGGACCTCTCGGTAGGTGCAGCTAGTCTGCAACCCCCTGCGGGGAAACCGTTAAAAACACTCTGTTGAAGGAACATCATTTGATCACAGAATTAAAGAAGACCTGAATTGTACGAAAACATATCTTTTGTGTTTTCTCAATAACTGTTTCACGAACTCCAATTATAAACAGGATACGTTGTGTTCTTCTCTGTGTAACTTACACATTTGGCCGCAAGATGTTCGAAAATCTAATAAACAGGATAGGGAAAAGATCAGTTTTTTTGCGGCGAAAAACCGTTAAGGTTATCATCGCCGTCACGCGAAATGAAAGTATAAAAAACAATTAACAAAATTTTACTTAAATAACAAGTAAAAATAAATTAAACAAAAATTTAAATAACAAGTATAGCTATATTACAATAACGAATACTTAAAAACTAAAAAACAATAAATAAAATTTAATAAAAATTCGTAAAAGTATATATAAACATAACAGAAATATAGTTCTTTAGAGAAAATAAATAAAATAAAATATAAAAGGGATGTAAATTGTCCCTGAAAAAAAATAGATAAATAAATAAAATGTAAGTACAGTGTACAAAGCAAAATTAAGAATAAAAATAATAACAATAACAACAATAAGTTAAATTTTATTTAAAATATTCAAGCGACGCAAGAATGTTAGTACTCGGTCAATAGCCGTAGAATCATCTTTTAATATTTCCTCTAAATTGACACATAGTCCACATAATCGGCGCATGTTCCTTAGACCATTACAATCTCGCAGAACATGTTCAATGGTAATGAGTGCTTGGCAAAACTCACAAAGGGGCGGGTCCCCGCCTCTCATCAAGAAACCATGTGTGAGAAGAGAATGTCCAATGCGGAGACGGATAACCACTACCTCTTCCCTACGACTTGTACGTACAGACGACCTCCAAGGACGAAGAGTATTTTTAATTACCCTCAGTTTATTATTACCGATAGCTGCCCACTCGTTTTCCCAAGTACAGTGACTATAGACTATTGTACGAAACGCTTTACAATACTTTTACTACTAATGCAAGGAAAATGTCATTGGAAACAACCACATCCCGGCCAGGCACGATAGGTCTAGTGTAAGATTCCAGACCGTCGTGGAAGGTGCGTTTTCCAAGTAGGAAGATTTGGGTACCAACAAAACGTTGCTTCCGACGATGGATGTACGTTTAATAAAGTTTTCGTCGCCGCAACTACCCGCTTCCAATAGATTTATTTCTCTCGAAACTTCACAAAACTCGCGCCGCCGTCCCCCCCTTCCCCGCTGCCGACGTGTTATTCACCAAACTTTGTTATCATTCCGCCCGCGCCTGATTTCATCAACTCCGCAAACTTTTCCCGATTTGTTTCCGACATTCAGTTTTGTTCCAGTATGTGACACCGTAGCGCTACGGCAGCGGTTCCGCCTCGCAACTTCCACAAAATGTCATTAAAAAATATAACTCTGGACATAAATATAAAACTGTTTATATTTCCTCTTGAGGGCTCTTGAGGGGGGTGTATCGATGTTCTTTAAAAAACAACATTAGTGAAAAGTTCATTTTAAAAAATGTTTAAGTCGAATTATCTCAAAATCGGTTTTAACAATTATAATTAAACCAGAGGGTCCGTGCGAAATCTGGCATTATGGAAGTTTTAAGTAAACACAGCCTTTTGAATAAGAGTAGTCGTTGGGGGTGATGGTGGGTAGTTGGAGAAAGGGGAAAAAACAAATCGAAAAGCGATCGATAAATGCACGATGGAAGGAGAAATCACAAATATATTTGTGTAAAAACATTGTCTAAAATGTGGGTTTGGTATTTGAAATGCTTTGTTCGACGGACTGTCAGTTAGGCCACATAACCTATAAGTTTAATGACTTTTAAGTAAATACTGAAATTGTTCTAAGCACGTTATGCAAAAAAGTGGAATTAGTAATGCGATTGTCTATTCGTGATTAATAAGTAAAATATACAAAATATTGTCTGATTTGTGATGCCGCGCATGCGCAACCACGATGCCGTTTTGCCTGACAGTTAAAAGTCCTTTATGTTAAAATTTTCCACAAACTGTACGTTTTAGCGCAAAATCGTTTTGCAAGTCAGAAGCCGGTTAAAAAATCTTTCTAAAGATACCTCATGTATGCCGTGTGCTGAGAAAAATGGATGTTGACTCGAGAAATAACATAAAACGAACGGGTTGTTATAGCTGTAAACTTTCAGTTATTAATGTATCGAGATAAGATAAACAAAAACTTAATATACAAATCAGTTCATCGGATTTTCGTCAATTTTAGTCGTCATACGAAGATCACACACAACACCAGTCAGTAAATTTGAAACGTAACAATCAGAAGTGAATGGATCGTGGGTAAATCGAGTTACACCAGAACATCCAATGTTCAGTGTTGAGCTATCAAAATTTGAACATCAAACTATTTTCCCGAATTTTCCCTAGGTTACATTAGGCTTTCACCCCGAGGACCCGGGTTCGATTCCCGGCGAGGGCTTGGCTTTTTCACACGTTATAAATCATCCCATCGTCTGCATTAGCCCAAGTATGCACAATAGTCAGACGTTAAACACAACAAAAAAAAATCCACGATGTTTGGGGGGGGATAAAGAATATCAGAAAATTTGTGTAATGTTTTGTACCGTATATTAAAAACTATAAAACCAGGTAGTGACACACAAACTTCAAACTTCCGCTACAATATTTCCACTTTATGCTTCTAAGACTGCAACACTATCCTAGTTACAGGAAAAACTACCCAACCTAACCTATATCGTGTAACGAGAGTACTTTTGTTCCTACGAGAAAAGTGAAAAGATCGACTTTTGTTAGCTTTCTAGATTTTTTCGTGGTGGGGGGAAAACATTGTGTAAGGTGTTAAATCGCGATTTGCATTATTCAAAATGGATTTTAAAGATAAGCAGCTAATCGAACTTTAACAAAAAGACTCTTGTAATGCCTTTTCAAAACTTTTTTGTTCGAGTAGATCTGAAATAGATAAAGAAATAAAGGAGGAAAATACAAAACTATCTTTACTTTTTCCGATTTACTCCCAAACCATTTTCTAAAATCTTAACATATTTGGATCAGCGATGAAATACTCTCAAAATTTGAACATCATGCTATTTAGTGGGTTTTCTTCCTAAGTTAACATCCGAATCGTATGTTTTGGGGAATAGTAAAATGTGACAAAATTTGTGTAATATTTTGTACCATATATTAAAAACTATAAAACCAGGTAGTGACACACAAACGTCAAACTTCCGCTACAATATTTCCACTTTATGCTTCTATGACTGCAACACTATCCTAGTTACAGGAAAAACTACCCAACCTAATCTATATCGTGTAACGAGAGTACTTTTGTTACGAGAAAAGTGAAAAGATCGACTTCCGTCCAAAACCGAAGTGAGAACCCAAAACATGTTTTATTCAGAAATTAGCGGCGCAACAATGCGGCACCCAGTAACACAAAGCATGGCCGCTTGCAATGCGTTCTTACTGTGTACACATTGCGGAATGGAAAAGTATTTTAAAATATACGACCGCAGACGCGATCCAGAAATACAAATTCACCGCCGTACCTGAAGAGCCCGCGGCTATGGGTGCGAGCGCTGTTTACGTTTCCTCGTATTTTCTTTTCCGAGAATAATGTACTCAGATATTCTTGTTTTGTTTTGCAATTCGCCAAAACAGACAAACACGCCTGAATAGAGGTACCTGAAATACACAATACAGTGTTTTTTATAGTAAATTGCATTTAACTCTTTCATTAGATTTAAAATTTCAAGAATGTTGTGCTTACAGTATTTCATATTGTTTAGAATTCGCAATGGCGGCAAGTTATTTACGCTTTAATATACACTAGAAACAGTTTTCTTGTTCAAAATTAATCCAAGTGAACAAAAATGTAAAGAATCTGTTTTTTTGTTGAACTGGGTGTTTCGTGAAAATCGATATGAGAAAGTTTGTGCGTCGTTTATTGTCACATAAGTTATTTACGCTTTAATATACACTAGAAACAGTTTTCTGGTTCAAAATTAACCTGAGTTAACAAAAATATAAAGAATATGTTTTTTGTTGAACTGGGTGTTTCGTGAAAATCGATATGAGAAAGTTTGTGCGTCATTTATTGTCACGTAAGTCAATTACGATTTAATATACACTAGAAACAGTTTTCTTGTTCAAAATTAACCCAAGTTAACAAAAATGTAAAGAATGTGTTTTTTTGTTGAACTGGGTGTTTCGTGAAAATCGTTATGAGAAAGTTTGTGCGTCATTTATTGTCACGTAAGTTATTTACACTTTAATATGCACTAGAAACAGTATTCTGGTTCAAAATTAGCCCAAGTTCAGAAAAATGTAAAGAATCTCTTTTTTGTTGAACTACGATATGAGAAAGTTTGTGCGTCATTTATTGTCACGTAAGTTAATTACGATTTAATATACACTAGAAACAGTTTTCTTGTTCAAAATTAACCCAAGTTAACAAAAATGTAAAGAATGTGTTTTTTGTTGAACTGGGTGCTTCGTGAAAATCGATATGAGAAAGTTTGTGCGTAATTTATTGTTACATTTTACGAGTACTGCTACAGTATTTTATAAAATTTGAATGAACGAATCCGTAACGAAACCATTGTTACACAAACTTTGAATAGAATTAGCCCCGTGTGGTGCAGATTCGTCTTAAGTTTTTGTTCAAACGTCACACGTAATGGAAAAATATTTTGAACACTTTGAAATTGTGCACAAACGAATACGAATAGTTATGCAAATCAAATTTGTGTCACCGGTGTGTTTCATAAATTAACGTGTGATTAGTCTAGTGAAAGTTATTGCAAATAGACCGATTTTTGTTTGAATAGAAACGTAATAGATCTGTTTCATGTAAAACTGAAGGGTAATCACTTTAGTAGTATTGTAATTCATACCTTCATAACGAAATGCAGGTGTCATTTGAACGTGTTGTTCCAACCGAATATAAATGTGAGCGTTAAAGAAGAGAATAAATTAATACGTTTTACCAACTACGGGAGTGCACCGAAACGCCGAACTCATCTGTGGACGAAAGGTTGACATTAACGACAACGGCGGATTTCCTCCATGTTTGATTTTTACACACTGTCTACATGGAAATGTTTAATGGCTGACAACACGAAAGGTTTATTCAGAAAATCCCTTCAAATAATTTGAGTTTTTAATTGTAACGTTGTCAATTGTATACCTTATAAAAAATATACAGCCATACATTAGTATACACCAGATTGAGACAGTGATGTAAAAAGGTTTTTTAATTTTATTATAAATATTTTATGTTAGTATTTGTTTTTAACTATAATACAATGATTAGGCCTACTTGTGCTTTTTGTTAAAAATTTTAGGTTAAGTTTCATTCTAGGAATAGTACTTTTTAAGGAAAATAAGTTATACGCCCAACAGCCGAGTCGAGTTAGTTTCAAATTATTTTTTTTTAAATAAGAATGTTTTTGTATATATAAATCAATATTTTGCCAAAACATTCCTCACAGGAAAGGTAATTAAACTCATGTATGATGAAACATTCAATATTCCCGTCCATTTGAAGCAACCAATGCGATGTGTTGGTAACACTGTGGTGCTTAGAGAGCGAGTGTAGTCTGCTAATGATTCGGACTGTCAGGATTTCTAACCTAAAAGTCAGCCATCTACGTTATTCGGCAATTTCGTATGTCGGCAAATAGGCTACCTTTTACCAACAACAATAAGTAGCCAGGCCCAAATGTTTGAAGTTCCAATTAAAGGACTCTGGTAACCGAGTAATACTGAAACTGGAACAAACACTGCTCCGCTGCAAAGAATCAAGAGTTGCTGGCAGAAATGGAAAAAAACAACAATCTTCATTTTACTTCTTGAATATAAAACGTTTTCATTCATTAGTTTTCCTGAGTTACATGCAAGAAATCAAAATTTCCTTTACATAATTTGCAATTGCATTAAAATGAAAGAGATACCAGTTAACGTTATTTGAGTATCACATCACTACACTACCGAGAGAGATATCAGTTAACGTTGTTTGAGTATCACATCACACACTGCCGAGAGAGATATCAGTTAACGTTGTTTGAGTATCACATCACACACTGCCGAGAGAGATATCAGTTAACGTTGTTTGAGTATCACATCACACACTGCCGAGAGAGATATCAGTTAACGTTGTTTGAGTATCATATCACTACACTACCGAGAGATATATCAGTTATCGTTGTTTGAGTATGACATCACACACTACCGAGAGATATATCAGTTAACGTTGTTTGAGTATCATATCACACACTACCGAGAGAGATATCAGTTAAAGTTGTTTGAGTATCACATCACTACACTACCGAGAGATATCAGTTAACGTTGTTTATCACATCACTACACTACCGAAAGAGATATCAGTTAACGTTGTTTGAGTATCACATCACTATACTACCGAGAGAGATATCAGTTAACGTTGTTTGAGTATCACATCACTACACTACCGAGAGATATATCAGTTAACGTTGTTTGAGTATCACATCACTACACTACCGAGAGATATATCAGTTAACGTTGTTTGAGTATCACATCACTATACTACCGAGAGATATATCAGTTAACGTTGTTTGAGTATCACATCACTATACTACCGAGAGATATATCAGTTAACGTTGTTTGAGTATCACATCACTACACTACCGAGAGATATATCAGTTAACGTTGTTTTAGTATCACATCACTATACTACCGAGAGAGATATCAGTTAACGTTGTTTATCACATCACTACACTACCGAGAGATATCAGTTAACGTTGTTTATCACATCACTACACTACCGAAAGAGATATCAGTTAACGTTGTTTGAGTATCACATCACTACACTACCGAGAGATATATCAGTTAACGTTGTTTGAGTATCACATCACTATACTACCGAGAGATATATCAGTTAACGTTGTTTGAGTATCACATCACTATACTACCGAGAGATATATCAGTTAACGTTGTTTGAGTATCACATCACTACACTACCGAGAGATATATCAGTTAACGTTGTTTGAGTATCACATCACTACACTACCGAGAGATATCAGTTAACGTTGTTTGAGTATTACATCACTACACTACCGAGAGATATATCAGTTAACGTTGTTTGAGTATCACATCACTACACTACCGAGAGATATATCAGTTAACGTTGTTTGAGTATCACATCACTATACTACCGAGAGATATATCAGTTAACGTTGTTTGAGTATCACATCACTATACTACCGAGAGATATATCAGTTAACGTTGTTTGAGTATCACATCACTACACTACCGAGAGATATATCAGTTAACGTTGTTTGAGTATCACATCACTACACTACCGAGAGATATCAGTTAACGTTGTTTGAGTATTACATCACTACACTACCGAGAGATATATCAGTTAACGTTGTTTTAGTATCACATCACTACACTACCGAAAGAGATATCAGTTAACGTTGTTTGAGTATCACATCACTACACTACCGAGAGATATATCAGTTAACGTTGTTTTAGTATCACATCACTATACTACCGAGAGAGATATCAGTTAACGTTGTTTGAGTATCACATCACTACACTACCGAGAGATATCAGTTAACGTTGTTTATCACATCACTACACTACCGAAAGAGATATCAGTTAACGTTGTTTGAGTATCACATCACTACACTACCGAGAGAGATATCAGTTAACGTTGTTTGAGTATCACATCACTACACTACCGAGAGATATCAGTTAACGTTGTTTATCACATCACTACACTACCGAAAGAGATATCAGTTAACGTTGTTTGAGTATCACATCACTACACTACCGAAAGAGATATCAGTTAACGTTGTTTGAGTATCACATCACTACACTACCGAGAGAGATATCAGTTAACGTTGTTTGAGTATCACATCACTACACTACCGAGAGATATATCAGTTAACGTTGTTTATCACATCACTGCACTACCGAGAGAGATATTAGTTAACGTTGTTTGAGTATCACATCACTATACTACCGAGAGATATATCAGTTATCGTTGTTTGAGTATCACATCACTATACTACCGAGAGATATATCAGTTATCGTTGTTTGAGTATCACATCACTATACTACCGAGAGAGATATCAGTTAACGTTGTTTGAGTATCACATCACTACACTACCGAAAGAGATATCAGTTAACGTTGTTTGAGTATCTTATCACACACTGCCGAGAGAGATATCAGTTAACGTTGTTTGAGTATCACATCACTACACTACCGAGAGAGATATCAGTTAACGTTGTTTGAGTATCATATCACGCACTACCGAGAGAGATATCAGTTAACGTTGTTTGTTTATCACATCACTACACTACCGTTGATTTAATTAGAAAATCGTTATTGTGTTCGAACTCAAATACTTATTGTCTAAGTAAACAGGCTTAATTGCAGCCGTTCCGAGCTACACAGAAGTCTGAATTTTATTTGATCACTGACTGTGTACACAGAATTTAACTTCGATTCCGCGCTGTATACATTTAATTGGAAAAGCTGTTTGCGGGGGGGGGGTTCATAGGAGGTTCTGGTGTGCAATCACGTCCATTCTATCCTCTGCCATTTCGGGTGATAGTGATACAACATGAGTTAGTTTAGTGAGTGTTTTTAGTAACATTAAAATGGTTGAAATCGCTTAATAAGCGCGTGCGCAAGGAGTGGTAGTGTCACGTGACCGGTTGATGTTCATGCAGTAATGTACGAAGATCGCCATTGCCGAGGACAGGAGCTGTGGAAGTCGATGTGTTATCATTGTCTTGCCCTTGGATTTAATAACGCAAGGATGAGTTTACCCCGAGGGGAGTACAGCCTTACTTTGGGCCAAGTGACGAATATTTGGCCTGCTTTATGTCAGTATAATTATTTAAACATTTGTGTATTTAAATGTATATGGCAGTTTGTACAGGACCGCGTCATTGTTCGTTGTTTGGAATATTTATTCTTGTTAATGTAATTACTAGCGAGAGGTCCACCATTGTGAGTCTAGTGATGGCCAGTTTGGGTTACCTTTGCCAGTATATCAGATGCTAAGGCTTACAATAGATCTGGCTACTATTACATTACAGTTAATATTCGCATCACACCCTGAAAATATTAACTTCACAGTTGGTAACAGTGCGTGGTTAAAATCCACGCACCTACCTCTGGGTTGTGGGCCCAGCATGCTTCTAACTATGTCGTCACAGTTGGTAACAGTGCGTATTTCAGATTCACGGACCCTAGTTGTGGTCCAGCACGCTTCCGAGTACATTATCTACTTACCCGATATTTATCGGGCAGATGTATCAAAAATTATCAAAAAATTAGAAATCTCCTTTCACCTTTTATGTAGAAGGTGCAGAAATCACCTTTCGTGTTTATGTAGGAGAGGTATAAATCACCTTTCACCGTTTATGTAGAAGAAGTAGAAATCGTCTTTTGCGTTTATTTAGAAGAGGTAGAAATCACCTTTCACCGTTTATGTAGAAGAGGTAGAAATCTTCTTCACCTGTCATGTAGAAGAGGTAGAAATTACCTTTCACCGTTTATATAGAAGAGGTAGAATTCACCTTTCACCATTTATGTAGGGGATGTAGAAATCACCTTTTCGCGTCTATGTAGAAGATGTAGAAATCACCTTTCACCGTTTATATAGAAGAGGTAGAAATCACCTTTTGCGTTTATGTGGAAGAGGTAAAAATCACCTTTCACCGTTTATTTGGAAGAGGTAGAAACTACCTTTCGCGTTTATGTAGAAGAGGTAGAAATCACCTTTCACCGTTTATGTAGAAGAGGTAGAAATCATCTTTTCGCGTTTATGTGGAAGAGGTAGAAATCATCTTTTCGCATTTATGTAGAAGAGGTAGAAATTACCTTTCACCGTTTATGTAGAAGAGGTAGAAATCACCTTTCACCGTTTATGTAGAAAAGGTAGAAATCATCTTCACCGGTTATGTAGAAGGTGTAGAAATCACCTTTCGCGTTTATGTAGAAGAGCTAGAAACCACTTTTCACCACTTATGTAAAAGAGGTAGAAATTACCTTTCATAATGTTTTAATGGAATACGTAGATTTTTAATAGGTCTAATAAATATGGCAAGTTAATAGGTCTGTACGAACAATTTAATATTACATAGCCTATAGCGTTCTTGTAAACGTTTAAACTCACGCGATAAGAAAATGTCCGTGTAACGTGGAAAATGGATGATCTTCGTTTGTAATTAGGCGTTAACCATAGCGCATGCGAACTGCTGGCTGTAATTTATGTATGCAATATAGAACTAAATGAAACCAGGTTTAAGATGGGGCACTGTACAAGGCATTCCCTGTTGAATGTACGAGTTTATTGTCAACTGTCTGCAATGAGAAAGGGCCTGACTGCTAAATTTTGTCTGCAAATTTGTCCCCTTTGTCTGAACGTACTTGGAACGCGTACAGCGTAACAGAAAGGATTATGAAACTTGACAAATACGTTGTTATTAGGGTTGTTGTCCTCGGTTTATCTGATTTTATAGGGCGATCACGTGAGCAAATAACTGTGTCTTTTTGTCCAGAAGTTGTATTGGCCAAGCTTAATTGTATTTACAGTGCAGCGGCTAAACAAATTTCTGTTGTTCGAAAACACGACATAACCTAAAACTTTGTATAGCCTGTCAGCTGTTCGATGAAATCAGCTGATCTTTACGAATTAATATAAAACAACTAATCTTTGCCTATCATTAGTTGTTATCTATCATTATGTAGAAGAGGTAGAAATCATCTTTTCGCGTTTATGAAGAAGAGGTAGAAATTACCTTTCACCGTTTATGTAGAAGAGGTAGAAATCACCTTTCACCGTTTATGTAGAAAAGGTAGAAATCATCTTCACCGGTTATGTAGAAGGTGTAGAAATCACCTTTCACCGTTTATATAGAAGAGGTAGAAATCACCTTTTGCGTTTATGTGGAAGAGGTAAAAATCACCTTTCACCGTTTATGTGGAAGAGGTAGAAATCACCTTTCACCGTTTATGTAGAAAAGGTAGAAATCATCTTCACCGGTTATGTAGAAGGTGTAGAAATCACCTTTCGCTTTTATGTAGAAGAGCTAGAATCCACTTTTCACATACCTTTGCGAGTATATCATTGTACCAATGTAAAAAATTTAATGAACGATTCATTTTATATATTTACATCGGTCAAAGTTCTTCGTAGTTTACGTAGTGTAGTGGTTATAACAAGCGCAAAATTCCCGGGCGGAAACACAGGAAATTTTAATTGTAATTAACTTAATATGAGTCTTGCAGTGCGCGTAATATACAGTTATATATCAGTACAAATTTGTGCACTCACATCACGCAAAAATCCAACATCACAAAACAGTCCTAAAAATATGATATTTTATTTAACTTCTGTATCGGATTAATGTGTATTTGTATTAGAATTGATTAAGTCAAGAATTATGATCGATTTTTCTGTTACCAAACTCGTATAGTGAAAAAGTTAATGACACGATTGGCCGTGAGTTTTTTAAGGCATATAAAAACCGTGTAAGTAGAAAAAGCGGTACTCTAGGAAAAAGTGACCTCTTAATCAGCTGATTTCAAGGTCAAATGACGTCAGCAATCGGCTGACTTCAAGGTCAAATATTTCCTAAAGTATCGTCCTTTATATTCTTTTTCGATCTTTTAAAACCATTTATGGTGTGAACAAATTATTAAATGATTTATTATTATTATTATTATTTGCGCATAGACCCTGTTGGATCACGCAAAGCACTCCGACTCATGTCTTGTTCCTTCTGATCCTCCACACCTCCCTCATCCTGTCCCCATAGATCCTCTTCCGCTCCTCCGTCCATTTTACCCCTGCTCTCTTTGGGATTTCATTCTCTGGGACTTTCCAACCGAGCATCTTTCTCCTGTATGCGTTCCTGTCTTCAACATCTCTTGAGTCTATTTCTGCGTCATGTAGGTCTATTCTGACTTGTGATTTTTGTTTTATATATACTTTCAATTTTCGTGACGGCGATGATAACCTGAACGGTTTTTCGCCGGAAAAAAAAAATTCTGACTTGTGCGATCCACGACGTTGTTGATTTGACACCTTGTATATACTTAAGGATTCTGTTGGCAAGTCTCGTTGTTGGGAGTCTACTGATGTGTCCATAGAACCGAAGCCTCCTTCTTCTGATATCTGCTGCCAGGTTCGATATCTTCTCTGCGGTCTTCCGGGAGTGCAACCTGTATCCATCTTCTGTTAATCTCGGGCCAAGGATCTTCCTCAAGATTTTGCGTTCTTCCTTCAAAATACCCTCCACGGTAGCTTTTGTGTGGAGTGTTAGCGTCTCGCTTGCATATAATACCTCCGGTTTTATGACTGTGTTGTAGTGTCTGATTTTTGTGTGCGTCGACATACATCTCTTATTGTAGATATATATTAAATGATTTATATATATATATATATATATATATATATATATATATATATATATATATATATATATCGTTTTCTCTTGACATTTTATCAGCTGAAACCGTCCGGCACAGATCTAGGCCAGGCCGTCAGGTTAGCGTTGTGTGACCCGTGCAAACAGCTATTCCAATTAAATGTATACAACGCGGAATTGAAGTTAAATTCTGTGTACACAGCGGCAGAGCAAATACAAGCCGGGGGACCGTGCGCGGATTGTCACGGCTCCAATTAAATTTTATACATTTAGATGACAAATTGTTTGCGCGGATGAAAATGGGCTCGTTAAATATTGCGAACGTTTAACGGCTCCGAATCGGAAAGTTAATTAAATCTATATTGAGCCGCGCGTACGCGTTCCGTCAACCTGAGAACTGCGGTCCCGAATTGACGCGAAGCGGTGGGCGCCATTTTGTTTTGCGAATAAAGTTAGCAGGAAATATGTTTATGGTGTCTGACCTAATGTGTTTTATTTAGAAGAGATACGGTAGAAACGTGTACAACAAATAGTTGTTGAAATTATAACCGTTAGTTGAAATTCGCGCTTGTACTTATTACGTGTCATTGAAAGCTACTTGTTTTTATTTTATGGCGAAAAGCACATTCAGACTATTATCGCCTCCCTAAATGTAAATGTGAGTGTAAAGTGTTAAAGTCGTATGTGTAAGTGTGTGTTAGATTCGGGTACCGCGAGGGATGTCTAAATCCTCTCAATAGGTGAAAGCTACTTGTTGTTATTTTAAGGCGAAAAGCACATTGAGGATATTATCGCCTCCCTACATGTAAGTGTGAGTGTAAAGTGTTAAAGTCTTAAGTGTAGTGTTGCAAGTGTAAGTGTGTGTTAGACTCGGGTACCGCGAGGTACGTCTAAATCCTCTAAATAGGTGAAAAATACTTGTTGTTGTTATTTTAAGGCGAAAAGTATATTGAGGCTATTATCGCCTCCCTAAATGTAAGTGTGAGTGTAAAGTGTTAAAGTCTTAAGTGTAGTGTTGCAAGTGTAAGTGTGTGTTAGACTCGGGTACCGCGAGGTACGTCTAAATCATCTAAATAGGTGAAAAATACTTGTTGTTGTTATTTTAAGGCGAAAAGTATATTGAGGCTATTATTGCCTCTCTAAATGTAAGTGTGAGTAAAGTGTTAAAGTCGTAAGTATAGTGTTGTAAGTGTAAGTGTGTGTTAGACTCGGGTACCGCGAGGGACGTCTAAATCCTCTAAATAGGTGAAAGCTACTTGTTGTTATTTTAAGGCGAAAAGCACACTGAGGATATTATCGCCTCCCTAAATGTAAGTGTGAGTGTAAATTGTTAAAGTCGCAAGTGTAAGTGTGTGTTAGACTCGGGTACCGCGAGGTACGTCTAAATCCTCTAAATAGGTGAAAGATACTTGTTGTTATTTTAAGACGAAAAGTATATTGAGACTATTATCGCTTCCCTAAATGTAAGTGTGAGTAAAGTGTTAAAGTCGTAAGTATAGTGTTGTATGTGTAAGTGTGTGTTAGACTCGCGTACCGCGAGGTACGTCTAAATCCTCTAAATAGGTGAAAGATACTTGTTGTTATTTTAAGACGAAAAGTATATTGAGACTATTATCGCTTCCCTAAATGTAAGTGTGAGTAAAGTGTTAAAGTCGTAAGTATAGTGTTGTAAGTGTAAGTGTGTGTTAGACTCGGGTACCGCGAGGGACGTATAAATCCTCTCAATAGGTGAAGCTACTTGTTGTTATTTTAAGGCGAAAAGCACATTGAGGCTATTATCGCCTCCCTAAATGTAAGTGTGAGTGTAAAGTGTTAAAGTCGCAAGTGTAAGTGTGTGTTAGACTCGGGTACCGCGAGGTACGTCTAAATCCTCTAAATAGGTGAAAGATACTTGTTGTTATTTTAAGACGAAAAGTATATTGAGGCTATTATCGCTTCCCTAAATGTAAGTGTGAGTAAAGTGTTAAAGTCGTAAGTATAGTGTTGTAAGTGTAAGTGTGTGTTAGACTCGGGTACCGCGAGGGACGTATAAATCCTCTCAATAGGTGAAAGCTATTAGCCCCGATGTGTTGTTAATGTTTAATTTCGCAAAATGAACTATTTGATTATCCATTACGATAAGTCCCAGACTCGTTACCTTGAAATAAACGCAAATCGTGACTTTAGATCACAACTTTTTTGATTGTCGTTAAAAGTTTGTGTATGCTATATTATATTAAAAGTTTCATATGTACGGTATAACTGTTTTGTGTGTGTGTGTGTGTGTGTGTGTGGTGTGTTTTAGCACTCTATCTTCAATCGCCTCAGGAGTTCGCAATTTTATGTCCTATTTAATGTTTAATTTTGGAGATTCTAATGCTAATTACGATGGTAATACTACATTTTCAAAAATTGTTCTTTTAAAGTTCTCTTCAGTCACTTGAGGAAGACAAGTGTGTGCCGCCATTTTGCACTGTGCATATCGGCACCTGTTAATGAACATCGCCTTGATCAGTTGTGCGCAGTGCACAGCTGACTAATTTTTTTGCGCATGCGTGTCGTTCTGCAAAAGTGTCTGTATTTCCTTACGGCTCCATATTCAACTGTGCTGACTGCTCGAATAAACATCCAGTGTATCAATTTGGATTTATATTCCACACCTATTTAGCAAATTTCCATAGGAAGAATGAGCTATTGGAGCTCCAGAACCGGTACCTTATAATGAGCACCGATCCTGATCTCGCAATCACTTTTGAGTGTCTTTGTGTACGCTTTTTTTTTTGGTGTTTAACGTCCGACTATTGTGCACACTTGGGCTAATGCAGACGGTGGGATGATTTATAGCGTATGAAAATGCCAAGCCCTCGCCAGGAATCGAACCCGGATCCTCGGGGTGAAAGCCTAGTACGCTATCCACTAGACCACCGAGGCGGCTAATGTGTACGCGCGAGCGCTCGTACGGACGTGTATAAAATTAATTTGACGGTGGTCATGGTTCATTTTTTTATTTTCAAATTAATGACGCTTAAAATTTTTTAATTGATAATTAAATTGATAATTTAATTGATAATTAATAATTAATTAATAAAGTTTTTATTGCTGTTTATGATGGTGAAATCAGAATTTCTAAAAGGGTAAGTCAAAGAAATGTTTCTGGAAATTCGCTTCAATCACATCAGCGATTGTCTATAGTGTTTTCGCCACTCGAATCGAAGTTGGCTGCTAATGAAGAAGAGAAACACAAGGCTTTGTATTAACGAACGAAACAGTCCGCAACCATATCACGCGATACGTACTGTAATGATGATCCGTTCGATACTTGGTATGCGGAAACGTGCCCCGCCTCACCCCCGCGCACCCCTCGTCTGTTTTAATATAACTGAAGCGAATGAAGAATATTAATGGATCTTTTCGCCGACTTTATTTTCTTTCCTCTTGGCCAAACTTGGTGGTACAGCCAGCGCTCCAGGCGGTTTATCTTGTACTAATTGGAGAGCCCTGAGTGTTTTAAAGTCATGATTAATAAGAGACCGTATCGATTGCAAAACGCTGTTTACTGTTTCAATTACTGTTGTTTTGTGTGGACGAAATCCAATCATTGTTTTCTCTCGAGTAAGAAAGGTAGAAGATTCTGTTGTAATAGCTGAACACAGTGAGAAATACTGCCAGCGATTTCAGGAATGTTACTGGAAGAATTAATAGTTGTTATCAGTGAATGGATATGTCAAGTATAGCAAGCATTTTGAAGCTGCAAGTCAGACCGCAGTTCAAAAGCACGCGAATGATTGAATTGACTTTCCAGGGTCACCGCCACCTTTGTGGATCTATTGTGCCGTCTTTCTATGTTCCGAGTTGTTCAGTGGCAGCGCCTTCTCCACGCCTAGTCTCTTCATAAAATCTGTGATTTGGAGAGGATTCAAGGTGTGCAACTCCTCCACTTTTAATTGGTGACTTTCCAATTCGTTATTGAGATAGATGCTTGCTCTGCTAACTCACTTTCTCCTCCTTATTCTTGAACCTTATCACGCAGGTTGTGCCCCATTTTATTATGCGCTCATTCTGTTTACATTCTTACTCATGGGAACATTATGTCCGCCCACACAGAGGCCCCGCATGCATGGTTAAGGTTAAGTACGCCGGGAGGGTGACAGGTATCCGAAGGCTCCGTTTGATAACCGGTGTCTATGTACACCGGTGTAGTGAATATGTGTGTGTACGTATGTATGTGCGTGCGTATGTGAGTGTTTGTTGTGTGTGCGCGCGTGTGTGTGTGTGTGTGTGTTCGTGTTGTGTGCGTGTGTATGTGCGTGCGTATGTGAGTGCTTGTTGTGTGTGTGTGTGTGTGTGTGTGTGTGTGTGTGTGTGTGTGTGTGTGTGTGTGTGTGTGTGTGTGTGCGTGTGTATGTGCGTGCGTATGTGAGTGCTTGTTGTGTGTGTGTGTGTGTGTGTGTGTGTGTGTGTGTGTGTGTGTGTGTGTGTGTGTGTGTGTGTGTGTGTGTGTGTTCGTGTTGTGTGCGTGTATATGTGCGTGCGTATGTGAGTGCTTGTTGTGTTCGTGTGTGTGTGTGTGTTCGTGTTGTGTGCGTGTGTATGTGCGTGCGTATGTGAGTGCTTGTTGTGTGTGTGTGTGTGTGTGTGTGTGTGTGTGTGTGTGTGTGTATGTGCGCGTGCGTGTACATCGAGAGAAGAGATGAGCTCGAGGTACGGTGGGATCACTAAACCAACCAGCTGCTCACTTCAGCCTCCTTCGGAAGCATACGAATACGAGTGACTTTTATTTTTTAACAAAAATGTTAGATAATTTGACAGTTCCAGGCAGTATTTGACTCTAAACAATTTTCCATCGTTTTTAATTATTCTTCATTAATTTCTGTCCTCGCACAGAATCATTAGCGACACTGCTTCTTCAGATTTGTTCGTGCACAATACGTGTTGCCAGATCTTATCACACTGACCTACGTTATCGATCCATCTTTGTCTTCATTTTCACCTGCTCATTCTACCATTTTTCGTTCTTTCATCTTTTATCTTCTTCATATTCTAGTCCTGTGTGCATATCATTTCAATTTTTCTCTCTGTTCTTCTGATTGGTTCCTCATTCTTGTATCCCTTTACTGGATGTTTTACCTAATCCACTCTACTCACATTAGTTTTTCTCTATATTCGCCTTAAAAACTGTAACTTACTGGAGTGTTTTTCGACCATTTATCGCCGATTCGACAGACATAATTTTGACAAGAACACAGAACGAATTGTCCAATTGGAATGTCAGTGTTAGCAAGTAGAATCTTTGTGTTAGTTCTCTTCAATATGCAATCTTCACTTTCGAGAAATTCAGTATCTAAAATGTACAATACAAAAGCAGTCGATGAAGATTTTGAAGAAAGTCCTCTGTCTACATTATGCTTATCAAACCGATCAACCATATTTGTTTGACTTTTATCTGGGCTTTCACCTACTTAACGTACACTTTAAATACCCTTATCTTCAGTACATATTCTTATCTTGTGTGCAAACCATTTCAATGTCTCTCACCATGCTTCTGTTTAATTCCTAATTGTATTCTGTTTTTCCTTTTGTTGGTTGTTTTTAATCAAACTAATCCACTGTGCTCGCATTTGTTTTTCTTTACGGCCTTGAAAACTATAACTTATTTCCATCGTTTTTAATTATTCTTCATTAATTTCTGTCCTCGCACTCACAATCATTAGTGACACTGCTTCTTCAGATTTGTTCGTGCACAATACGTGTTGCCAGATCTTATCGCACTAATCTACGTTATCGATACATCTTTGTCTTCATTTTCATCCGGGCATTATTCGTTCTTTCATCTTTTATCTTCTTCATATTCTTGTCCTGTGTGCATACCATTTCTATTTCTCTCCCTGTTCTTCTGATTGGTGCCTTATTCTTGTATCCCTTTACTGGTTGTTTTTAATCTACGTAATCCACTCTAGTGTTTCTTTACGGCCTTGAAAACTATAACTTATTGCAATGTTTTTGGACCAGTTTGACAGGAAGAATATTTGTCTCATTAGCACAAGTGACGTAACACAATGGCGGCCCGCAGCGCCCGTGGCACTTTGCCAGACTTCGCCCCACGCCCGCCGCTACAACTGCATACCGCGCAATAATTTATCGCCGCCATTGTTGGCGCCCGTAGCGCTGTTCTGTTCCCGATAACCTCGTGCAGTTTTATAATTGCAATACAATATCTTGTTGCAGCGAGGCTCGTTACGGGGCTGCACACATTTGTGTGGAAGAAGAAACACTGTGTCTGCAACTCGATTTGGTTGGGCTCACTAACACAACAACTCAGTTTTGATAATTTTTTAACATTATACTCTCTGACTGTACATTACTGAATGTTGTATGACGAGCTTATATTTTTGTAGTGTCTAAATGCCTCCTACGTAGTTTTTTTTTACTTTCCTAACATACAAAGGAGAACGTAGAACACTATCTTTGAGATTTTACTCAAATCTGTTCGTTTGCTGTGTTCCTTCCTTAGAAGGCTAAACAAAGTCATTGATTTCGATTGAATTCCGTATTATCGATTTGTTTTACATTATTTATTTAATTTAAAATAATTTTTCCATTGAAAAACCCTTTTAAAAATCGGGATTTTCTCAAATACACGATCAAAATCTAAGAAAACGCTATTCGACCAACATCTTGCGAATGAAACTTGTACACCAGCTTGCTCAAATTCAGGTAATATATGCACATTCAATACTCGACAGTTTACCCAATTACAAATATTAAAAAATGATTACGGTTTACAGTAAACCGGGAAATAATTATTCGTGACCGCTTTTGGATTTATTTTTCAATTCAGTAAATCTTACTGTACTGTAACGTTTGTAATAAAATGTAAATATTTATAAACTTTGTCTCGCACTGCAAACAGAGTAACGTAGTGAAATATTAAGTGACGATAAAACTCGATTTGGTTGGGCTCACTGACACAACAACTCAGTTTTGATAATTTTTCAACATTATACTTTCCGTTTTACGTATTATATTTGGTTATAGAAAACTTATCCAAAATACTTCATAAACTTATTCTCAATTCACACTTAAAAAAATTTGGTGTGCATTTTCCTTACACCTCCTCTAAAAATTTGGTTTTCCTCAAGTCTACTTTTTTAGTTTGTACTTAAAATTTGTTTGTTTTCAACAATAAATGTTACTGAATTGATATTTTTCTTGCCACTTAATACCATAAATAAAGAATGTTATCAAAACAATAAGAATATACCGAGTTATCGGGAAAAACTGCAAATGTACATTTCGGAATAGCCAATGTTGCGTCTTTGTTTATTTTCAAATTGCTTTTCTTTCACTGTATATAGTTTTAAAATTAATTTCTTTAAATGTTTCTTGACCGGTCTTTTGCTTTATAAACCAGCATTAACCGGCACCGCGATATTTGTGCCAGCAATTATGCAAGAAACAACTAGTCTCTACAGTGTGTGTGTGTGTGTGTGTGTGTGTGTGTGTGTGTGTGTGTGTGTGTGTGTGTGTGTGTGTGTGTGTGTGTGTGTGTGTGTGTGTGTGTGTGTGTGTGTGTGCGTGCGTGTGTGTGTTTTAGCACTGTTGTAGCGTTTGCAATTTTGATCCATTTTGATTCACAACAAACAAGCTAGTTACACAGAGAAATTTGTTACCTTATAGACACTGACAAAGTTAACATACAAGCACAAGTTGAAGTCTAAATTGAGGCGTTCAGAATTTTTGACAATACTTTGGTAACGTCCTGTATGTTCGTTAACAGTACTTTTTATCATGTATCATGTTTCAGGTCTAATTGTGATGGATTTTGTGCGATACGTGCCAATGTCATTGCATATAACAGTGTATTTAGCGCGTTGCGTGCTATTGTATATATTGTGACTAATTCTTTTTATATTCCCTTATTTTCTGCTAGGATTATTGTCACTATGTTCAGTATAATGATCTGCCTTCCCTATCTTCGTCAATTCTACTTTCGTTGACGCGTTTTGGAGAACCTCCATCTTCAAAAACTATATCTATACTGGTCACCAATATTATGGCCTGTCCTATTTATAATTTTCTATCTCTACCTGGTACCCCTCCTCTATTCAACACGTGTACATTAAACATGACGTGCTCGCTTCTGGTTGGCTCTTCAAAATCATACGTTTTCGCTCGCTTCTGATTGGCTCCTTTCAAATTTTCTCTTCAACGGTCGTCCCTCCTGTTAATTTTTGAAAATTTTTAGATCTAAAAATTTTCAAAAATTAACAGGAGGGAATGTATCAATATAGGAATGTATCAACGAGAATTTTTCCGTTGAAGAGAAAGTTTGAAAGGAGCCAATCAGAAGCTAGCGAAAACGTATGACTTTGAAGAGCCAATCAGAAGCGAGCACGTCAGGTTTAATGTACAAGTGTTGAATAGAGGAGGGGTACGAGGTGGAGATAGAAAATTATAAATAGGACGGGCCATAATATTGGTGACCAGTATAGGTATAGTTTTTGAAGATGGAGGTTCTCCGAAACGCGTCAACGAAATAGAATTGACGAAGATAGGGAAGACAGATCATTATACTGAACATAGTATATTGTGACTACTTCTAAACAGCTGATTTCGCACTACAGCTGACTCTTTAATGTCATTTCAAATTAGGTTATATTGAAAATTCAGTTTCTGAATAAAATTGACAATAAAATTATTTTTTTTAAATGTTTAAGATGGATGTTATGTGTTGTTATGTTAAATGTTTTGTGTTGTATGTTATGTGTTGTATGTCAATGTTATGTGTTGTATGTTAAATACAAAACAAAGGTTAAGAGGAAAATGTACGACAAAGACTAGAAAATAAATTGAAAAAATGAAATTAACGATGAAAATGTTACAATTAATAAAAATAGTTATGACTGAAGAGCAACTTCAAGTAATTAAGAACAAAAACGAGGAATCGAGGAACGATACATGATTTATATTTTTGTTTGGGTTACCGGATTTTTTTTCTTTGAAGTTTGGTCACGCGTTGACAGTTAACCAAGTCACCACAAATAAATATTAATAAAAGCACTAGGAACTGTAAATTTGTCTTCGCTGGTATAATTACTTTGCACTTTCGGGCGGTCTCCTCTGGGAGAAAGATATTAAAAAACTTTATCTCCCACTGGGTGTTCCATAAATCTTCACGCGAAGAACTATTTGGCGCGGCCGTCTCTCGGGAGGTACTTTTTGCGCGATACACTGTCTGCGTTCAGACGCTCGCAACTTCGAGAAAGTGTTAACGGTGTTCGATTTAAAACCGCACAAACTGTTATCGCATTTAATCGCTTTACGAAAAAAATCCAGTTGAAAAGCGGTCGTTTTTTAAAAAAGCTATTAACTTCTCATTTTATCCATTTGTCCAGCTTTTTGTCGTGAGGCAAGTTACCGCTCGTTCTGTTTACATTTCTATTCACGGTAACGTGAGTACGAGGTGTGTTCAGAAAGTAACGAGAATTTTTAAATTTCGCGGGCTTCGAGAGTCCGATTGTCAAACATTTTTTTAATTATGTTAGTATAATGCCCTTCAAGTATGATAAAACTTTCAGCTGTTTTCATTGTTGACTTTGTCTGTGACAGCTACTAAAGTTAGACGTGTTTTATGAGCTCGGCGATTTTCGTTTGTTAAGAGGAAATGGATCAAAGAATTTGTATCAAATTTCGCGTAAAACATGGAATAAAGTGTAACAAAGTGTGTGAAATGTTAACAAAGGCCTGTGGTGAGTCTACTATGAGTAAAGCAAGAGTTTACGAGTGGTATAAGCGTTTCCAAGAAGGCCGTGACTCCTTGTGACTTTTTCCTATTTCCAAAAACAAAGAGAACCTTAAAGGGTCGTCGTTTTACAGCCGTAAATGACATTAAAGCGCATCGCTGAAAAAACTAAAGGTTATCTCAAAGTTCTAGTTTGAGAAGTGTTTTGAGGATTGGAAGAAGCGCTGGCACAAGTGCATAATCTCCAATGGGGACTATATTGAAGGCGACAACATCAATGTAGAAGAATAAATAAATATTTTGTTCAAAAAATTAAAATTCTCGTTACTTTCTGAACACACCTCGTAGGTAGCAAAATTATGTCCGCCGATACTTCATTAGCACGGGTCGCTTTACACTTTAGAGTTAGCCAGGTTAAGTAAAGTAGTATGTGTGTGTGTGTGTCTTTAGTAGATGAACGAGAATAGTATGAGCTATATGTACGGCAGGTAGAATAACGTAGGCTACTTTTATTAAAATACAGTACTGAAAAAGGATGTATAATATAGCTGCATCGTAATCGTCTCTTGACCGAAGTGTAGTGGGATAGACTAATTATACAACATATAGTTCAGTCTTGACAAAAATAACGTACATTCTTTAAAATACAGTACTTGAAAAACGAGGGATAATATTACTGCACCGTAGTCGTCTCTTGAGCGAAGTGTAGTGGGATAGACTAATTTTACAGCATACAGTTCAGTCTTAAAAACAATGCTTTTCAGCCGAATGACAAGTAGTGACAGCTGAGCTGAATCGTACCATTATCAACAGTAGAACTTGTGACGACACTTATCTGCCGTCTGGTTATTTAGCTTGTGTTGTGTCGCATTTACTGTGGTGGATAGTAATAACTCAAAGAGGAACCTCATCAGCGATGTGGAAAATTATGTATAGAAAAACGTACTACACGCATTCCAGTTAACAGTTTTGGTCTTCATCCGCGTTACGGCCGATAAAAAACTAGATCCTATTGTACTGTGAAATGTAAAACAATATATATATATATATATATATATATATATATATATATATATATAATAACTTAGGCATTATAACACGGTCATAAGAGCAAGCGTAACTTACGCCTCGGAGACCCTATTTAATATAAAGAGCCAAAATAGAACGGAGGAGCTCCAGATAATGTAAAGGAGAGTACTCCGAACAGTTATTAATAAGAAACATTTGGTGGGGGGACAGTACAGACTATTGCTGAATGCGGTCTTGTATCGGAACAACGAGCAGCTCACTAACATTTTTAGGAAAAGAAGATTGGCCTTCTTTGGACACCTGACTCGATTACCGGAGAGTAGACTTACGAGGAGATTATTAGACTACCAACTGAAGTGTAAAGTTAAGAACAACTGGTTGAAGGAGGTGGAACAGGATTTGGAGGAACTAGGAATAACCAAGGAGCAATTGGCAGGAAGGAGGGAAAAAGCGATCGTAAAAAGTCAGGAAACCCGATTACAGTTTAGGGAAAAACGTCCACGAAACGTAGTATATTCGGAAGAACTCAGACTTCAGAGATAAATAAGATTAAAAAAATACTGGGAAGAACGCAGAAAAACCAAAAGACTTAATTAGACTGTGTGTGCTTCAATGTGGGCTTAAATTAAAAAATAATAATAATAAATATATATATATATATATATATATATATATATATATATATATATATAATTTTAATATTGGCGATCTAATGGACGTGAAGATTTTAGGCCTAAGTTTCAAAAAGTGGGAGGTAAAAACATTATTGTTTAAAATCGCTTTCATCAGCTTGTTATTTTTAATTTGGAAACGTGAAAATCAGTTTGTAAAACGGTTCAAGTAAAAGCATAAAACACTGTTAGAAAAATGCTCCGGCCAAAGCTGAGCGCTGCGGGGAGGGCGGGAGGCAGTTGGCCGGTTGCCTGCGGGGGTGATGGACTGGCACAATTACTACCACAAGACAAGGGTCCTGAGGGAACCTTTACACCTCCTCAGGGACCTCGGCTACCCTTCCTTGCCGTTAAGCGCTACTAATCTCGAAGATTAAGTTAAACGAGTTTTTTTTTAATTTAACCGAAGCTTACGGTTAAGGTTAGGACTGCTTCTACGGCATTCTTGCTTTGAGTAACGGATTTTCTGTACGAATTTCAATTGAAAAATGAACTGCCGCCTCGGTGGCCTAGTTGATAGCGTACTGGGCTTTCACCCCGAGGTCCCGGGTTCGATTCCCGGCCAGGGCTTGGCATTTTCATACGCTATAAATCATCCCATCGTCTGCATTAGCCCAAGTGTGCACAATAGTCGAGTCGGACGTAAAAAAAAAAAAAAAAAAAATGAAAAATGGACTATTACGTCAGCCTTTGCTGTAAGACTGACTCATTAAGATAAAATATGACCTCCATTAATTAATGGATGACCTTTTGAACGACAGTTGTAAGCCTTTTTTTTTATCACTTAATTTGTAAACTTTACTCGCCTTTTTCCTTAGCAAGGTGAAAAAAAATATTTACTGCACTAATAATATTATTATTGATAGTAATGTAGTTATCAATTTTAATTGATGATTAAGTTATCAATAATTTATTTATTTTTAATTTTTAATTCTGTTTAATTTTTTTTTCTTTTTTGGTAAAATGTAGTTACCAGTAATTGTTTATGTTATCAAAAAAGTTCTTTCTTTGTATTGTTGTCAATAATTTTTTTATCAATAATTTACTTACCAGCAATTATTTAAAAGCGTGTCTGAAGAATCGCTAAAACTGATGTAAACGAAATTTGAAAATGAACAGACGTCGGGCTTCATTTTCTTATTCTTAATGAAAACTGAAAATGTAAAAGAAGCAATTTTGTATGTGCGATAATTTGTAAATCGAAAAAAAACCTAAAAATGAAAATGGCGGTCACGTTCATTTTTTTTTTTTACTTTAAATGAAATTTAAAATGTTTAAATCGTTTTTCAATAAACTCGATTTTAACAGCGGTCAGGGTTCAATTTTTTATTGTAAAATACGAGTATTTTCGTATACTAAAAGTTCTTAATATAATATTACTATTTTTTTGGAAATTCACTTCTAGCAAGTCATTCGTGCATAAAAAGTTGTTTTTTATGCGAAACTTTTAGTATCAGCTTTGGCGAGAGGAGTGAGTGGAAAAGGAATCAGCCGAACGGAAGAATGTAACGGAAATGTGAAACGAACGAGCAAACGAATTTCGTCTCTATTTCTGTCACTTTCCTTTCTTCCATCCTTTTCGATAACGCGTATTATATGAAAAGTTGTGTTACTTTGGTTTCGGTATTTTATCTTAGTTGAAGAACACGTGCACGTTGTAACCGTTTATAATAATTGTTGTTAATATTGCTAGTTTTTAACAGCATAACGTGAAACTATTACAGCCTATCATCTGTTCAATGAAATCAGCTGATCTTTACGGATTAATATAAAACAGCTGATCTGTAACTACAGTAAATAATATCCATGCCAAGTTCACGTATTTATTCACTTTAACAAGACAAAATATTTGTAAACATATCTTCAGACTAATTATATATTCAGCAAAGATATCAGTAACTCCGAGTTCCACACGTGTAGTTTTTTTTAATTTTGTTTAAAAATAATTTTTGTTATCAGTAGGCCTATATAGTTTAAGAGCCGCCTCGGTGGCCTAGTGGATAGCGTACTAGGCTTTCACCCCGAGGACCCGGGTTCGATTCCCGGCCAGGGCTTGGCATTTTCATACGCTATAAATCATCCCATCGTCTGCATTAGCCCAAGTGTGCACAATAGTCGGACGTTAAACACAAAAAAAATAAATAAAAATAATTTAAGAATTCGTGTTACCAGAATCGGTTCAATTGTTTCAATTTATTTAGTTACCAGTAATTAACAATTTTTGTTAAATTAACTAAAATTACTTGCATAAAATGTAGTTTATGTATTATTATCAATAATGTCACATTATCAATAATGTGTTTATACAATTTAAGCCCCTCCCCTCTCCGGACTTATCCCTCCAATCCTGCACCATCAGACATGCAAAATAACTTGACATAATTACAGAAACACTGTCGCCGAACGCTGAAGGTGTTTTTACTGCGCCAGTTTCAGTTAAACAAGACAAAACACGGTTGTATCTTTCCTGCAGCTACAAAGCGTGAGTTCTCTACCATGACTTCCTGTCTTTTATACAACTGCCAGCTTTATAACTTTGTTGCGGTAATTATATTATTTACGAGGCCGTGGATTCAGTTCATAGAATGAAACTGTAGCGGCGAGGGTTGGAGGTGAATTTATAACTGGATTGCTCGTCTTTTCGGCGAAACGGATCTGTTCTGCTCCCCGGGAAGGTTTGTAAAACTCTTCATTCGACGGAAAAGTATCTGTGACGTAGGAGTGTTTTGGACAGTGATGATTTACGTTCTCACTGAGATTGGTTTATACAGGATGTCGAGAAATTATCTACCAAACCTTCTATTAACACTTCTAGTTTTCAAATACAGCTGAGATATCTTCGATCTGTTCACAATTTTCCGGAACCTTTCACTTCGCGAGAAGTTTTCTTATTGAGCAAACTTGTGTGTCGTTTACTGTCTTTACAGGGTGTCCAGAAATTATCTGCCTAACCTTAAAACTTCTATTATTTATTAACGCTCCAAGCTTGCAAATACAGCCGTGAGATGTGCATCTTCGATCTGTTCACAATTTTCCGGAACCTTCCACTTCGCGAGAAGTTTTCTTATTGAGCAAACTTGTGTGTCGTTTACCGTCTTTACAGGGTGTCCAGAAATTATCTGCCTAACCTTAAAACTTCTATTATTTATTAACGCTCCAAGCTTGCAAATACAGCGGTGAGATGTGCATCTTCGATCTGTTCACAATTTTCCGGAACCTTCCACTTCGTGAGAAGTTTTCTTATTGAGCAAACTTGTGTGTCGTTTACTGTCTTTACAGCATGTCCAGAAATTATCCGCCTAACCTTAAAACTTCTATTATTTATTAACGCTCCAAGCTTGCAAGTACAGCGGTGAGATGTGCATCTTCGATCTGTTCACTTTTCCGGAACCTTCCACTTCGCGAGAAGTTTTCTTATTGAGCAAACTTGTGTGTCGTTTACTGTCTTTACAGGGTGTCCAGAAATTATCTCTCTAACCTTAAAACTTCTATTATTTATTAACGCTCAAAGCTTGCAAATACAGCGGTGAGATGTGCATCGTCGATCTGTTCACAATTTTCCGGAACCTTTCACTTCGCGAGAAGTTTTCTTATTGAGAAAAGTTGTGTGTCGTTTACTGTCTTTACAGGGTGTCCAGAAATTGTCTACCTAACTTTAAAACTTCTATTACTTATTAACGCTCCAAGCTTGCAAATGCAGCGGTGAGATGTGCATCTTCGATCTGTTCACAATTTTCCGGAACCTTTCACTTTGTGATAAGTTTTCTTATCGAGCAAGAAGTTGTGTGTCGTTTACTGTCTTTACAGGGTGTCCAGAAATTATCTGCCTAACCTTAAAACTTCTATTATTTATTAACACCCCAAGCTTGCAAATACAGCGGTGAGATGTGCATCTTCGATATGTTCACAATTTTCAGGAACCTTCCACTTCGCGAGAAGTTTTCTTATTGAGCAAACTTGTATATCGTTTACTGTCTTTACAGGGTGTCCAGAAATTATCCACCTAAACTTAAAACTCCTATTGTTTATTAACGCTCAAAGCTTGCAAATACAGCGGTGAGATGTGCATCTTCGATCTGTTCACAATTTTCCGGAACCTTCCACTTCGCGAGAAGTTTTCTTATCGAGCAAAAGTTGTATGTCTAATGGATAACAAATTAGATTATGTCCGTATTATAATTACTTGCATTTATTTTAATTTATTGTACTTGGTATGTACATATTTTCATTCATTGTTTCTGTTACGTCCATACACACTTCTTTCCTTAAGTGTGTAAGAATTGGTTTTACGTATTTTCATTTAGTGTTTTCGGTGTACATATTATTATTATGCTTAGTATATATTTTAACTTTAATATTTTAATACGAGATAAACAGATACAGCGCAGCCTACTGGATAAATTATCTATTACATTTCTTTGATGTTTGCGTCATATTTCTTTCGATACGTAATAATATCGGTAAATTCTTTTCGATTTTCCAACAGTATCGATAATTTTTCCCGATACCAGTATACTGTAAAAGTATCGATACTTTCTTCGATATTTCCTCCCTGGAACCAACACGCAGTGTTCCCTAACCTGACGTTTTCCTGCCGCCAGAGCACCGTAATCGGACGGAGTAAACGATGCTATTTAAATATTTATACGACCTTGAGGAAATTACGAACTACTTCACGAGGAACTGGAAACGATATTCGTTACACGGAGAATGTTGTGCCAGGGCAGGGCTCGGGCGGCCAGGCGGGGGATCGATAGGTAGGCCTGCTTGCCAGACGGTACAATCGATTCCGCGGAGTCATCACACCGGCCGAAATATCAGCTTGGAAGCGGAACACGCGAACAGAATGTCGGCGTCCGCTAGCGTCCAAACGGTAAGAATTACGAGTAACGCGTTTATTTGTAGTGCGAAACCAGAACAAGTGTAGTGATTAATAACAATAGCTACAATCGATTAATCATGTATATTATTATCATGTATATTTTACAAAGCTAACATATTAATCACGAATAGAGAATTCCATTGAAAATGCTTTTTTTTGCATAACGTGCTTAGAAAAATTTCTATATTTATTTAAAAGTCATGAAACTTATAGGTTATGTGGCCTTACTGACAGTCCGTCATATAAGCCTTGACAAGTATTTCGAATACCAAACATATGTTTTGGACACTGTTTTTACTCAAATATATTTGCGATTTCTCCTTCCATCGTGCATTTATCGTTAATACGGCTATCATAAAATACGAAGTACAATTAAAATATCAAAATACAGTCAGAGGTTATTGTGGACTTTGTGAAGTACAGTTTGTGGCTATTGTGCACTTTGTGTTATACGTTAAATAAAATAAAATAAAAGAAGTATAAGATTACATTCTTACATGAAATACCGTTTGCAACGAGATATCGTAATGCCCTGTAAAAATTTCTATAAAAAACAATTATCGGTATTGTATGTGCTATAATGATTCATAAATTTGTGATTATTTCAAACCGATTGCTTTTCGATTTGTTTTTTAAACATGTTTTCCCTTCCTTCCAACTAACGCCCTCGCCCCAACGACTACTCTTATTCAAAAGGATAGCCGCTCGGTGGCTTAGTTGATAGCGTACCAGGCTTTCACCCCGAGGACCCGGGTTCGATTCCCGGCCAGTTTCATACGCTATAAATCATCCCGTCGTCTGCGTTAGCCCAAGTGTGCACAATAGTCGGACGTTAAACACCAAACAAAACTTATTCAAAAGGCTGTGTTTATTTAAAACTTTCACAGTGCGAAATTCCTCACGGGCCCCCGGTAAGAAGTATTTCGATTGTCCCGGAAGTTATATAAGTAAATTTGAAAAGATCTTTACCTTGTCTGACCCGTAGATGATGAAAAATGGATGCCGGAATATCCATTATTCTAAGATATAGAACCGATTCGATGATATGTGCACCAATCTTATACTCCGAGAAGTGCATTACAGTTCTCTTGCGTTCGTAATTTTGGTCCGATATGATTTCGTAAATTGATTTTGTTAATAGTTCCAAATTCCTCGGCAGAAAAACTTATTTTACATTTATTAAATCGGTCAAATGTGCATTAATTGGCATTTTACAGTTTAAAGTTTTATTTGGTTTAGTGGAAGTTGGCTTATTTTTGCGTTATTAATACTTTGGAATTTGGAAGGGAAAATGTATTTCGGCGATTCCTTAGCCAAGTCCGTTACTTACATAAACCCGTTCGCACTTTCAAAACGCCGGCCATTTTAGATCTTTACAAAAATCGTAACTTTTAATCTTACATTTCTTTGAGAATCTGACTGCGCCACGTAATCAGCGTCATTTGAAGATTTAAAATGCTAGTATATGCGGATTTTAACGCTGATTTTGATGTGGAAATCACAGTTTCACGGTAGTGCAAGATGAGAAAGTTACTGTTGGAAATTGGCTTCCATTGCGATAGCGAAAATGCCGCCAGCCAAATCGTTATCATATCAGCGAGCGACGATTATTTTTGTTCGGATTGGTGACGGACTTGTCCACACCGTTGTAACTAAAATTCTGTTTTTGTGCCGCGTTTTGAATAAAATCTGATAAAAATTGCGACCGGCAATAATAAATAATAACCACGGCACGCAGCTGTCTCGCTGACGCGATAGAAGCGAATTTAGAAGTTTCAGGTTACATGAAAATATGAAGGTGAACGCTGACCGCCGTCGAAACGTTTCCTAATATCAACGGATTTAGAAAATTCTGAAAGCTGATTTATACAGTTTTGAACGCAGATTAGGATGTTGAAATCGGATTCTCAGAAAACGTTATCAGTTTTTGAAGATTTTTGAGATGGCCGCCATCTTGAAACTGTTTCCTGCTTAACGAACGAACTTGCCCAAGCCGTCACCGTAAGAGCTGAAACACAAACACACACACACACACACACACACACACACACACACACACACACACACACACACACACACACACATTTTAACGACCCCCTCAAAAAATAATCTGTAGGTCAGGATCGGTGTTCATTTCAAGGTTCCGACTCTGGGCCTTACCATGATTGCTGCTCCAGTAGCTCATTTTTCCAATGGAAAATCGCCAAAAGTAGCATTTCCCTAGTAAAAACAAACAAGTATTTAGCAACACGTCAACACTTTTAATGCATTTATTAACGGTTATTTTTAACTGTTATTTCCAAGACGTTATTCTCGTGGCTACGCGTCAACACGGTGCTTTGACACGTCAAAACTTTAATGCATTTATTAACGGTTATTTTGAACTGTTATTTCCAAGACGTTATTCTCGTATCGGATACACGTCATCATTTTTAATGCATTTATTGACGGTTATTTTAACTGTTATTTCCAAGACTTTTCTCGTATATACGTCAACGCTTTAAATGCATTTATTAATGGTTATTTTAACTGTTATTTCCAAGACGTTTTCTCGTATCGGATACACGTCAGCACGGAGCTTTAACACGTCATCATTTTTAATGCATTTATTAACGGTTATTTTAACTGTTATTTCAAAGACTTCTCGTATATACGTCAACGCTTTAAATGCATTTATTAACGGTTATTTTAACTGTTATTTCCAAGACGTTTTCTCGTATCGGATATACGTCAGCACGGAACTTTGACACGTCAACACTTTGAATGCATTTATTAACGGCTATTTTTAACTGTTCTTTCCAAAACGTTATTGCCGTATCGGATACACGTCAACAAGGAACTTTGACACGTCATCATTTTAATGCATTTATTAACGGTTATTTTAACTGTTATTTCCAAGACTTTTCTCATATATACGTCAACGCTTTTAATGCATTTATTAATGGCTATTTTAACTGTTATTTCCAAGACGTTTTCCTGTATCGGATACACGTCAGCACGGAGCTTTGACACGTCAACACTTTGAATGCTTTTATTAACGGTTATTGTGAACTGTTATTTCCAAGACGTTATTCTCGTATCGTATACACCGACTGCCGCTGAGGCTGTTGAAAATAAACGTGTTTGCAGAGCAGTTAATTGCCGGCATTAAGGGCGCTCTATCGCATATTAAATCAGTTTTAGGCCGAAGAGTGCCCCCAGCCATACCCAATACGTTGGGCTGCAACTATTTCAGTTAATTTAGACTTTCGCCGATCAATATGAACACTGCCGGCGTTATAGTGTACTTAAGCAATGCAAAACAGCTTCCAGACGTTGGGTTCTACTGGAAGAAGCGTCATACGACGGTAAAGAAAGGGCTCAAGAATAAAACTGTTTGCGTATGCGTGTGCTTTAGTAAATTTTAATTGAAAAATGAGCTGTTGCAGCTGTCATTACGGTAACGCCCGGATCGTGAAACAATCGCCTTGTTTTATGTATCACTTTTTAACAGGTCGATAGATAATCTCGTGTGTGTGTGTGTGTGTGTGTGTGAGAGAGAGAGAGAGAGAGAGAGAGAGAGAGAGAGAGAGAGAGAGTGAGTGCGTGCGCGCGCGTGTGTATAATCCATTTAACAGTTTCAAAATTTCAGTGTAATTAAAATGTGGAAGTATGTAGTCAAAGTTATTGTAATATTCGCATGCATATATATATATATATATATATATATATATATATATATATATATATATATACACACACACACACACACACACACGAGGTGTGTTCAGAAAGTAACGAGAAGGTTTAAATTTCGCGGGCTTGGAGAGTCCGATTGTCAAACATTTTTTTTTAATATGTTGGTATACATGCCCTCCCTTGAAGTATGATAAAACTTTGAGCTGTTTTCATTGTTGACTTTGTCTGTGACAGCCACTAAAGTTAGACGTGTTTTATGAGTTCGGCGATTTTCGTTTGTTAAAAAGAAATTGATCAAAGAATTTGTATCAAATTTTGCGTAAAAATGGAATAAAGTGTAACAGAGTGTGTGAAATGTTAACAAAGGCCTATGGTGAGTCTGCTATGAGTAAAGCAAGAGTTTACGAGTTCTATAAGCGTTTCCAAGAAGGCCGTGAAGATGATGAACGCCCTGGACGCCCCAGCACAACAACAACCGATGAAAACGTGGAAGAAGTGAAAGAAATGGTTATGAACAATCGCCGAATCACAATTAGAGAGGTCGCTGATGATGTTGGCATATCGATTGAATCATGTCATGACATTCTTTCCAATGTTTTATGTATGAAACGCGTGGCAGCAAAATTCGTTCCAAAATTGTTGAATTTTGAACAAAAATAGCGGCGAATGGAAGTCGCTCAGGACTCACTAAATGAAGTCTACGACGTTGCAGAACTACTGAAACGTATTATAACAGGTGACGACGAAACGTGGGTTTACGGATATGACGTCGAAACTAAGGCTCAATCATCCCAGTGGAGGCATTCTGACTCGCCAAGACCGAAAAAGGCTCGACAAGTGCGGTCGAACGTGAAGGTTATGCTCACTGTGTTCTTCGATATTAATGGTATAGTGCATCATGAATTCCTGCCACCAGGTGAAACGGTCAATAAGTAGTACTGCCTACAAGTTCAAAGCCGTTTGAGTGAAGCAATCCGGAAAAAAACGCCCGGATCTGTGGAAAAACAATTCATGGCTTTTGCACCACGATAATGCACCAGCTCACACACTTCATTGCTTCTTCGTGAATTTTTGGCCAAAAACTGTACTTTAACGATGCCCCAGACTCCATATTCGCCAGACATGGCTCCGTGTGACTTTTTTCTATTTCCAAAAATAAAGAGAACCTTAAATGGCCGTCGTTTTACAGCTGTAGATAACATTAAAAGCGTATCGCTGAAAGAACTAAAGGCTATCTCAAAGATCGAGTTTGAGAAGTGTTTCGAGGATTGGAAGAAGCGCTGGCAGAAGTGCATGATCTCCAATGGGGACTATTTTGAAGGCGACAACATCAATGTTCAAAAAATTAAAATTTTCGTATACAAACACACGTCGTGTGTATGTAGGCCTATATTTTATTTTAAACGAATCCCTAATAAAATCATCTACGAATCAAAATAACCGCTAACTTCAAAGTCCCAGGCTGCTCCGCTCGCTCATATTTTCAAAACAAATTCAATACTGTAATAACAAAGATACTGTTGTGTGATACACTAAACTCGTACAAAGGCAGATAATATCGTTTCTTTATTATCGGATACGCTTTAGTGTGATTGAACACGAGGATTCTTCAGCTCTGAATCAACGCAATATTTTGTGTTGACTTGAAAATATTTCCGCTTCGTAGAGTAATAAAGGAGTTGGCTAAACCCACCGCGGCGGCGGGGAGGATGAAGCTGCAAAGTAAACAGGGCACGAGAAAGAATAAAACAAAAACATATAATTGATGTAACGTAACAGCCAACCTGCAGCCATTAATATTTATACGTGCTTTTTGTGGGTCTCCAGTTAACGGCGGCTGGGTTTGATCGATTTCAAGCTTAAAAAAACATGTTTCCCCGGTTACTGTTAATTGCTTCACGTTTTGTTTAATAATTGCAGTGTCTTCAAGTGCTGGGTGAATTAAAAGTAGCTAAATGTGCTGTCAGACAAAATGTATGAAACTGGAAGTCCATATGTTAAGCGAGTTTTCGTTCTTATAAAGTAACGTTGCTTTATCCGTAAGCGGTGTTAGAGTTATGGTCGCATTCGTCCGGATTATTCGTACATATCCGGATTATTGGGACATGTCCGGATTACTGGGACATTTCCTTATTAGTGAGACATGCCCGAATTACTGGTACATGTCCGGATTACTGAGATATCCGGATTACTGAGACATGTTCAGATTACCGGTATATATCTGGATTACTGTGACATATCCGGATTACTGGGACATGTCCGTATTATTGGAACATGCCCGGATTATTGAGACATGTCCGGATTACTAGTATATATCGGGATTACTGAAACATATCCGGATTACTGGTACATGTCCGTATTACTGGGCATGTCCGTATTATTGGGACATGTCGGGATTATTGAGACATGTCCTGATTACTGTTATATATTGGGGTTACTGAGACATATCCGGATTACTGGTACATGTCCGTATTACTGGACATGTCCGTATTATTGGCACATGTCCGGATTATTGAGACATGTCCGGATTACTGGTATATATCGGGATTACTGAAACACATCCGGATTACTAGTACATGTCCGTATTACTGGGCATGACCGTATTATTGGGACATGTCCGGATTACTGGGACATTTCCTTATTAGTAAGACATGTCCGAATTACTGCAACATGTCCGGATTACTGAGACATCCGGACATGTACATATCCGGATGGACATTTCCGGATTACTGATACATATCCGGATTACTGGGACATGCCCGGATTACTGATACATATCCGGATTACTGGAACATGTCCGGATTACTGAGACATCCGGACATGTACATATCCGGATTACTGATACATATCCGGTTTACTGGGACATATCCGGATTACTGAGACATATCCGGATTTCTGGGACATGTCCGGATTACTGAGACATATCCGGATTACTGGGACATGTCCGGATTACTGAGACATATCCGGATTACTGGGACATGTCCGGATTACTGAGACATATCCGGATTACTGGGACATGTCCGGATTACTGATACATATCCGGATTACTGGTACATATCGGGATTACTGGGACATGTCCGGATTACTGAGACGTCCGGATTATTAGGACATGTCCGGATTACTGAGACATATCCGAATTATATATACTTTGATTTTGTAATTTTGTTTTCGTAAATTCAGTCGTACGAGAGATTATAACGCGTTGGTAATGTTACTAAATTAGCAAATTACTCTGTATTGTGAAACCGATTCAGACCAAAAACAAGCTTAAAATTTAATCGCGTAAAGAAAAAAAATGTTGCAAAATTTTGAATTCACCGTAAAAAAACAGGCAAAAATGGGCAGTAAAGTTTACTGTCAATATGGCGCTTAGTGGTTTAGATGAAATTTATTTGGTACTTGAATAATGCAACGGAAATATAAATTTATCGGAGTATCTATTGGTAAAATTAACATTTTTATTAAACCTGTGTGTAACGTACTGACTGATTAAACTTAAATTTATTACATACTTGGGTCGTTCAATAAGTCCTTAGAAAAAGATAGAAAACAATTTTTTTAAAATAATATCACTTTGACGCTACAGCGTTTACACTTCTACAAGCGTTTCTCCAACTTTCCTAGGTCGGCCAAAAAGTAGGATCCGGAAGTTCCTCAAAATACAAGAGATCAGAGCAGAGCTGCGGATTCCGGAAGTTCCTCAAAATACGAGTTTCGAGCGGTGAACAGACGCGTATATTTAAAACGCTTAACACCGAAAGAGATCTGAGCAGAGATGGCACATCTGTTCCTGTAGTTGCAAGTATTTACAGTTGGGTAAATGAGTTCAGCGTGGTCGTACATCTACAATAGGTGAGCACCGTTTGGGACGTCCAGTGGAAGTAACTAGTCTCCAAAGATGTGATTTTGAGTGATTAACGAATGGAAGCTCGCGAATAGTTAAGGCTACAGGCATGTCCCAAGGTACAGTGTTTCCGGTGTGAAAAAAATCTCGGCAAGATGGGCGCCGCATTTGCTCTCAGTTTCGTGAATAAACGCAATCATGTGGTTGGCTCTGATGTTGTTTTGGCGCTTTTCCGTCGCAATCCTGACAAGTTTCTGCTAGGTACTCCATTGGATACGTTAGTACACTCCAGTAACAAAGGAACAATCGAAACAGTGGGATTTCGAAGGTCTCCGAAGAAAGCGAAAACTGTGGAATCAGTCGATAAGGTGATGGCCACGGTTTTTTTGATGCACGCGGAATCATCTGCATCGATTAGGAAAATAATAAATGGAGAGTTATTGCACCGGCTGAGCGAAGAAATCAAGAAAAAAGTCCTCTTTCGGAAAAGAAAAAGATCCTTTTTCATCAAGACGCGGCACGGGTGCGCAGTTTTGATAGTCAACATTTTGGATTGAAAGTTCGAGTTCAAGCTCCACCGTGTTCACCGTTTTCGCCCCCCCCCCAGTGAATTTTATTTGAAATTTTTCCAAAATGGCTCGGCGGAAAACGTTTCACGTCTAACTAGGTTTTTTTGGTATTTAACGTCCGACTATTGTGCACACTTGGGTTAATGCAGACGATGGGATGATTTATAGCGTATGAAAATGCCAGCCCTCGCCGGGAATCGAACCCGGGTCCTCGGGGTGAAAGCCCAGTACGCTATCAACTAGGCCACCGAGGCGGCTACGTCTAACTAGGAGTTCATCACTAAAACGGAAGCCTATTCTGAGGAACTACCGACATTCTACTTTTTGCCCGATTGGATTTTTTGTTTTATTTTAAGGCGAAAGTACATTGAGGCTATTATCGCCTCCCTAAATGTAAGTGTGAGTGTAAAGTGTTAAAGTCGTAAGCGTAGTGTTGTAAGTGTAAGTGTGTGTTAGACTCGGGTACCGCGAGGGACGTCTAAATTCTTTCAATAGATGCAGCTAGTCTTCACCCCCCTGCGGGGTTGACCGCTTGGAGAAGTGTATAGAGTTTTATTGAAAAATATAAAAAATACAAAAGAAATTTGTTTTTATATCTTTTCCTAAGCGCTTATTGAACGACCCTCGTAGTAACTACGGTATTATACTTCACAACAATCGAATAAATAAAACAAAAGATGCGCGCTTTAACAGAAGTCGTTGACAGACATTGCTGACATGCAACCGAAAATGTTCATTGTATCGTGAAATATATGTTGCTGTTTTTTTTTTCTTATTTGCCGTAAACGTTTTCCCACGTACACATCGTTCTCATTGGCTACCGATGGAGCAGGAATGTATCAAAAGAGATTAACAGCGTTTTGTGATTTGACTTTTTTATCAAATACTTCGCGGATATTTACATCGATAACTCTTCACAACCCGGTGTATGCATGGCGTTATAACGAATTGTACTGGAGGCTGGCATTAAATTACGGTTTCCGATATTTAATTAAAATATAATTCGCATAAATTATTGAAGCGTGGAAAATGCAACCAGCCGAACCTGTTCTGCCGGAACAGTGTTCAACAGCGTTTATTTCCGATAAAAACGCATAATCTGTGTTTAGTAGACATCGAACACTGTTAGGTTTTAATGGCCGAGGTTTCGTATTATAAAAGTGTAAAATAGATTTGAAAAAATAACAAATGCTTTCGTTTTAGAAGATTATCTTTGTACCGTTTCGCTATAGGAACTCTTGTGTAGTTGGATGAATCATTAAAATAGTGAAAAAGTCGATTCTTTGCGCACTAACCGATCAGCTGTTTATAGTTCTCATTATTTTGCAAATAATGGTAGTGAAACTCTAGGTGGTAATATTTATTAGCAGTAAATGGTTGGTACCAGATAATTAAATGATTGTTTTGAATTAACTAAAATTGCTTGAAAAAGGTATCGCGCGACCCCAGTTTTATCCCCTAGGTAGGTCCACTTTTGCAAGTCCCCAAGAGTTTTTTTTTGGTTTTCAGTAGTAAGTTCCACAAGTAGCCAGGGAAGTTGGATGTCCGTCCACGTATACAGAGCTCCGTATGATTTGGTAAGGCTGAATAAAACAGGAGGTAACCCGGTATCTACAGACCGCATACTTACAGTAGATTCTGTATTCATTGCTTAAGCTAAACTCCCCCCTACCACGCAGACAGTAGATTCTGTATTCATTGCTTAAGCTAAGCTCCCCGTTACCACGCAGACAGTAGATTCTGTATTCATTGCTTAAGCTAAACTCCCCCCTTACCACGCAGACAGTAGATTCTGTATTCATTGCTTAAGCTAAACTCCCCCCTTACCACGCAGACAGTAGATTCTGTATTCATTGCTTAAGCTAAACTCCCCGTTACCCCGCAGACAGTAGATTCTGTATTCATTGCTTAAGCTAAGCTCCCCCTTCCCACGTAGACAGTAGATTCTGTATTCATTGCTTAAGCTAAGCTCCCCCTTACCACGCAGACATTAGATTGTGTATTCATTGCTTAAGCTAAGCTCCCCCTTAACTACGCAGACAGATTCTGTATTCATTGTTTAAGCTAAGCTCGCCCTTATCAAGCAGACAGTAGATTCTGTATTCATTGCTTAAGCTAAGCTCCCCCTTACCACACAGACAGATTCTGTATTCATTGCTTAAGCTAAACTTCCCGTTACCCCGCAGACAGTAGATTCTGTATTCATTCCTTAAGCTAAGCTCCCCTTTCCCACGTAGACAGTAGATTCTGTATTCATTGCTTAAGCTAAGCTCCCCCTTCCCACGTAGACAGTAGATTCTGTATTCATTGCTTAAGCTAAGCTCCCCCTTCCCACGCAGACAGTAGATTCTGTATTCATTGCTTAAGCTAAGCTCCTCCTTCCCACGTAGACAGTAGATTCTGTATTCATTGCTTAAGCTGAGCTCCCCTTACCACGCAGACAGTAGATTCTGTATTCAGTGCTTAAGCTAAGCTCCCCCCTTACCACGCAGACAGTAGATTCTGTATTCATTGCTTAAGCTAAGCTCCCCCTTACCACGCAGACAGTAGATTCTGTATTCATTGCTTAAGCTAAGCTCTCCCTTACCACGCAGACAGTAGATTCTGTATTCATTGCTTAAGCTAAGCTCCCCCTTACCACGCAGACAGTAGATTCTGTATTCATTGCTTAAGCTAAGCTCCCCCTTACCATGCAGACAGTAGATTCTGTATTCATTGCTTAAGCTAAGCTCCTCCTTCCCACGTAGACAGTAGATTCTGTATTCAGTGCTTAAGCTAAGCTCCCCCCTTACCACGCAGACAGTAGATTCTGTATTCATTGCTTAAGCTAAGCTCGCCCTTACCACGCAGACAGTAGATTCTGTATTCATTGCTTAAGCTGAGCTCCCCTTACCACGCAGACAGTAGATTCTGTATTCATTGCTTAAGCTAAGCTCCCCCTTCCCACGTAGACAGTAGATTCTGTATTCAGTGCTCCCCCATACCACGCAAACCTTGGCGTATGTTCTTCCTACTTGACCTGGGATGTACTTGCTAAGACGATATTACCGTATTGATGCAGCTTCTTTGTAACGGGCCAGTCTGTTTCCATTTTGCACCGCGTGTAGACGCTTTGAGTCCGAAGAGGTCTCCTGTCCCACCATTCAACAATATGCGGTAAGAGGCGAACGTACAGACTCTTTACAGAGCGTATAGACGGACGGACATACAAGTTATGGATTCAGGTAATCTAAAAACGGATATCCATTAAAAGCTCAAAGTCAATTTTTATTCACGATCATCATGGTTTGTTCATACTTCGTATAATTGTAAAGTGAAACTTGTTTATGAGATTTTTGTTTTTCTGTTACAGGTAAAAGACACTACTTGACTATACCTTCTGATATCACGTAAGTTTTATATTTTATATTTATGCTACATATAGTTTTTAGCGAATGCCCATTGGAGATTGTGCTATTGGAGCTGCCATCATTGTAATACCCAGACCCAGGACGTTTTTGAAGGGTTGTTAAAAAATTTTATATCTGTGTGTTTTCGATTTTGGTCTGTTTTCATTTAAAATTTGGCACAAAACATTTTAGTAATAGTTTAGACAAGTCCGTTACCCAGCAAAATCCGTTCAGCAGTTTCAAAATGGCGGTAATTTAAAAACTTTAAGAATCGTAATTTTTTCTCTTTATTTTTTTTTGTTTTGAAATCTAATTTCGCTATCTTTATCAGCTTTAAAGTGTTTATAAATATTTTTTTAAATTTTCGAAATACAGTGAAATTAATGCAGTGGATTTAATTTAAAAGTTTAAAATACTAATACTATTTATGCAAATTTTAATGACGATTATAATAATATTGCAAAATCAAATTTTTAAAAAGAGCATTTAAAAAAATCGTGTCCAAAGTCAGCTTTGTGCCGCTGTTATAGTGGCATCGACAGCTCTCGGAGTATGTTATCGATACGCACAGTATCGATATATCTAAAAAATAATAGGTGAATAGTACTCGATATGGTAACAATGAACGTCAAGTGTTTCCCGTTTCCCGAGTGTGTTTAGCTCTTGAAACGTTTCAAAAATACGTGTAACGAGATTAAACGATATCGTTACATTTTAAATGTCTCGTTTTTTCCGCGATTGTTTTTCGCTCGGACGTGTGCGTTTTTTTCTAGTGTAAATAATTATAACCGTTGACGGTAACGCAGTTCTTTCCCGTAAACAGTGCGACTGTTTCACTATAAAATTTGGCAGAAACGGTCTTCGTAGCTGCCCGAACCCTGGGCAAATTTTGGGTTTGGCGTCAAAAAATATTTAGGGGCGGAAATACTGAAGCGAAGCGTTTAATGTTAGCTGTGGCGACAGGAGTGAATTGGAAAAAAGTTTGTCGAACGGAAGAATGTAACGGAAATATGAAACGAAAGAGAAAACGAATAACGTCTCTCTATTTCGGTCTCTTTTCTTCCTCTTTTTCGATAACAGTACACGCGTACTATATGGAAACGTTTTGTTGCTTTGGTTTCGGTATTTTTCCTCAGTTGAAGAACACGTGCACGTTGTAACCGTATAAACGTTTATAATAATTGTTGTTAATATTCTAGTTTTTAACAAAATAACCTAAAACGTATTATAGGCTGTTCAATGAAATCAGCTGATCGTTACGAATTAATATAAAATAAGTGATCTTTTACTATAACTACAGTAAATAATATCTAAGCTAGGTTCACGTATTTATTTATTTCAACAAAACACGACATTTGTAAAGATATCTTCAAACTAATTATATATTCAGAAAAGATATCATTAAAAAAGCTTCTCTTCTGTCGGTAACTCCCCGAGTTCCACGCGTGTACTTTTTATATACTATCAGACACCATTTGAAACTAGAAGTGATACTGCTTTCGAATATACAGATCTCTACAAATTTTAAAACCCAGATTGGACCAGAGCCGTAAGTGTTTTCATGGTTTTTTCTCAAGTTTACTGGAACCTATTTTATATTTTCTTTGTACACCGAGATATAAAATAGCGGTACCCGAAGAATGAGGGATCTGTTGGCGACGTTCGCCGATGATACAGCAATAACGTATACGAGTGACAGCTTTGATAAGTCAACAACAAGACTACAAGCAGCCTTGGATGGAGAATTAGAGTAAATCAACAAGCATCAATTTTACTTACAGGCAAACGGTTCCATTATCGATACTGGTGAACTCTCAAATAATTCCCCTACGGGAACATTGTAAGTATTTGAATATTACACTGGTGCTACACTTCGTTGGAAAGAGCAGGTTGAAAAGAAGAAGGAAGAATTGAATATAAAATGTACGAAAATGTACTGGCTACTTGGAAGGCATTCAGAGTTGTCTTTGTAACAAACTGTTCGTATGTAAGCAAATCCTGAAGCCTGTCTGGACGTGTGGCGTTTAGCTTTGTGGCTGTGCCAAGAAGAATAACGACAGGATGATCCAGGTACTTAGGGATATAGTGAGGGCTCCGTTGTACATCAGAAGTGACGACATACATCACGACTTGAAAGTTGAGACAGTCGCCAAAGAAATTAAAAAGATTTGCCGTGAAGCACCAGCGTGTGAACCTAGAAGTTGTTCAATCAATACCAGCGATCCGGTGAGACCTCTGAGAAGAGTCAAGCCGTGTGATCTGGTTCTGTAAGGAATGTAACCACGTGACCTAGTGGACAGTCTGTTAGGTAGTCATCAGTGGATGTTTATTGGACAAAGGGGAAGTTGTTTGGTAACTGTAAAGTTAGTTTTTTCTGGATGTTCTACATATTTTTGTGTCTGTGGACATCAACTTCGCAGTATGGGCAACAGTAAGTGTACGATTCAAAAATCGTTATGTTTGGGCCATCAAATACGCTTCAAAAGGAGCACGTAGATCGTACGCTACAAGAGGTACAGACCGTGCGATATATTCGGAGCAGCCGACGCTGTTCAGTCCGCGTCGCGGCAGTGTAAACGACATCTGTGTCGTCAGATGATAACGAAAGCACTAAAGTTAATATTTCAACGGTCGATATTAATTTATAAGGACTATTATTATTACTGTATTGCGATATATTCCGAGCAACCGGCGCTGTTTAGTCCGCGTCGCGGCAGTGTAAACGACATAAAAGTCAGATGATAACGAAAGCACTAAAGTTAATATTTCAACGGTCGGTATTAATTTACAAGGACTATTATTATTACTGTATTGCGATATATTCCGAGCAACCGACGCTGTTTAGTCCGCGTCGCGGCAGTGTAAACGACTCAGAAGTCAGATGATAACGAAAGCACTAAAGTTAATATTTCAACGGTCGATATTAATTTACAAGGACTATTATTATTACTGTATTGCAATATATTCCGAGCAACCGACGCTGTGTAGTCCGTGTCGCGGCAGTGTAAACGACACAGAAGTCAGATGATAACGAAAGCACTAAAGTTAATATTTCAACGGTCGATATTAATTTACAAGGACTATTATTATTACTGTATTGCGATATATTCCGAGCAACCGGCGCTGTTTAGTCCATGTCGCGGCAGTGTAAACGACACAGAAGTCAGATGATAACGAAAGCACTAAAGTTAATATTTCAACGGTCGATATTAATTTACAAGGACTGTTATTATTACTGTATTGCGATATATTCCGAGCAACCGACGCTGTTTAGTCCGCGTCGCGGCAGTGTAAACGACATAAAAGTCAGATGATAACGAAAGCACTAAAGTTAATATTTCAACGGTCGATATTAATTTACAAGGACTGACGTGAGGATTAATGACATCAGGAGCCAGCGTGTCCGAGGTGGGTGAAGCACCGATCCAGAACTTGCGCTGCTGAAGGTTGTACTTGATAATAGAGTTATTTCAGTAGACTTTTCTTTCGCTGTGAACGCTGATCTGTCCTAATCAGTCTAACTGGCATAAATTACAGACTTTTAAGATAAAAAGACGAGGAAACATCGTATGATAATCTTTGTATTTTAAAAATACAAAAAGGAACCCTGAACGCCGTAGACTGTATTATTTTTAAAATACCGTTTCATTTATCGTAATATTCGTTAAGATCTACAATAACGTAGTGTTTTTAATTTCCGGATTACAGTATAAATGCGAAAACGAACTGGAATTCCGTAACATTTAAAATTATTTCATTTTATGCAGACTCTGTTGCCGTCTACAAAATTAAAATAAGGTTACGATTTTTTAAAAAAAAATCGTGAATGGCTGACATTTTTAAACAGTTGAAATTACTTTGCTGAACAACGAAATTGTCAAAACTTTCACTAAAATCAATTTTTGTACCAAGTTGGTTAATGAAATTTAAAACGATACCTCGAGAAAGTGACCTAGAGGTGCAGGCATGTATTTCAAGGTCAGACGTCTGGGTATGACGGCCGCAAGCTTTCTTTCAATAGAATCTCTAATAAAAGCGTAAGTCATCACTAATTCTCACATTCTCCACTAAGCTAAAGGGGTGATATTTGGCGCGGGTGTCCCTTGTAAGCTAATTATAAAAACAGTGTTTTCTTTGCTTGCAGTAACTACCCTAATTCGTAACATTGGTCGTTATCGTGTCAGTTTTAAATAACTGTTTTAATTTTATTTGCTGTTGTAACACTAGTAATTAGATGTTAAATATTGGTTGCTATGGTAACAGATTTAAAAACATGCTAATGGTAATTAAAAAAGATGGAAGCCGCAGACGGAAGGGGTTGGCCCACAGGATTGTTTTCTTTGCTTGCAGTAACTATCCTAATTCGTAATATTGGTCGTTATCGTGTCAGTTTTAAATAACTTTTAATTTTATTTGCTGTTGTAACATTAATAAATAGATGTTAAATATTGGTTGCTATGGTAACAGATTTAAAAATATATTAATAATAATTAAAAAAGATGGAAGCCGCAGACGGAAGGGGTTGGCCCACAGGATTGTTTTCTGCTTGCAGTAACTACCCTAATTCGTAATATTTCGTTATCGTGTCAGCTTTAAATAACTGTTTTAATTTTATTTGCTGTTGTAACGCTAGTAATTAGATGTTAAATATTGGTTGCTATGGTAACAGATTTAAAAATATATTAATAATAATTAAAAAAGATGGAAGCCGCAGACGGAAGGGGTTGGCACACAGGATTGTTTTCTTTGCTTTGCAGTAACTACCCTAATTCGTAATATTTCGTTATCGTGTCAGCTTTAAATAACTGTTTTAATTTTATTTGCTATTGTAACGCTAGTAATTAGATGTTAAATATTGGTTGCTATGGTAACAGATTTAAAAATATACTAATCATAATTAAAAAAGATCGATGCCGCAGACGGAAGGGGTTGGCCCACAGGATTGTTTTCTTTGCTCGGAGTAACTACCCTAATTCGTAATATTGATCGTTATCGTGTCAGTTTTAAATAATTTTTGATTTTATTTGCTGTTGTAACATTAGTAATTAGATGTTAAATATTGGTTGCTATGGTAACAGATTTAAAAATATATTAATGATAATTAAAAAAGTTGGAAGCCGCAGACGTAAGGGGAACATTGTATTTATACACAAAAAATATGTATTAAACTTAAAATTTCAACCGGTAGCTATTAGTGAAGCGTTGTTTTAAATTGTCTTGTTCGCTTTAAAATGACTTATTGTTACTAAAGATGGTTGCCGGGTGTTAGAGAAGGGAAGGGAAGAAGTGGGGGGGACGAGGTGCGACAGGTGCGTCAGTTCGTCTGGAACGGAACGGGAAGCGTTCCGACAAAACGGATTGACGCTTATAAATTACACGGCGTACGCAGTTTTGTCAATTCTACGCAACTCTCCGGCCCGTTATACATTGCGTTACGTCATAACGCTGGCTTGGATTTATGGCGGGAATGAATAATTCAGGCTGAGTTTGTAAAACCTGGAAACACTCTTAATGAATAGTAAGCAGCCGCGTTATGTACGCTGCGTTCTGTAATATTTCTTGCGCTTTTATTGATGTGACACCCGATAAACTGACAGTTAGCGACACGTTGACTAGCTGATACTGATAAACCAGTCGATATTGTCGGTAAGCAAACAAGTTGACACTTGCCAGTTATTGTTGATAGACATGCAAACGTAGAGCGTAGTCAATAAGCAGATGCCTGAATTGTAGCTGATAAACTGACAGTTAGCGACACGTTGACTAGCTGATACTGATAAACCAGTCGATATTGTCGGTAAGCAAACAAGTTGACACTTGCCGGGTATTGTTGATAGACATGCAAACGTAGAGCGTAGTCAATAAGCAGATGCCTGAATTGTAGCTGATAAACTGACAGTTAGCAACACGTTGACTAGCTGATACTGATAAACCAGCCGATATTGTCGGTAAGCAAACAAGTTGACACTCTGCCGGGTATTGTTGATAGACATGCAAACGTAGAGCGTAGTCAATAAACAGATGCCTGAATTGTAGCTGATAAACTGACAGTTAGCGACACGTTGACTAGCTGATACTGATAAACCAGCCAATATTGTCGGTAAGCAAACAAGTTGACACTCTGCCGGGTATTGTTGATAGACATGCAAACGTAGAGCGTAGTCAATAAGCAGATGCCTGAATTGTAGCTGATAAACATTCAGTAGAGTTGTAGACAATTAACAGACAGCTTGGCTGCCTGAGAAATATTTATCAGTAGATGTGCAGTCAATAAGCAAACAGGTTGGTTGCCTGTATTCGGAATAATAACCATTCACTCGTAGAGTTGTGGTCAATTAGTAGACAAATTGACTTTGTGAATTCTGACTAATAAACTGTAGAGTTGTAGTCAATAAACAAGCAAGACGGTTTCCTGAATTCGGACTGATGAACTGTAGAGTTGTAGTCAATAAACAAGCAAGACGGTTGCCTGAATTCGGACTGATGAACTGTAGAGTTGTAGTCAATAAACAAGCAAGACGGTTGCCTGAATTCGGACTGATAAACTGTAGAGTTGTAGTCAATAAACAAGCAAGACGGTTGCTGAATTCTGACTGATAAACTGTAGAGTTGTAATCAATAAACAAGCAAGACGGTTGTCTGAATTCGGACTGATAAACTGTAGAGTTGTAGTCAATAAACAAGCAAGACGGTTGCCTGAATTCTGACTGATAAACTGTAGAGTTGTAGTCAATAAACAATAACGTTGGTTGCCTGAATTCGGACTGATAATCATTCAACCGTAGGAGTTTTAGTCAATAAGCAAACAAGTTAGTTACCTGAATTCTAACTGATAATCATTCAACCGCTAAGTTGTAAACAATCAAGTTGGTTGCCTGAATTCGGTCTGATAATCATTCAGCCGTTAAGTTGTAGTCAATAAACAAACAAGTTCGTTGCCTGAATTCGGTCTGATAATCATTCAACCGCTAAGTTGTAAACAATCAAGTTGGTTGCTTGAATTCGGTCTGATAATCATTCAACCGCTAAGTTGTAAACAATCAAGTTGGTTGCTTGAATTCGGTCTGATAATCATTCAGCCGTAGGAGTTTTAGTCAATAAGCAAACAAGTTAGTTACCTGAATTCTAACTGATAATCATTCAACCGCTAAGTTGTAAACAATCAAGTTGGTTGCCTGAATTCGGTCTGATAATCATTCAGCCGTTAAGTTGTAGTCAATAAACAAACAAGTTCGTTGCCTGAATTCGGTCTGATAATCATTCAACCGCTAAGTTGTAAACAATCAAGTTGGTTGCTTGAATTCGGTCTGATAATCATTCAACCGCTAAGTTGTAAACAATCAAGTTGGTTGCCTGAATTCGGTCTGATAATCAGTCAACCGCTAAGTTGTAAACAATCAAGTTGGTTGCTTGAATTCGGTCTGATAATCATTCAGCCGTTAAGTTGTAGTCAATAAACAAACAAGTTCGTTGCCTGAATTCGGTCTGATAATCATTCAACAGTAGAGTTTTAGTCAATAAACAAACAAGTTAGTTACCTGAATTCGGTCTGATAATCATTCAACCGTAGAGTTTTAGTCAATAAACAAACAAGTTAGTTACCTGAATTCTAACTGATAATCATTCAACCGCTAAGTTATAAACAATCAAGTTGGTTGCCTGAATTCGGTCTGATAATCATTCAGCCGTTAAGTTGTAATCAATAAACAAACAAGTCCGTTGCCTGAATTCGGTCTTATAATCATTCAACAGTAGAGTTTTAGTCAGTAATCAAACACGTTGGTTGCCTGATTCGGTTCTGATAATCTTTTTTTTTGTGTTCAACGTCCGAATATTGTGCACACTTGGGCTAATGCAGACGATGGGATGATTTATAGCGTATGAAAATGCCAAGCCCTGGCCGGGAATCGAACTCGGGTCCTCGGGGTGAAAGCCCAGTACGCTATCAACCGAGGCGGCTCTCGGTCTGATTATCATTCAACAGTAGAGTCGTAGTCATTAAGCAAACAAGGTGGTTGCCTGAATTACGACTGATAAACGTTCAACCGTCGAGCTTTAGTCAATAAGCAAACAAGTTGTCTGCCTGAATTCTAACTTATAAACGTTCAACCGTAGAGCTTTAGTCAATAAGCAAACAAGTTGTCTGCCTGAATTCTAACTTATAAACGTTCAACCGTAGAGTCTTAGTCAATAAGCAAACAAGTTGTCTGCCTGAATTCTAACTTATAAACGTTCAACCGTAGAGTCTTAGTCAATAAGCAAACAAGTTGTCTGCCTGAATTCTAACTTATAAACGTTCAACCGTAGAGTCTTAGTTAATAAGCAAACAAGTTGTCTGCCTGAATTCTAACTTATAAACGTTCAACCGTCGAGCTTTAGTCAATAAGCAAACAAGTTGTCTGCCTGAATTCTAACTTATAAACGTTCAACCGTAGAGCTTTAGTCAATAAGCAAACAAGTTGTCTGCCTGAATTCTAACTTATAAACGTTCAACCGTAGAGTCTTAGTCAATAAGCAAACAAGTTGTCTGCCTGAATTCTAACTTATAAACGTTCAACCGTAGAGTCTTAGTCAATAAGCAAACAAGTTGTCTGCCTGAATTCTAACTTATAAACGTTCAACCGTCGAGCTTTAGTCAATAAGCAAACAAGTTGTCTGCCTGAATTCTAACTTATAAACGTTCAACCGTAGAGTCTTAGTCAATAAGCAAACAAGTTGTCTGCCTGAATTCTAACTTATAAACGTTCAACCGTCGAGCTTTAGTCAATAAGCAAACAAGTTGTCTGCCTGAATTCTAACTTATAAACGTTCAACCGTAGAGTCTTAGTCAATAAGCAAACAAGTTGTCTGCCTGAATTCTAACTTATAAACGTTCAACCGTCGAGCTTTAGTCAATAAGCAAACAAGTTGTCTGCCTGAATTCTAACTTATAAACGTTCAACCGTAGAGTCTTAGTCAATAAGCAAACAAGTTGTCTGCCTGAATTCTAACTTATAAACGTTCAACCGTAGAGTCTTAGTCAATAAGCAAACCAGTTGACATTTCTGATTTACGGTTGATGAAGTCAAATAATTGTAGTGTTGTGGTAAATAAGCAAACGCAAAGTGTTCATTAAACAAGTACCTTAATTGTAATTGATAATTAATTGTTCGTTGTAATTAATTGTAATTGTTCGTTGGCTGTGCGATTTTGCTAGTTCTGTTTGTCTGTCTGTCTTTGTAAAATGGAAAATTAAGGAGGAAACGCAAGAACGTGAGTAATATTTCCGCTCTCTTATTTCAAGACCGTTTTCTTCTTTAACCTCGAGTGAATATTCAATGACTTTCACTACATTAACTTGGCTTTCCGCTTCCGCAATATGCCGCGGTTTATTTTCTTCCTCAATTTTCTTCTGCAGTCTTACGTGCGCTGCAGCTCCTTACCCGACAACATTTCATTCATTACATCCGTAACTTGAAATGTGTTACTCGTTATTTGTAAAGAAATCGTTACCAACAACTTGGAAATAATCATTTTTATATTGTTTTGTGTTCAAAATGTCTTCAAGTATTGTCGTTCCGTATTGGTTATTCGCCGACTGTCTACAAGTGTACTTAACTTTCTAAACAATTCGCCACATTATAAGCTATAAAATATGAGAGGAAGAAAACAGCGATAAAAGAGAGGATAAAAAAACGAAAATGGGCTTAATTAACATATACGGGGAAAGAGTTAACATATAAATCTAAGATTTTTTTTAGAAAATATGATATAGATATAGCAATGGCTACAAATAATACGATAAGGAATAAACTGACAAAGAATATAAAACAAAAGGACAAATATAGTAAGAATGGGGTATACAGAATACAGTGTGGATGCGAGGCAGTCTACATAGGACAAACGGGACGAAAATGTAGAACTAGGTTTAAAGAACATATAAGATCATTCACATACGGCAAAAATTATTCAAATTATGCGTCACATTTAATAAAAGAGGGACACATACATCGAGAAATAGAAAACTCCAAGAAAGTACTACATATGGCAGAAAAAGGAAGGCGTATGAACATTTTAGAGAACTTGGAAATTTTTTAATCTAAATTAAAGGGAGAAAACATAATAAATGAACAGATATCGTCGCAAGCAGATATTACGTTTAAAAATCTAAAAATTTTCAAAAATTAACAGGAGGGACGACCGTTGAAGAGAAAGTTTGAAAGAGCCAATCAGAAGCGAGCACGTCAGGTTTAATGTACACGTGGTGAATAGAGGAGGGGTACGAGGTGGCGATAGAAAATTATAAATAGGACGGGCCATAATATTGGTGACCAGTATAGATATAGTTTTTGAAGATGGAGGTTCTCCGAAACGCGTCAACGAAAGTAGAATTGACAAAGCTAGGGAAGGCAGCTCATTATACTGAACATAGTGACAATAATCCTAGCAGAAAAGAAGAAGAATATAAAATGTGTACTTACCGTTTGCTCCGCTTGCTTTCCTCGCTATGGAACACCATACAGTACGTCAACAGTTGAAGAAGATGATTTGCAAAAGGAACGCAGCTGTCTCGCTGACTTGATGGAATCAAAAAGTGATTTTTTCTTACCTGTTTGAAACTGTTAAAGTGAACTCTGGCCGCCGTTGAATTTAATTTCTTAATTTCAACTGATTTTGAAAATTTTAAATGCTAATGTATGCAGTTTTAACGCTGATTACGATGGATTTTTATAAATATTTAAGACGGAAATTTATGATTTTTTTAATAGATTGAAGTGCCCGCCATTTTGAAACTGTTGAACGCATTTTGCTGGTTAACGGTTTGTCAAATCTATTACCGAAAGCAAGTTTTGTGCTCGATAAATATAAGTTTATGTATATTTATTAAATTATTATTTATTGAAATATAAAACTTTAACGACCTCTGTAAAAGTGAACCAATGGTCAGGATCGGAGCTTATTTCAAGGTATCGGGTCGGGTTGTTGCATAATGGCTGCCAGAATAAGTCGTTTTTCAATGGAAATTTTTCAATAAGAGAACCAATGAATTCGTATTCAAGAAAAAAGGTTTAGCGTAAACATTAAGCTTATGTACGAGCTTATAATAGAACAAAAAAATGTTCTCGTATAATAGAACAAAAATTGCCTCCTCGGTGGCCTAGTTGATAGCGTACTGGGCTTTGACCCGGAGGACCCGGATTCGATTCCCGGGCAGGGCTTGGCATTTTCATACGCTATAAATTATCCCATCGTCTGCATTAGCCCAAGTGTGCACAATAGTCGGACGTTAAAAAAAAAAAATAGAACAAAATGGCGGCGGTAGAATAGAGCTCGGATACTGTGTGTACAAATTTTAACGATCCCTTCAAAAAGTGTCCTGAGGTGAAAATAGGCGCTAATTTGAAGGTCTCCCGGGTCTGGGTTTTTATTGTGATAAAGTATGGTTGGTGATTTTTAAAAAATCGATCTTGAGATTTTGTTAATTTCGTCTTGTCCAGATCTCTTAAGTCTAAAAACACTTCGTGATAAAACTCACTGGCTGGTCGCGATTAAATTTTGTTTAATTTGCCTGAATCTTGGGATTAATTTTCAATTTATCGAAACGGATAAAAGTAGTTTCGTGATTTTTCTGGTCAGATGTTTTTAACGTAATCTGGTGATTAATTCTTTACGTCCTGCACGGTAATTTTTTGTGCTCATTTAAATAGAATTCAGAGTAATGGGAGGAAACAGTGTTAGAATTCATCAAACAGCTGATGGTTAAAACAGCTGGTTATCACAGAGATACCAGTCAGTAAGTACCAATAATTTATCAAGCGACTTGACCATAGATAAACTACTCAGTTCGAATACTGTATGGCGAGAATGGAATAAATATTAAAAAAAATAATGGTAGAATTAGAAGTATAAAATGTAAAAACGAATAAAATAAGTGAAATATATTTGATGCCAGTCAGTGACTTACATTAATACGTACTGCAAAATCAAACAATTTGACCATAGATAGACTACTGAAAGGCGAGAACGGAATAAATATTAAATAAAATAATGGTAGAATTAGAAGTTTAAAATGTTAAAACGAATAAAATAAGTGAAATATTATTGATGCCAGTCAGTGACTTACATTAATACGTACTGCAAAATCAAACGATTTGACCATAGATAGACTACTGAAAGGCGAGAACGGAATAAATATTAAATAAAATAATGGTAGAATTAGAAGTTTAAAATGTTAAAACTAATAAAATAAGTGAAATATTATTGATGCCAGTTAGTGACACATTAATACGTACTGCAAAATCAAACGATTTGACCATAGATAGACTACTGAAAGGCGAGAACGGAATAAATATTAAATAAAATAATGGTAGAATTAGAAGTTTAAAATGTTAAAACTAATAAAATAAGTGAAATATTATTGATGCCAGTCAGTGACTTACATTAATACGTACTGCAAAATCAAACGATTTGACCATAGATAGACTACTGAAAGGCGAGAACGGAATAAATATTAAATAAAATAATGGTAGAATTAGAAGTTTAAAATGTTAAAACGAATAAAATAAGTGAAATATTATTGATGCCAGTCAGTGACTTACATTAATATGTACTGCAAAATCAAACGATTTGACCATAGATAGACTATTTAGTTCGAATACTGAAAGGCGAGAATGGAATAAATATTAAATAAAATAATGGTAGAATTAGAAGTTAAAAATGTTAAAACGAATTAAATAAGTGAAAAGGTCATTGATGCACGAAAAGTGCAAGTCATTGATGCCAGTCAGTGACTTACATTAATACGTACTGCAAAATCAAACGATCTGACCATAGATAGACTACTTAGTTCGAATACTGAAAGGCGAGAATGAAATAAATATTAAATAAAATAGTGGTATAATTAGAAGTTTAAAATGAATAAAATAAATGAAACATTATTATTTACACATTTTGCTAATAGTAATAGAAACTGTAATTATGTACCCTAAAAGAGTTATATTTCAGATGTTACGTAATCATGTTAAATGTTATAATGATAAACATATGTTATATAGCACGTGTTTTTGTAACTTTTAGGTTATAAAAGGCAATGTCTTGTTTTGTAAAAAAGGTTTTATCGATTTTAGAAAGTTAAAAAATTGGAGAAAGTTCCAAAACGGGACAGAATAAAAGTTCAAGTGATCTACGCACCAAAATTTTTTTCAGGCGAAAAAACAGTTTCCTAACGATATTTTTGGAGTAAATGTTACAACGTACCTGTAATATTTTTTGTACCGTTTATTACGTTAAACATAGTTTTGGCGTAACATTGTTACCTCTGCATTTTTTTTTACTTACAGAAATAAATTTCTGGAGCATGACTTGTGTAAAAAAAAGTCAAAATATACGCTTTACAAAAGTTGGATCAATAAATTCAGAGGCGACGCCGGGTCTGGGGGCGGTACCATGAATATATGCATCAGGTTCGGTCTTATTTCTGTTTGTCTGTTACGTCTTTATTACTGTTTGGTATTACATACTTGCCGTGCGAGGAAAATGTGACGGTTTTAATTGTTTTTTGTGATTCAAACTGGATCGAACAGTGAACCGATTCGTCAGTGATATAGTTTTTGTACGAGGAATAGTTAACGCACCTTGGTACTTGTCCTGTGTAACTGTATCAGCATAGCGATCTGAAGATCACGAAGTAAAAAACGTGACATGCGTCTTCTTCTGCTCGTGTGCGAATTCAGCGAAGGCCTATATAATTTAAGAGCCGCCTCGGTGGTCTAGTGCAGGGGTCTCCAAACTTTCCAGCCTTAGGGCCATACTGATTACTACAGTAAGTTCCGAGGGCCAAAATCATATTATCATTGTTGCCGGTGATGATAGTCCACTGATGAAAAAAAAAGTCCGAAAAAGTACGCAACGTTTAAAAAAGGCTGCAAATCGGACTAAAGTCCGCAAAACGGCAACACTGCATATTATTAATTTTCCTGTCATTATCTGTAATTTCTAGTATAGTCGTAGAGTACGAGCCATGAGGGTAACGTGACACGACATCTGGTGGACACAAACGGAAATAGGTAGTACCTTCTATCGCTAACAGATGGCGCTAATAGCACGTACAGAATAATCTCGTTGGTTCGAGAAAGTTCTGGTATCTTCCACCCATTAAAAATATGTTCTCTAAAAGTAGTTTTCAAGTATGCTAGCTCTCCGCGGGCCGGACAAAATCTGTCCGCGGGCCGGATGTGGCCCTCGGGCCGTAGTTTGGAGACCCCTGGTCTAGTGGATAGCGTACTAGGCTTTCACCCCGAGGACCCGGGTTCGATTCCCGGCGAGGGCTTGGCATTTTCATACGCTATAAATCATCCCAACGTCTGCATTAGCCCAAGTGTGCACAATAGTCGGACGTTAAACACCAAAAAAAAAAAAAAAAATTTTAGCGAAGTACGTTGGCATGACGCTTGAAGCTAAACTAAGGTGGAAGGAACGTCTAAAACTCAAGATGTATCGGTTGTCAGGACAACTCTCACAACTATCATTGCCTAACAAATTGCCGCTGTATGAGAAAATGCTAAGCCTCTAT